>CM059190.1:70875571-71440571 GCA_030323885.1 Branchipolynoe longqiensis | reverse complement strand
ACATCAACCCACCATTACCCCCACCAATGAACCCACCCTCCCCCACCCCACACCAACCCCACTCCCCACCCCTACATACCCCCCCCCCACCCATCCACCCCCACCCCCATCCATGAACCCCCCTCCCCCTACCCCACACCAACCCCCACCCCCACCCTCCACAACCCTCCCTCCCCTACCACCCCAACCCCCATCCCCCCATCCAGAACCCACTCCTCCCCCTACCCCACCACACCAACCCCCACTCCCACCCTCCTACATACCCTCCCTCCCCTTACCACACCAACCCACCATTATCCCCCATCAATGAACTCACTCCTCTCTCCCACCCATACCACCCCCCCACTCCCACACTCCTATATACCCTCCCTCCCCTTACCCATCAACCCACCATTATCCCCCATCAATGAACCCACTCCTCTCCCCTACCCCACACCAACCCCCACTCCCACACTCCTACATACCCTCCCTCCCCTTACCCATCAACCCACCATTATCCCCCATCAATAACCCCCCTCCCCTCCTCTCCCCTACCCCACACCAGCCGCAGAACCTTTCGTACCAAACCACCACCTCGATACTGATAGTAAGACACACACTGGATAGTTTATATTAACTAGCTACATGGTAGTTAGCTAAATTAGCATTTTATTTAAACACAGACTCTACCCGCACAAACATTCAGAGAAAATCTCACAAAGCACCACTTCCATACTAACACACACATTGAAACGCGTATGTGAACTAGCTACATGACAACCACTTAGTTAGCTAAATTAGCATTTTATATAAATCCTTACAGTTCCCACACAAACATGAATAGAAACCACCTAAAACATCATCTTCACATCGCCACCAACCATCATTGAACCCTTCACTTTAAGATGTGTCCTTGCAATTTATATTTAAAATATAATGGCATTATAATATAGATGTAATTGTTAAGTGGCGGCAAATTGCTGAGCAAACATAAATGGAACATCACAAATCCATGCCTCCTTTGATACTGCCACATGTTGCCTAGTTACCAGGTTACGTACAACATTGTTACAAACAGAATTAAATTACCGTGCGTGCTGGAACCATTTGGCAAATTGGTATTGGTTAAATAGTGTACTCATAATTTTGTTCTTGTTGTTTTTGGGGAGTTTTCAGTCGCATTGGTGTGCTGAAGGCTGCAAATCTGCAGCACTGTATGGGCACTGCTGAAAGGGGTCCCATGGTGTCGGGAGTTGGCTTCTGATGGGTAGTGGTTAGAGAAATTGGGGGCGAGGGTAGGAAGGAAGGAAAAAGGCAGCCTAAGAGTCCAACCACAGTCCTCTGAGAGGGCCAGGAGAGGCTGGGTGGTTGGTGTAGTTTTATGCCCAGTAAGACCCTAGGCCATACCAGAATGTGCACCGACTTGTGGCAGCACACACTCATGGTGACTTTATAGTGCTGCCCCACTGGGAAATCAGACAGCCGGCACCATGACCTGATGTCCCATACAGTCACATTATCCTGACACTGTGCGCCCAGTCCCTCTCCTGACCTCATAATGCCAAGTGCCGAGCAGCAACAGGTACCTATTTTATAAGTCATTGACTCGACCAGTATCCAAATTTCAGTCCCTCCAGATTCACCGGTATGCACAGTAAGTCCCGCCAAGGCCAGAGGAAGAAGTGAAGTGAGGATGGAATTAGTTAGGCAGTGGGTGGGGTTACCTGTTAGTTGTTAGTGAAAATGAGTGGTTAGTTGGTAGTGGTGTCAAGTCAGGTTTGGGGATGAGGTGGGGCCTGCTAGTCCTCAGTGTCAGGGTCTGGGTGACCGGCAGTGTTGATGATATCTGCATTCTGGCAGTAGAAGCGAGCAAGTGCATTCCAGGATGACTTGGAAATCCTGGAGAGGATGGCGGCTCTTTGTTCTTGTTTACACTACAATAAAATATGACCAATTATTGTAACTTGTAGAAAATGCAAGTCATATAACAATCTCCATGGTTATGACCTCTTCTTTTGGGGCATTATCATTTTAGTGTAGATCAGGTACCGTCAGTACCTCTCTTCAGATCAGCCCCTGTGTTATGACACTTTGTTCTGACCTTGCTCTACAAACAACTGCCTCTTAAACCCTGCAGGAGGGCCCTCCACATGTGGCTGCCACACCACGGCATTCCACCGGCACACCGGCAGGTACGTCATACACGGAGGGATATAACATCACCTACCACATCACAGTCATATCACCACCAGATCACAGCCACATCACAACCACATCACAGCCACATCGCAGCCACATCAAAGCTACATCAGACATGCATGTGCCACACACGGAGGCATGCAAGTATGTCTCACCTACATCAGCTATCACATCACCACCACATCATAGTCATATCACCACCAGATCAGAGCCACATCACAGCCACATCACAGCCACATAACAGCCACATCACAACCACATCAGACATGCATGTGTCACACACGGAGGCATGCAAGTATGTCTCACCTACATCAGCTATCACATCACCACCACATCACAGTCACATCACCACCAGATCACAACTACATCACAGCCACATCACAGCCACATCGCAGCCATATCGCAGCCACATCAGACATGCATGTGTCACACACGGAGGCATGCAAGTATGTCTCACCTACGGCAATATCAGGTACCACATCACCACCACATCACAACCACATCACCACCACATCACAGTCATATCACCATCAGATCACAGCCATATCGCAGCCACATAACAGCCGCATCACAACCACATCACAGCCACATCACAGCCACATCACAGCCATATCACAGCCACATCAGACATGCATGTGTCACACACGGAGGCATGCAAGTATGTCTCACCTACAGTAACATCAGCTACCACATCACCACCACATCACAGCTACATCACCACCATCACATCACCACCACATCACAACCACCTCACCGCCACATCACAGCAACATCACAGCCACATCAGACATACATGTGTCACACACGGTGGGATGTAATTATGTAGCACCTACTGCAACATCACCTAACACATCACAATCATATAACCACCAGATCACATCAACATGACAGCCAAATCACATCAACATAACAGCCATATCAGACATACATGAGTCACATACGGAGTGATGTAAGTCTGTATCACCTACTGCAACATCACCTACCACATCACAGCCACATCACCACCATATCATCGCCACATCTTCACCACCACATCACAACCAGATCAGCGCCATATCACCACCACATCATCACCACATGCCAATCACATCACCACAACATCACCATCACTTCACTACCATATCACTGCCTTATCATAGTCATATCACCAGGACATCACCACCACATCAGCAGCACATAACCATTACATAATCACCACCCCATCACCACAACATCATCAGCACATCACCACAACATCATCACCACATCACCACCCCATCAGCACCACATCACCGCCACCTCACCACCACATCGTCACCACATCACCGCCACATCACCACCACATCACCACCACATCACCACCACATCACCACTACATCACTACCACATCACTGCCTCATCATAGTCATATCACCATTCCCATCTCCTCCCTTCCTCCCTTTACTATCTCCCGTTCCCTCTCCACCCTCCGCCGCTTCTTTCCGTCCCTCCTCCGTATTCTCCTTGTATCCACTGTCTCTACTCCCCCTACCCCTCCTTCCAAACTATCCACCCGTTCTCTCTTCACTCCACCCTCTCCACCATATATTCGCCTTCTCTCCTGCCCCTTCCCTATACCACTCCTATACCCTCTCTCCACGCTTCCCTCCTTCCCTCCTTCCGTCCTTCCGTCCTTCCGTCTTTCCCTCCTTCCCTCCTTCGTTCTTTCCCTCCTTCCCTTCTTCCCCCTTCCCACCTTCCCTCCTCCCTTCATTCCAACCTTCCCTCCTTCCTTCCTTCCCTCCTTCCCGCCTTCCCGCCTTCCCTCCTTCCCTCCTTCATTCCCTCCTTCCCTCCGTCCTTCGCTCCGTCCTTCCTTCCTTCCCTCTGTCCATCCTCCCATCCTTCCATCCTCCTTCAAAACCTCCTCCCCTCATTCCTTCCGTCCCTCCACCCGTTCTTCCCTGCCTCCTTCCCTCCTTCCTGCCTTCCCTCAGTCATTCCTTCCTTCTCTCCTTCCCTCCGTCGCTCCTTCCCTCATTCCCTCCTTCTCTCCTTCCCTCCTCTCCCTCCCTCCTTCCTCCTTCCTCCTCCTCCTCCCTCCTTCCCTCCTTCTCTCATTCCATCCTTCCCTCCTTCTCTCCTTCCCTCCGTCGCTCCTTCCCTCCTTCCCTCCTTCTCTCCTTCCCTCCTTCCTTCCTTCTCTCATTCCCTCCTTCCCTCCTTCCCTCCTTCACTCCTTCCCTCCTACCCGCGATCCCTCCTTCCCTCCAACCCTCATTCCCTCCTTCCCTTCTTCCATCCGTCCATCCTCTCCTCCTCCCTTCCTTATCTTCTCCCCTCCTTCCATCCTCCCTCAATCCCTCCTCCCCTCCCTCATTCCCTCCTTCCCTCCTTCTCGCCTTCCCTCAGTCCTTACTTCCTTCTCTCCTTCTCTCCTTCCCTCCTTCCCTCCTTCCCTCCTTCCCTCCTTCCTTCCTTATATCCCTCCCTCCTTCCCTCTTTCCCCCCTCCCTTTCTACTTCCCTCTTCCCTCCTTCCCTCCTTCCTTCTCTCCTTCCCTCATTCCTTCCTTCTCTCCTTCCCTCCTTCTCTCCTTCCCTCCTTCCCTCCTTCCCTCCTTCCCTCCTTCATTCCCTCCTTCCTTCCATTCGTCCTTCCTTCCCTCCTTCGATCCTCTCATCCTTCCTTCTCTCCTCCCCTCCTTCCATCCTCCCTTAGTCCCTCCTCCCTCCTTCCCTCCACCCGTTCTTCCCTCACTCCTTCTCTCCCCCCCCCCCCCCCCACGTCTGCTCCCGTCATGAACCGACTCTCCTCCCTCGCGTCCGTCCTTCCACCCATTCCACCCTCCCCCTTCCCTCCCCACTACCACCCTCCCCTACCCTCATCGTCAATGGATCCTTCCGCTTCCATCGCACCCTCGCCACTTAGCCTTAATTGTACGCTCTGCGCGTGTTGCCGCGCATGCGTTGAGAGGGTGAGCTGGTGGGCAACATCAACGGGGGTGAGTGTGGGAGGGGGGGGGGAGGATGGGGGGAGGCTCTCTGATGTACCACTCCATATATATATATATATATATATATATATATATATATATATATGTATGTATATACAAATATATACAAATATATGCACATATATATATATATATATATATATATATATATATACATGAATACATATATATACAAATATTTGGATACATGTATATAAGTGTGTAAAATGTATATATGTAGGCCGATGTATATGAGTCGGCCTCATGAAAATGGGCCAATTGGTGCTTAATTTAAGATGTCGGCATCGCAATTCTTAAAGTGTAGTGCATTTCTTTGTTTCATATTAAATTATCCTAGAAACAAATAAGGTTGTTGTATTTTCTCTACCTTTACATTCAGGATAAATTTAAGGACTTTGCAACACCTCTGTCAATGCTGAACTATAATTATACAGTTCGACGCCGACATCCAATGCTTGACGCCGACAACTTTAACAGATGTCGGCGTCGCAATTCTTAATGTGTAGTGCATTTCTTTGTTTTATATTAAATTATCCTAGAAACAAATATGGTTGTTATATTTTCTCGACCTTTAGATTCAAGATAAATTTAAGCACTTTCCATCACCTCTGTCAATGCTAAACTATAATTATGCTGTTCGCGCCGACATCCAATGTTCGACGTTGACAACTTTCCCCAATTGGCCTATTTTCGTGATCTTGACTCATATACATATTTATATACATATGAAGAGTTGAGCCGCAAACCCCTGTAAATAATGTAGTAGTTTGCACTGACTTCTCAGGCAAGTAACCACATAGACATGGGTAGTGTCTTGATATCAGGGAGCCTAGGTGGTGTAATGGTTAGCACACTCGCCCAGAATGCATAGAGATGTGGGTTCGGGTCCCGCTCTAGGCGCAATATTTCCCATGTCCATCACACCCATGACAATACCAATCCAAGCATTGAATTATAATAACAGATTTTGACATGAGGTTAATTTTAGTTCTCATTACTTTGACATTTCTTGCGATGAAATGGTATATATGGAGCAATGCATAGCACAAATGTGGATGTGTAAAAAATTAACTGTTCAACGGTTTGAATCCAGTGTTTATCTCAATTTTTGGATTGGTATTTACGGGGTTCGCACCTGAACTCCTGATACATATATGTGATGTATAACGCATTATGGGAGTATAACGGCGCAGAAGGGAATTCATTCCTTATTATTATTGTTTTAATATTAGTATTATTGCAGGATATACTGTACTGCCTCCTTCATGTTCACTATAGGTGGCGCCACCTCCGGTGCTCCTCGGTACCTTCATCATACCCTAAAAAAAACAATATATATATATATATATAAATATATATAAATATATATAAATATATACAAATATATATAAATATATATAAATATATATAAATATATATATATATATATACATATATATACATATATATATATATATATATATATATATATATATATATATATATATATAACACGGAGCGGTACATCACAGAGCCTTCATATCTATATACATATATATATATATATATATTATATATATATATACATCGATATACTACTTGAGTATATATAGGAGGCGGCGGGATTGGGAGGGGGGGGGGGGTTGTTCTGTCGTTTTCCCGCCTCCTCAGATCTCAAGTGGCGCCACCACACGACGATGACGCGAAGCCATCAGGGCGGGCGGCGCCGGCTCATAAGCCGGTGCTGTGACGATCAACGCACTTCAGAACCAGGGCCCTGATAGATTGAAACCGGGCTGAGGCAGGCGCCGGGCGTCGGGGCGGTGAGTGGGTGGGTGGGAGAGTGTGGGCGGGTGTGGGCGGGGTGGAGGGGGAGGGGAGGCCGATGATATTAGAGTGTGTCGCGGGGATTGATGCGGGGTGGTCGGCAAACACAGGAACGGGGGGCTTAAACAGCAATAAACAGCAATATCAGCCCCCCACCCACCCACCCCCGCCCCCACTATCTTCATCTGAACAACGCTTCCGCCACCCTACGCTACTGGTAGCACATCCGCCCTCACACCCCATCCCACCGCACACACACCCTACACCCCACACCGCAAACCCCACACCGCACATACACTGCTACTGGGTGTTGTGTGCGAGAAGGGGTTGTTGGGAGGTGGGGTGAGGGGTGATGCGGTGTGGGGAGGTGTGGGGAGGTAAGGGGAGGTGTGGGGAGGGGTTGAGAGATATCGGGAGGTATGTGGAGGTATGGGGAGGTGTGGGGAGGTGCGGTGATGGGTGGTGCGGTGTGGGGAGGTAACGGGAGGTGCGGGGAGGTGGGGGGGTGGGGGGGGTGGGGGGGGTGGGGAGGTGGGGGGGGAGGGGGGGGGGGGGAGGGGGGGGGGGGGGGAGGGGGGGGGTGGGGGGGGGTGTGGGGGGGGGGGGGGGGGAGGGGGGGGGTGAGGGGGGGGGGGTGGGGGGGTGGGGGGGGGGGGGAGGGGGGGGGGGGGGGGGGGTGGGGGGGGTGGGGAGGGGGGTGGGGTGGGGGGGGTGTGGGGAGGGGGGTGGGGGAGGGGGAGGTGGGGGGGGTGGGAGGGGGGGGGGGGTGGGTGGGTGGGGGGGGGGGGTGGGGGGGGGGGGGTGGGGGGGGTGAGGGGGGGTGGGGGGCGGGGGGGGTGGGGGGAGGGGGGGGGTGGGGGGGGTGAGGGGTGGGGGGGGGTGGGGGGGGAGGGGGGGGGTGAGGTGGGGGGGGTGGGGGGTGGGGGGAGGTGGGGGGGGGGGGGTGGGGGGGGGGGGGGGCGGGTGGGGGGGGGTGAGGGGGGGGGGTGGGAGTGTGGGGGGGGGTGGGGGGGGGGTGGGGGGGGGGGAGGGGGGAGGGGGGGGGGTGGGGGGGGGGGGTGGGGGGTGGGGGGGGGGAGGGGTGGGGGGGGGGGAGGGTGGTGGGGGGTGGGGGGGGGGGGGTGGGGGGGGGGGGAGGGGTGCGGGGGGAGGGGGGTGTGGGGGTGGGTGGGGGGAGGGGGGTGGGGGTGGAGGGGGGGGGGGGGGGGGAGGGGGGGGGGGGGGAGGGGGGGGGGGGGGGTGGGGGGTGTGGGGGGGGGTGGGGGGGGGGGGGGGGGTGGGGGGGGGGGGGTGGGGGGGGGGGGTGGGGGGGTGGGGGGGGGGGGGGGGGGGGGTGGGGGGGGGGTGGGGGGTGAGGGGGGGGGGGGTGGGGGTGGTAGGGGGGGGGGGGTGGGGGGGGGGGGGGGGGAGTGGGGTGGGGGGGGGGGTGGGGTGGGGGGTGGGGTGGGGGGGGGGGGGGAGGGTGGGGGGGGTGGGGGGGGGAGGGTGGGGGTGGGGGGGGTGGGGTGGGGTGGTGGGGGGTGGGGGGGGTGGGGGGGGGGGGGGGGGGGGGGGGTGGTGGGGGTGGGGGGGGGGGGGGGGTGGGGGGGGGGGGGGGAGGGGGGGGGGTGGGGGTGGGTGGGGGGTGGAGGTGGGGGGGTGGGGGGGGGGGGGTGGGGGGGGGTGGGGGGGGTGGGGGGGGGGGGGGTGGGGGGGTGGGGGGGGGGGTGGGGGGTGGGGGGGGGGAGGGTGGGGGGTGGGTGTGGGGGGGGGGGAGGGGGGGGGGGGGGGGGGGGGGGTGGGGGGGGGAGGGGTGGGGGGGGGGAGGTGGGGGTGGGGGGGGGGGGGTGGGGGAGAGGTGGGGAATTATGTCAGGTGTGGGGAGATGGAGGGAGGTGCGGGGAGTTGGGAGAGGTGGGTAGGGTTGGGGGTGGAGTGTGCGCGGGGAGGTGGGGGAAGGGGGGGGGGGCGGGAGTGGGGTGGGGGAGGCGCGGGGAGGTGGGGGGGGGGGGTTCCTCCTAAAAGGTACTTAGTACTTATGCATGGTTGACAAGCCACTATATTGACTTGCTGTTAATTGAGTGTTGACAAAAAGACGCTCACAAAAGCCGTCATAAGGCTAACCATACGCTGCCAGTGGTAATGACACTTCTTAATGTATGTAAATTAAGCACTCGCACATCCTACTGGTATATAAAGTGTACTGGGCCTAGTCAAGATAATATCATTAAAGGGCGCGCACCCACAATAAAGGACTGCTCCGATGGTGAGTGCTTTATTCATGGCAAACACATTGTAAAGGATTGTTGATAAGGATTGTGATGGCGAAGTCGTTTATGCTGCAGTCACACTACGACGCTTCTCGCCGGCATGCCACAAACGTGCAAAATAAGTTGTATGCACCGAGACACCTCAAACTTTTCGGCGGTGTTTGGAAAAAGTTTGGCGTCAGCTCAGCGTGTTAGTAGCGTGCAGCCAAAGGTTTGGTGCGACATCTTCATATGACCTTAGATGTTGCTAGGGCATAAAACAACAATGCCCCAGTTTGGCGCAACATGTGGGAACGACCCTCCAACGTGCGTGGCATCTGCCTAGCGTTCGCATAACGTTATTCCAGCGTGTTTAAAGTATTTCGATGCGCACCTAACATCTCCATAACGTTCGACCCACACGTTGGCAAACGTCAAAAGGTTTTGTGCAAGCACAAAATTTTCGACGCGCACCAACACGCCCCGACGATCCTCGCCAACCGTCAACGTCCATCAAGGTGTACCGACGTGTACCGACACGCGCCTAACACGTGCGTAGCACTTCCCGACGTCTCCCGACGTTTCGCCAAAAAGGGAACACGTCGACGCGCGTTGGAGAGAAGCATCGTAGTGTGACTGCAGCATTAGAGAGCATCAGTATTACAGCCAAGCGGTGACAGTTATTAAAGGATTTGACATGATAGCTGTGTCACAATGATACTGATGGTTAAGTGTGCGCCAGAGTTATCTAAACAAAACCAAAGGATTTTATTTGTTAAAAAAGCTCATTATTGGATGCGTAGTAAATATTGTCCTGTCACAGTTGTGATTTCATATTCGACGGACGTTTATCAGTTGTTTATGGAGATGATACCTTTATTGAAGTAGGACAAGGATCCACCGTTGCTGCTGTGGCTTTGCATCCATGACATCAATGATATGCTATTTCAAAGTTTGAGTGTCTGCCATATTTTCTTTGTTAGATATGAATGGCTCAGGTTCAAAAACCAACATCCATTCTAGTTGCTTTCTGTCAAATAGAATGTATTGTTGTGTTTTCCAGTTAAAGTTGATCAATTTCATATCGAGTAGGGCATTACATGTGGGATGGGACATCTTCTGTGCAAAAAGAACAAATTGTTTATCGGAATGATGGCAGCGTCAGCACAAACACGGTACTCATGGTTTCATTGCGGCCCAGATGACAGTTGGTGGTTTTTGCGCCAAAATCATTCATATATATATGTGATGTATAACAAATTATACAAGAATAAATCCTAAGGGAACATATATACTTTGCTACTTCCTCCATTGGCGCATTGTTGGAGTGCCCCCCCCCCCCAGCTGTCTGGAGTTGTATACGGGTCCCCCCCCCCCCTCGCGACACACACACTGTGCATAAGTTTGTGGTTGGGGGTGTGGGGGTGGGAGTATGTGTTGATATGTCTTAGTGTGGATGTGGGTGTGGGGTGGGTGCGGGTTAGGATGTGAATATGGGTCTGGCGGCGTGTGCGTGAGTGTGTGTGTGTGGTGTGTGTGGTGTGTGTGGTGTGTGTGGTGTGTGTGGTGTGTGTGGTGGTGTGTGGTGTGTGGTGTGTGTGGGTGTGTGTGGTGTTTGTGGTGTGTGGTGTGTGTGGGGTGTGATGTGGGTGGTGGGTGTGGTGTGTGTGATTGTGTGGTGTGTGGTGTGGGTGGTGTGGGTGGTGGGTGGGTGGTGGGTGGGTGGTGTGGGTGGTGTGGGTGGTTTGTGTGGTGGGTGTGTGGTGTGTGTGGTGTGTGTGGTGTGGGTGGTGTGGGTGGTGTGTGTAGTGTGGGTGCCGTGTTAGTGCCTTGTTCATGATCTATACGCGCTGATCGCTGTGTGGGGCAGGGATCTGCCATTGTTAGGCGGACAGTGGATCCCGCTTACAATGCTCGGTGTGGGGGAACGTGGGGGGAGCCTGTAGGAGGGGAGCAATTTGCCCGTCATGTTTATTAGCGCCGGGCACAGACCGTCCAGATCCCGGTGCTATCAGTTTAAGTACTCCCCGACGGCACCACCCCGCCACCCGCCGCCCGCCGCCCGCCGCCCGCCGCCCGCCGCCCGCCGCCCCCGCCCGCCGCCCGCCGCCCGCCGCCCGCCGCCCGCCGCCCGCCGCCCGCCGCCCGCCGCCCGCCGCCCGCCGCCCACCACCGACCGTCACCCAACCGGCCTCAACAGCCCGACAGCCTTAAAAGATCCTAAGCAATTTCCAACGACTGGCACCCCCCCCCCCCCCGTCCTCCCACCCTCACCTACCGCCCGCCCGTCCCCCTCCCCCGCCCGCCCACCCGGTCGATCGGGCTTACATTAGGCGCGACAAGAGTGCTGTTACACTTAACCCCAGATAGCGGCAGTTAACTGCCGCCGCGCCCCGCTAGGGGGACCCACCGAGCGATATGTCACACCCCACCGCCAGGCGGCGCAATAGATGCCCAGGCGCCGCTGATCGATGCGCCGTCTAACGGAGAGCGGCGGCACTACGCGGCCCTGGGTGGCGCTGTTAGAGGTTACGCCCGCACACACTCTTCGGATCCCCTCCTCCTACTCCCCCCCCCCCTCCTCCTCCTCTTTCTCCCTTTGCCCTTCTCCCCCTCCTCCCCTCATACTCCTCCCGCCCGTCTCCCACCGCTCCCTCCCCTTCCTCCTCCTCCCTTCCTCCCCCCCCCCTCCCACTCCTCCCTTCCTCCCACTCACCCTCGCTTCGCCAGCGGCGCTGGGAGATTTCGTACAGGAGATAGCAGGACGCGATCCATAAGTGCCCCGATGATGAAGATCTTAATAGCGGCGGTTGGGCCGGGCGGTGATCGGCGGGCGGCGGGCGGCGGGCGGCGGGCGGTGGGCGGCTGGCGGCGGGCGGCGGGCGGAGGGCGGCGGGCGGCGGGCGGCGTGCGGCGGGCGGAGGGCGGCGGGCGGCGGGCGGCGGGCGAGATGCAGGAGCGCAGGGAAACGCAGGGGAGTGCAGGGGAGCGCTAAGGGCGGGATGGGGGAGCGCCCACTTCAGCCTCCACCCCCACACCCACCCACACCCAGCCCCTTCATCCACATACCCGTCCCCAACGTAACCACTGCCGACCGCGGGTATAGATGTCATTGTTGATTTTCTGACACTTACATTGCCATACAACCACCTCCCTACCCACCCCTCACCCGCAGCCGCTGCTCCTCCTCCCCCTCCTCCTCCTCCTCCGGGTCTGTTACTCTCTTCCTGCATCCTATTCAACCTCTTCATTGCCCTCCACCACCATCACCCAACACCCTCCCTGTTATGCCTTCATCAACCCCTGCTCTTCCTTCACACACTTCTCTCCTTAATCCTCTCCACTTTGTTCTTCCTCCTCCTACTCCTCTTCTCTTCTATTACCATACTCTGCCCCAAGAGGATCACACTACACCATCAGCAACCCTCCTCTTCATCTCCGTCAGCATCACCCTCAGGCACTTACCTACTTCTCTCCACAATCCTCTGCTCTTCGTCCTGCTCCCCTCGTTTCTCTTAAATACCTGCTCATGAGCCATCCTTGTACGCTTATCTCCCTCCTCCCCCTCTCCTTCACCATCGATCTCCCCCCCTCTGTTTCACTCCCATGCCGTTCCACTCCGCTCCCTTCCTCTCCCTCGCCCCTTCTCACCATCCCCTTCCTCTCCCTCCTCCCCTTCCTCTCCCTCGCACCGCCCCCTCCCCTTCCTCGCCCTCCTCCTACCAACCACCTCATTCTCCTCTGCCCTCTTCCCTTCGTCCTCCGCCCCTGCTCCCGTCTCAAATCTGACCTATTCTCTCACAATCTCTGCTCTTCGTCCTGCTCCCCTTCGTCTTCTCTTTAAATACCCTGCTCCATGAGCCTCATCCCTTAGTACGATTATCATCCCTCCTCCCCCCTCTCCTTCACCATCACTCTCCCCCCCTCTGTTTCACTCCCATCCCGTTCCACCTCCAGCCTCCCCTTCCTCTCCCTCCGCCCCTTCCTCTCCCTTCCCCCTTCCTCTCCCTCCTCCCCTTCCTCTCCCTCCTCCGCCCTCCTCTCCCCTTCCTCGCCCTCCTCCTACCAATCCACCTCACTTCCTCCTCTGCCCTCTTCCCTTCTTCCTCCTCCCCTCCTCCCGTTCCTCAAATTCTTCATCTTCTTCAACTCCCTCCCCTGCTCGCCATGATCCTGTTCGCCTCCGCACTCAGTGGAGTAGCTATATATAGAATAGATACATATAGCTGATAACGGTATCGTGTAGAATATATATATATATATATATATATATATATATATACACACTTGGCAATGAGAACAAATGGTTAAGATTGGTGTGCTGGCAGGGTGGTATTGTGTTGGAGTGGGGTGGGGGGTGGGGGGCATGGGGGGGCGGGGAGGACTAGGAGGACAGGGTGAGAGAGCGGTGAGGGCATGGTGCGGAGATACAAACGAACACCGCGGAGTTATCCCTGATGTAGTGGCGAGGGGCGATGTGCACGAGGGAGGCGCGGGTTAAGGGAGTGTGCGTAGGTGGAAGTTTTGTGAGGGGGTGGAGAGACCTTGAGGGCGTCTTTTGCGAAATATTCCTGTGGGCCGAAGGCCAGCTGGGGGGGTGGAGGAGCGGGCGGGGGGAGTAGAGTAAGAATTGAGTAGAGAGGGGGGGGAACGGAGGAGCAGGGGGAGGGGAGGAGAGAGGGGGGAGAAGGAGGAGGGAGGAGAGGAAGAGTAAATAGTAGTAGTGTAGATAGTAAGGGTTAGGAAGGAGGGAGGGGGGGAAGAAGAAAGGAGAGGGGCAGGAGAGGAGGGAGGAGAGAGGAAGAAAAGGAGCAAGAAGAGGAGGGGAGGAGAGGGGGAAGGAGAAAGGAGAAGAAGGAGGTGGAGAAGAGATGGACAGAGTAGTAGAGGCTCATGGAGAGGCGCGGGGGGAAGGGAGAGGAGCGGGGAGGGAGGGGGGGGGGAGGAGGGGGGAGGGAGGAAAGGAGAAGAGGAGGAAGGAGGAGCAGGGGGAGGAGGGGGAGGAGAGGAGGGAAGGAGGAGGGTGGGTTCGGAGGAGGAAGAGGGGAGGAGGGAGAGCGAAGTTACTACTTGTGTAAGGTAGTAGTCTGAGACGGGTGTAGGGCGAGTGGGCCAAAGGAGGGTAGGAGGGCGGTAGGGGGAAGATAGAAGAAGTGAGTTTGTACAGAAGAGTCAGACGTACTGTCCATAAGGCAACGCTAGAACCGCTACGGGGGGCGAACGTCCCGTGCCGCTCAGTACCCCGGGTAGTTGGAGGGTAAGAGAGACGCATGTCTGATGTTCGAATGGGGATTAAGTCGTGACCCCAGGAGAGCCACGCGACAGTACAAGTAGAGAACCGCGGGGGGCCAGCGTCCGGCCCCCACTGAGAGTGTACGGTAAAGTCCCGCTCCCACGTAGCTGAGTAGGGGAGGGGGGAAGGGACGCCAGGGCGTTCCCGTCGGCCCAGGCGCCGGGGGGCGGGGGAGGTCGCCCCCTGGGGGCTCGGTCTCCCAGCTACGTCCCATCCCAGGGGGGTAGGTGCCTAGCTGCGGGGGGGGCCAGGGTGGGCCGGGGGGGTCCCCCGTCCCCTCCTCCCCCCGCCCCGCTTAAACTCGATACCTCTGCGCCCCCGTCCCTCCCACCCGGAGGAAAACCGCATCTCGTGCCCCCAGCCACAGCGGCGCGACTACATCGATAAACCCACGCACCATCCCCCCCCCCCACACACACACACAAACCCAGCACCCCCCCCCCCCCTGCGAGAGGACCGCGAGATCTGACACCGCGGCGTCTAGATACCGGCGGCAGCGACAATCACGCCGTCACCCCTTCCGCTCGTGGCGGCCATCTTGTCCGATCTTGTCCCGATCTCGTCCCTCCGATCTCGTCCCGATCTCGTACGATCTCGTCGGCGACCGACCGACTAGGAGACCGCCCGAAGAGGTCGGATACGACGGTGGGTGAACCTCCCAGCCCCCATCCCCCCAAACCCCAACCCCCAACTCCCAACCCCAAAATTCCCAACCTCCTAACCCTTCAACCCTCCAACCCTTCAACCCCCGACCCCCAAGCCCCCAACCCCTGCCTCACTGCCTCCCCCGGAACTCCCGCCCCCCCCCAATCCCCAAACCCCCAACTCCCTAATCCCCACCACCACTTCCGACCCCCCTCCCTCCGCCGCGCTCCCCTCACCCACATACACACCACCCTCCCACTCCTCCCCTCCTCCCCCGCCCTCCGATAGCAGCGTCCGTGGGGAGCACTCGGCGTAATTGGGTTCATTTGGAGCCGCTCTGAGTCTAACGAGCGCTTCACTGCCTTATCTGAGCTGCTCGCGTAGCCACACACATACCGCCACCCACCGCCCTCATTCACCCACAGTCGAGTGCGCATAATGCCCCCCCCCCCTCACCCCACCTCCCTCTATTGCTTGTAATTCCAGTGTGGCATAATGATATAATAGTATAATAGCAACTCCTTCCTGAAAGCCAACAACTTATAAGGTTTTATATACATACATATACCGTATCACAGTGGGGCAGCACTATAAAGTCGCCATGAGTGCGCACTGTCACAAGTCGGTCCCCGTCCTGATGTGACTTTAGATGTAGCTAGGACGTAAAACAACAACAACAACAAACAAACATGCATATACCATATACATATTGGTCTTTTCATGGTAAATGGGGCCAATGTGTCACATGAGGGTTAAAGATTAATAAGGACAACTGAAATTAGTTTAGCCCATCTACGTGAAAGAGTCGTCGGATGCCCGCTACCCCAGTTGGGAGGTTTCATTGGATTGATCGCAGGCCAAGTCATGCTAAGTGTTTAGACAAATTGGCAATTTGTCACAACCTTCTTTGACGCTTGGCATTAAAGTTGCATAGTCCGATGCTTTTGAATTTCTGTATTTTTATTCTGAGATAAATACATTAGATCCAGCCAAGGTTACTTTTATTTTAAATGGTAAACTTCTTAGATATTTTGAGTGCAAACATGGAAAATTAGTTTTGTCAAGCTTGCCAAAACTCTGACACCATAGACTTCTGCAGTAACAGGTTCTGTTAAATTGACTCAGTATTGCCTTCTACGCAGAAACAAATGCTTAATAAGTGCATCAGTATCTAATACCCCTGTCACACTACGACGTAACGAGCCAACATGAGCCTAATGTGGTCATTTTTCGTCATTACGTTGGGTTACGTCATGATGACGTCAGAATGACGTTAGAATGACGTCGAACTACGTCACATTACATCGTGTTACGTCGAGTTACGTCGAGGTTTTGGACATGTTCAAAAATTTCGACGTAGCTCGAACGTAAGGGCTTACGTTCGCCGTACATTCTGTTCACGTTCAGTGAACGTCAATGACGTTAAACTGACGTTTTTCCAACGCTGCTCAGTACGTTCAACTACGTTCCACTACGTTGACCCACATTAAACTGAATGCAAATGCCCACGTGGCGTAATGGGAACGTCAGGAGAACGTCAGGAGAACGTCAGGAGAACGTCAGGAGAAGATGCATTCAACGTACGTTCAACATCTCATGACGTAGGGAACATCACGTAACGTTCTTCTGGCGATGGAATAACGTTCATAACGTTCCGTGAGCGTAGTGACGTTGTCCTCTCTCGTTGAATGACGGTATCACTACGCTTTACCGCCGTTACTCTCTCGTCCACTACGCTGCATCCACGTTCAACTTGTGCCCAAATTTGCATACTACGCCCAGAAGTTCAACGTTCTTCACGTTCTCCCTACGCTGACGTCATTACGTCGTAGTGTGACAGGGCCATTAGATAGATATGTAAAATCAAATCTAGATAATTGGTTTGGTTTTGAAAGTTTGATATTTCATCTGACTACGCAGCTTTAAAGTCGCATAACCCGCTAACTTGGAAAGTCTGCATATTATTTCAGCTAAGCGCATTTGATATTGGTTCATAGTAAGTTTTATTTCAAACTGCTAACAGATGGGGCAAGATTAAGGACAGTGCAACTTGTGCTCCTCATAAGATTGTCAATAAACTGTTCTGGACAGAAAGAACTAGCTACATTAAAACTTCTCTAACCAACCAACTCCACAGATTTACCACTCCCCTATATCGATCGCTTTATTTGGGTCCGAAACGATCGCCCAAACAATATCTTTACGAAATAGTGAAATAGCGAATGGTAGACAGGAAGTGTGAACACTTATTTGTCTCTCATTTTTGCTTGAGTGCAAGTAAATATGCAACACAAGGAATAATTAGTAGCATGTGGTGAATAAGGGGTCAAATTTCCCTGGATCATCAGCCCATGCTTTTTCTAACCTTTCTTGAATGAATTTATTGACTCGACATCAATAACATTTTGTGGGAGACTGTTCCATATATTTATGATCCTGTTTGAGAAACTAGTTTGAGAGTATGGCCCCGACTGCCTTCTCTTTTATTCAAGGTGAAAAATTGGTTCATATCTATTTTATCAAAACCTTTCATAATTTGAAATACTTCAATTATGTCACTTCTTTTCCTTCTGTAGGAAAGGGTAGGAAGTTTCAATTCTCTAAGCCATTGTTCATAGGGTAAGTCCTTTATAACTGCAACTAAGTTCGTCTGCAATGAGAAAAAAAACTCTCTAAGCCTACCACCTCCCTAAATGGACCATTTACAGTTGATCCCATGGTCGGTCGATTTACAGAGGTTTTACTGTATATGGATGGTGATTACCTCCTTTTTCACCTATACACTACATCCGGGACTCAGGTTTGACACAGGTGTTCATACCGTCGAACTTGTTAGCTGGCTACTGCGACCATTGTCACTCTAAACAGATACAGGTGCAATTCTGCCAAGTGGGGAAGTCCAGAGCGAGCCAGCAGTGGGTGGGAGTGCATGGTGGCGCACACTGGTTTACCACAACAAAGGTGCAAGTGAGGGGAGCGCCAATTCAGGCTAGTGGAGATTCATGGAACTAAGCATGCAGTATCACTCCATTGGAATAATATTGACATATTGAAATATACAACACATAGGCATGTTTACTTCAACTGTAGATCCTGACAAATAAAATGGATAGGTATATTAAATACAGCTGTAGATCCTGAGAAATAAATTAGATAGGCATATTAAATCCAGCTGTATATCCTGAGAAATAAAATAGATAGGCATATTAACTCCAGCTGTAGATTCTGATAAATAAAACACGTTGGCATATTAAATCCAGCTGTAGATCCTGAGAAATAAGATAAATAGGCATATTAACCCCAGCAGTAAATTCTGAGAAATAAAACACGTCGGCATATAGACGAGATCACCATTCCGAGTGCGCATGTACTGAAAATGGTGCTGGCAGCAAAGCAAAGGCGTACAGCCATTGAGTTTGCCGATACGTGTAGGGCAAAACTTCCATTTTATTCAAAATTAATAGAAATACATAGCAGTTTGGCATAAACATGTATGCACAGATGCAATATAATGATCTGATGAATATAACTAAGACAAAACTAGCCCTAGTTAAACATTTTGAGCTAAGAAAATACAATTCCACACAAAACAATCAGTCACGTTAAGGCTGATAATATTCCCCATTAATTATTGGTCTAAATATTAAAATGCCAAATGTGTCAACATACACTTGTTTCAGAGAAATATATAACCAATATATGATTAACCCTACTAATTTTCTACTTTTACATATGTCATTAACCATAGAATATAAATAAAAGCATGAATAAAATAAGTAAACCTGGCTCTGGCTATGGCTCTAACACTAGTCTGAGTGACCAGATTTCTCTAAATATAAATGCACATGGCATAATATGTGCTGATTATATTGATGTAAATTCAATGCTGGATAAAAGATTAATATCTTAATTTATTATATATATTTTTTAGTTGGTATTCTATGTACCAAAGAAGAGCTGAGATGAGCTGAAACTAGCACATTTCATAGCTGCACCCAATGTATTAGCATGTGCCCATGTGCTTGTTTTTCTTCCACGCATCCCACAATGCACCACACTGCTGGAATGGTGATGTAGTCTATTAAATCCAGTTGTAGATCCTGAGAAATAAAACATCGGCATATTAACCCCAGTTGTTGATTCTGAGAAATAAAACAAGCATTTAAACTCAGTTGTGGATCCTGAGAAATAAAACAGGCATTTCAGCTCAGTTGTAGATCCTGAGAAATAAATCACATAAAACAAATAGGCAGTTCAACTCCACTTTGCTAAGTTGTGGTATTCAAACCAATGACTTTACAATTGATTCTTGTCACTTCCTTTCCAGGAGCTTAGCATTATTACAATAGGGCAAGGACTGGTTGGCTCAGTGTCAGAATAATGGGACTGAGTGGGCTATCAGGTCATGGTGCTGCCAGCCTACTCTCCCAGAGAGGCAACAGTATAAAGTCACCATGAGTGTGCACTTTCAGAAGTCGGTACTCATCCTGATATGACATTAGAATTTAGATGTTGCCAGGATGTAAAACTCCAACAAACAAACAAACTGCCATCTGCTTTGAGTTTAGACGCAGCCAGGGACATGTGACAGTATCTACTGCATTGATCTGAGAGTTTGGGATTGCTGTTTGAGGGAGCGAAGATTACAGAGATCACATTAGTCATTGCTGAGACAATAAACCCCAATGAACCCGCAAGTGATTGAAGATCAAGTGATTGTAATAACAGCAATAACAACAGCATAAACAGAAATCGAAAGTACTCCCATAGTAGTGAGGTACTTCCAAAAAACAATAACAATTCTGTGTCAACAAAGACGGTGTATCGGTGAAGGAGGGAGCCCTGTGTCTTCTGCTTTCAATGGATGGCAGGGTAAGGGGTTGTGATACTAGCCATTGACCATGGGGAGAGAGGGGATGGGTGCGGGTAGTGAGTTGGTTGGTTGTTGGAAATTTATGTCCTGGCAACATCTAGGCTCATGTCAGGATAGGTACCAACTTGTGACAGTGCACACTCATGGCGAATTCACAGTGTGCACTCCTGACTACTTTATAGTGCTGGCCCACTGGGAGACCAGGCCACCAGCACTATGACTTGATATCCCACTCAGGCACATTATCCTGACACTGAGCCAACCAGTTATTGCCCTATCCTAATAATGCAGAGTGCCTGGCTAGGAAGCAACAAGTATACATTTTAAAGTCATTGGTTTGACTCGACCATAGTTTGAATTCCACGATCTACCAAAACGTGAGATGGACGCTCAACTCATTTGGCCATCCTGTCTGTTTGTGAGGGAGGGACGGAGCCCTGTGTGTTCTGCTGTCAATAGAAGCCAGGGTAAGGGGTTGTGGTATTATCCATTTAACATGGGGAGAGAGGTGGTGGGTAGGGGTGGGGGGTGCGGGGTAGTGAGGGAGTTGGAGGGGGGGGGTAGGGTGATCTCAGTAGCGTGCCTCCAGCCACCACCCACGCTCTTATCGACATTTAAATGAGAGCCTGTCAGGAGGCGCCACCGTCTGCGGCACCGTGTCCGTCGCCATATTCAATTAGCAGACAACGCTTAACTGAGATTAACGCTTCCTGAACGATAAGCCCCTTCCTTACACCCCTACCCCCAACTCCCATCCCCACACACTGGATACAGCACACACACATACCTACACACATCCGTACACTTGCTATCCGGACCGCACTTCGTCCACATCTCTCTCTAGCTCCTCTCTGCTGGCCATGCTCCTCCTTGGTATTGTCTGAAAAGAGTTCCAGGAGGGGGAGCCCACCAGCATTTCACTTTCTACTCTTACTCTGTCCGTGTCTTTGGCTCGCCGGCTGGTCAACATAGAGCAAATAGACACGGTCCTTTGACTCAACTCTCCTCATTTCTCTTTCCTATACTCTACCCTTCTTTTTTTTTCTCCCAGGCTTACTTTCCCCCCATATCAAGGGAGTTGTTCACTTGGGTGGGGCCCTTTACCTTCTTGTTTCTCTCACCTTCTTCTTGTTGCTGGAACCGCTGGACCCACCTTGACCCGTCCCTTCTTCCTAAACCCTTCCTGCTGTTGACTGGAGTGCTCTGCCACCACCGGACTGGAGAGATTCGGGGCCGCCCCAATGCTTCGCCGTTTTGAATGTTGTAGTTCTGCAGCCGGTAACCATCATAAGGTTATGAACACCCCCAAAAGGAACATCCTCAGACTGAACTCTGCTTGGAGCTGATACCATGTATGCGGCATGCGGAATGTGAATGCGAATGCAGCATGTGGCATGCGGCATGTGAACAGGTTGGGTCCTTTCACCCACACCCACACCCACACCCACACCCACACATACTTTCAGGTTTCTCTAACACTGTTCTCTATGGCAAATGCAGCAGCATTAGCATTCGCATGCCGCACCGATGGCTACATGGACCAATTCGGTTGCCACATTCGTCTTTGTATTCGTATTTGCATTTGCATTTGCATTTGCATTCGCATTCAGAGGCATGGAAGCACCCCCATTCACTTAGATGCTTTTCCATTCTTTGCCACATTTTATTTGCATGCCACATACCGCATGTAAGGAATGTAGCCTTTAGCCTTCTTCCCTCTCACCATCCTCCCCCTCCCTCCCTTCCTGCCCTATCCACTCCTTCCTTTCCTTCATCCCTTTCTCCCTCCCGCTCCTCCCTTCCCTGCCTCGTCCTCCATTTCTGTCCCTCTTCACCCCCTCTTTAACGCTTCCTCTCACACTCACTCAGACTCTCACTCTCAATGTCACTCTCATTCTCATTCCCACCCTAACTCTCAATTCCACTCTCTCTCATTTCCACTTTCACTCTAACTCTCATTGTCCCTACCTCCCTCAATATCCTTCCCTCTCCCCTTCTACCTCCCACTCCCTCTTCCCCTCTCTCTCCGTTTACCTTATAACATTGATACTTGCTTCCTAGCCAGGCACTCTGCACTAATAGGATAGGGCAAGGACTGGTTAGCTCAGTGTCATTTTTACCCTTCCTGATATGATCTCAGGTGTAGCCAGGACGTAAAACTCCAAAATCCAACCACCAGCAACTCTCCCCCTTCCCGATGCACCTCTCTTTCTCTCTCACCCTCACGCTAGTAACGTGTAAATTGTTTTATTCAGTAATAGGGATGTCAGGTGAGATACAGGAGCCGATTACATACTGTAATCCGATTAAATTACAGGAAATAAAGGAACCTTTCAGAATGCATGCTTGTAATATAATATTATGTACCTTACAAATACAGTTATAGGTGATGTATATTTGAGGAGTTCAGGCGCAAAACCCATCAGCACCAATCCTGAAATGTTGATAAACCTGGAGTCAAATCTTCAAAAGGTAAATTTGTTTACCCTAATATATTTCTTTGTATTGCTCCAAAACCACTTCATAGCAATAAAAGTGGAATAAGTGAGATGAAAAATTACACTAAAGTACAAATCTTTTATTTTAATTAAATGTTTGGAATGGGGTTTACAGGGTTCCACGCCTGAACTCTTCAATTGTAGATGCAAGTTATGACACTACACATAATATATTATATATATGTAGGTACATACATGACAAGCATTGTGAAAATTTGCATCGGCTCCGATAATCTAATCGGACTGAGGTCAGTAATCGGGCCCGTGTGACTATGATCTTGTGGAGACGAGAAAATCGGCCTCAGTAGAAATCAGGGCATATTCAGTCATCGATCAACTTAATCCGAAAGTTGGCCTGACAGTGGCATTATATATATATATATATATATATATATATATATATATATATATATATATACGTGCATATGTGTATATCTGTATACATATATGCATGTATGAATCCATACATATACATGTATATACATATATGAAGAGTTCAGGCTCAAATCCCCGTAAACACCAATCCAAAAATTGACATTACATTTTACTAATTTACCTGAAGCTAATTTTAATTCTCACTAATTCCACTTTGGTTGTGAAGAAATGGTTATCGAGCAACAAATAAAGAAATAGGACTATAACTAAATTAACTTTTGAAGGTTTGACTCCAATGTTTATCTCAATTTTCGGATTGGCGTTTACAGGGTTTTGCAGCTAACCTCTTCATATATACACATTTCTATGTAATATACATGCACCCTGGTGAGCTCTGCATATGAGACTGTCTCAAAAGTTACAAAACATTGTCCATTGTAACGATCAACATACTATCGGCTTATTCATTTGCTCAGGATAAACTGATTTGTTCTTTACATGGTGTTTCATAATCCCAATAGAACACATATTGATTTGAAGCAAATGTCCTTGTGTTTTCAGTGTAACCCTTTCTGTGCTGTTTTCTGTCAATCGGTACAATGGACAAAAAAAAGAAGAGTTATCACCTTTTGAGACAAGGCTCATGAGTCATATACATACATCTATACATATATACACGTGGCGTCACAGTGCCCTCCTCCTCTGTACACACCACCACTGTGACCGCCGCCGCTGCTGCTGTTCATGCAGCCCGGGCGATAATAGCGGATGACTTGATGGCTGTTTTATCTGTGTAATTACCCGTGCTTGGCTGGCGGCGGCCCCGTGCACCTCGGCACGGCGTCCCAGTACCCATCTCTCCATAAAACACTCCTGCCCGTCGTAGTGTCGCTACTCGGGCCTCCTAATAATGTCTGACAATCTCTGACAGCCGTCACAACGTCTTATCATGATTAATCTCCGCGTATACGTACGTGTCTCCTGAGTTAGTGGCCCGCTGGTCCCCCGAGGAACGGCTGAAGCTGCGACCTGCCGTGTTTACACGACCAGAAGTAGTGCTGGTAGTACGTAGTGTTGGCTTTAGCATTCAGGATAGACCATGTTTGTTTGTTTGTTTTTGGGGTTTTACATCTTAGCAATAATTCTGCATCTTTGAACTTAAAATATATCCACTATATGTAAGGCAGATTAAAGCTGCATAGTCCGATGAAAATATCAAAATTTCAAAACCAAAACAATTATCTAAATTTTATTCTACATATCTAACTTAGATATTGGTGCACTTCTTAAACATTTTTCACCACATATAAGGGAATACTGAGGCAATTGAATATAACCTGTTACTGCAGAAGCCTATGGGGTCAGAGTTTTGACAAGCTTGCCAAAATTAATTTTGCATTGTTCCACTTAAAATATCGCAAAAGTTACCCACTTATAATAAAAGTTACTTCAAGCTAAAGTAAGGTACATAATAATGATCAACCTAATGTTTTTATCTCAGAAAATTTCAGAAACTCAAAACCATCGGACTATGCAACTTTAAACCCATCAACCTAATTTATATATATCTCAGAAAATGACAGAAACTCAAAACCATCGGACTATGCAACATACACATCCTGGCACAGAAATGAGGAAGAGAAATTTAATTGTTCTCTACTTGATAAGAAGATAATGATACTCGTCACAACCAACGCCGGGGCCTGATTTGATATCAGATGTTACAAGGGCGCAGAACTCCAACAAACACACATACAAAACCTATGCTGGTGCTCGCCATTATTAGGAATGAGCAGTTGAATGAGAAAGACCAATTGTCCTCGATTGAAATGTCCCCTGCTTAAACGGACCTGGTATAGGCCGCTGAGACTCATACCGTACTCCGACAAATGCTCTCCAAGCATACCTTTGCACGTTTTCAGCTTATGTAACTGTATATGTGGGGGGAGAGTGCTGAAATTGGTTGCTCCTGTTGGGTTGTAGTTAGCCCAGCAGCACTGACAAGGCTTTTAGACAACCATATAGAGAAAGATGTTAGAATTTTCAATCTAAAATGCTAAATATATAGTTCAAATGTTTATTTCTCATAACCAGCTACTTTTTCTGTGAATAATTGATTAAATAATGGAGATTAATAGACTTTAAAAGTTTAATTGAGAGCTTTCTGTGGCTGCCATCTTGGCGGTTCCCATGGCTTCCCTTGTGTGTGGGGAATCCCTCTAGGTCATGTGATGAGGGAATCCCATGTGTGATGTCATTCATACATCACATACCTCAACTCTCCTCCCACATGTTCAGTTACATGAACTGAAAAAACTAAGCAAAGGTATGTTAGGAGAGCTTTTGATGCTGGATTCCTTTGTATCTGGTTGAGGTATACCCGGCGAATTTAAAGTTTGATGGAGCATCAGATTTTTTAAACCAAAACAATTGTCTAGATTTTATTCTACATATCTAACTTGGGCATGGTTGCACTTCTTAAGCATTTGGCGCCACATAGAAGGGGATATTGATTAAAATCAATAGAACCTGTTACTCGTGAAGCCTCTGGTGTCACAGTTTTGGCATGCTTGCCGAATTTAATTGCCCATGTTTACACATCTTATATCTCAAAGGTTAGCCATTTATAACACAAGTTACTTCAAGGAAAAGTAAAGCAGATTATACTGATCAACCTATTATATGTATTTCAGGAAATGAGAGAATCTCAAAACCATCGGACTATGCAACTTTTATCAAGGAATATAATAACAACAAGAAAGCGTTTAGCATTATATACTGAGGGATACGGCAGCAGCCTTATTTCAATATATCAGTAATGCCACACAATTGGGAGACCAAGAGCATTAATGTGCACCCACATACTATTGTCATGGGGGTCATGACAATGGGAAATAGTGTGACTAGAGCGGGAATCGAACCAACATCTACTTGTATTCCAGGCCAGTGTGCCAACCATTACACCACCCATGCTTCCTGATGTCACTACCCACACATACCTGTCTATGTGGCTCTTGCCGGAGAGGTCAGTGCAGACCACTACAATCGTCCCCCTGGAATTGTAATCGTTTTAATGCTTACAATTACATACATATAGGCAATGCACTTACACATACATACACAGGGTAGGTTCAACAACCATACATCATGTAGCTTGTACAGGATCATGGTCAGTGCAACCAGTTTCATGGGGGTGATGAAAATAGGAAATATTGCACCTGGAGTGGGACTCAAACCCACATCTCTTTGCATTTCAGGCCAGTGTGCTAACCATTACACCACCTAGGCTCCCTGATGTCACCACACTACCCACACCTACCTGTCTATGTGGCTCCTTGCCTGAGAGGTCAGTGCAGACCACTACAGTCATCCCCCTGGAATTGTAAGCGTTTAATGCTTACAATTACATACATACAGGCAGTGAACTTACACATACACAGGGTAGGTTCAACAACCATACATTGTGTAGCTTGTACAGGATCATGGTCACTGCAACCAGTGTCATGGGGGTGATGAAAATGGGAAATATTGCACCTAGAGTGGGACTCGAACCCACTTCTCTTTGCATTCCAGGCCAGTGTGCTAACCATTACACCACCTAGGCTCCCGGATGTCACCACACTACCCACACCTACCTGTCTATGTGGCTCCTTGCCTGAGAGGTCAGTGCATACCACTACACTATCAATATAACATCAATGTTGCATCAACGTCACATTAATGTAATATCTATGTAGCATTATCGGATCAATATAGCATCACCATATCACTACCATTACCTCAGGTACATCAATGATGCATCACTGTGTTATCAATGGGACATAGTAGATGCAGTGAGCGTATCGGTAAAAACACAGCGTTCCTGTGCGAAAGGTCCAGAGTTCAAATCAAGGCCGAGTCAAACCACTGAGATATCAAATTGATACTTGCCGCTACCTAGCCTGGCACTTGGCATTAATAGGATAGGGCAAGGACCTGAGGACTGGGTAGCTCAGTGTCAGGATAATGTGAACATGATCAGGTCATGGTGCTGGCAACCTGGTCTACCAGTGGCACAGCACTATAAAGCCATCATAAGTGTGCACTGCCACAAGTTGGCAAACGTCCTGATATGACCTTACCATCTTGCTAGAACGTTTTTTTGTGTGTGTGTGTGTGTGTTGTTTTATGTCCTAGCAACATCTAAGTCATAGCAGGACGGGTACCGACTTGTGACAGTGCAGACTCATGGTGACTTTATAGTGCTGTCCCACTGGAAAACCAGGCTGCCAGCACCATGACCTGGTATCCCACTAATGGCCGGTGCACACCTACCGTTTACGATTCGCGCACTAAAATTTGTGACTCGACCCGACCCGCTTAAAACTGAAAACGGGCCGATTCGTTTTTCGAATCGCGAATCGCAATCGTAAACCGGGCCCGCTTTTAGCACTAAAAACTTAGGTTTATGCGCGAATCGCATGCGTGTAGTGTGCTAGGGGGTCGCACACCTAACGATTTTTGGGCAGTTTTAGATCGTATACGGTAGGTGTGCGCGGAAAAACGGTAGGTGTGCACCGGCCATAAGTCACATTATCCTGACACTGAGCCAACCAGTTCTTGCCATGTCCTAATAATGCCGAGCGCCTGTCTAGGAAGCGACAAGTATCAATTTTAAAGTCTTTGGTTTGACTCGACCAGGGTTCGAACCGACGACCCCATGATCTACCAGAACGCGAGACGGATGCTCTAACTCATTCGGCCATCCCGTCTGGTGAAGGTACGACGACGATGGGAGAATGTAATACCCAAACAAACAAATAAACACCCAATATCTAACGTCGACACAGACTTAAAGCTTGATAATCTGATGAAAGCATCTCATATTTAAAACCAAAACATTAATATAATATAGCATATCCACCTGTAAATACTTGTGCACTCATAAGACATGTATTGTAGTTTGATGCTCCGGTCCAACACTGTTAAAGCTACATAGTCCGATGAAAATCTAAAATTTTCAAAACCAAAACAATTATCTAAATTTGATTCTACATATCTAACTTAGATGCTGGTGCACTGATTAAACATTTGTCATCACATATAAGGGGCTACTGAGTCAATTAATAGAACCCGTTACTGCAGAAGGCTATGGTGTCAGAGTTTTGGCAAGCTTGCCAAAATTAATTTAGCATGTTTCCATTTAAAATATCTCAAAAGTTAGTGATTTAAAAGAAAAGTTACTTTAAACTAAAGTAAGGTATATTATAATGAACAACCTAATATGTTTATCTCAGAAAATGTGAGAAACTCAAAACCATTGGACTATGCAACTTTACTAACATTGTCGAGTACAACAGTGTTACTGTTATGAAAATGTTTGTTCAGCATTCCAGTGTGCACACCAATATTACTTGTCCATGCGTTCACATACATGATGTCCTAATTTAACCATTTACAATAAAGGATACTTCAAAGTCATGTAATACAGTTGACAATTTACAGCGATCAGCTTAATATTACTTAAGCCTATGGCAGAACCTCAACATTATCAGATTATACAAGGATAATGCTACAAGTTACTTCAAACTACAATAGGGTAGTTCTAACAATCACCGTTTTAAAACTTTGCCTAATAAAATAATGCAGACATTCAAAACCATCAGGTATTGCAACTTTAAAATAGTGAATCTCAAAGCTATCAGACATCGCAAAGTTGAAATAGTCTGACTATGTTCATAGAGAAGACCTAAATGCAAATGTACCCTAATTGTATGTGAACTGGGACATAGCTCTTGTAACTGATATATTATGAAAATAGAACAAATGGGCCACACTGCCACATATTCTACGACTAATAAAACAACAACAAAAAACCCAGTGTTGTCTGGTTGGATGCCTACACAAAAAGCTTCACAGTATCGTCAATACATATCACAATGTAAAGTGAGTGTACCTAGGATCAATGAAGTGCTAGCATAGCATTATCATTACATCACAATACATGAAAATAGCTCTAGCAGAACATCACTTTAAACTCAGCAAATCACCACAATGCACAATTTCTTTGGTAAATATGTTTATTCTGCTGAATAAGTCTTTTGTCAGTGCCGAAGTAATGGTCTTCCAGCCATTTTTCAATTCAGGGTTATTTACACAAAAGGTACATAGAATAAGGTATACAATAACTGTTGAATACCCAATTTGCAGCATGTAACACAATGAAATTGTGTAACCCAAAAGTTCCATAGCAATATGGTAACAGTAGTGTCATATAATTAGATCAATATTAGTCGGATCAATGTGTGTATTTACATAGGATTTATAATGTAAGCAGAAGTTATCTTCTGTATTCAGTTGGGAAAGTTGTAGTAAGTTTAAATGTTCAGTTGCACTAAGGCAAGCGGTATATAAATGTCAGTTTCTTAGAAATATTCTAGTGTAACTCTAGTGTAGTTAGTTTATGAATTATGTTGTCGGGGTGGGGTTGTTAATGATACACTGGACCAGCTGTGACAGGTGAAGCAGTGGGACCTAACTAAAATGATTGTAGCATCAGAACAAAGCATCAATATATCATTGGTATGAAGTCGTCATTACATCACAATGCAAGATCACTATATCATTGGATAAATTTCAATGTAATACCAGGAAAACATCATAATGCAAAATCAGTGTAACGTAATGCAATTTCAGTCTGGCATCAGGATAACATCAATGTAACATCCGGAAAACATCACAATGGAAAGGCAGTGTAGTATCAGAACCCAATGTCATCATCGATATAAGCTCAGCATAGCGTCATTACATCACAATGTAACACCAGTATATCACCATCATGCCATCCCTGTAACATGAGCAAAAACAAAAGAAAAAACAATTGACTGTAGCACCAATGTAATAATACTAATATAATTAAGACATCAGCAGTAAATCACATTGCTACCTCAATACAAAATCAGCGTGACGTCAGATGTAACATCAACGGCTAATCATCATAGCAGAAGCACACTGTATGTATACGTAACTTTAACATGACATCAACATGACATCATGTATGCCCTTGAGTACCATTCACCACTACATCGTCACGACCCTGGAGATCAATCTTATTTCCTGTAGAAATGCTATGACTTGTAAAATGAAAATATAAATATAAATCACACAAATCAACCCAGTGGAGATCGTTGCAAGTAAATTACTTGAGGACATGACACATCTTGCTTTAAATAAAATGAACCCTGTCAACGTGATGGTGTTCCTCTTCAATGCCATATATATATATATATATATATATATATATATATATATATATATACATATATACAACACCTTCATACATGATTATCTTTGGTTAAAGTTGTGGGTGAGTGCATAGCAGAAGGGACCCTAGAAGCAGATTAGATCACGTTTGTTACAGCATGACCTTGACCTCTATTTGTCACGTGGTTATCAGTGGGTTACGCGGGTACTCATCTCATTTCCCCCCACACCCCACAACACCACCAACACCCATCACCGCTCCCCCCTCACCCCCACCACCAACCTTCACCCCTCAGTTCTCAGCCCCACTCCCAGCCCCACCCTTCACCCCTCACCCTTCACCTTCACCTTCACCTTCACCCTCACCCTCACCCATCACGCTTCACATCTCACCCCAAACCCCTCCCCCTCCTCACCCCTTCATGTCCTACACTTCCTCCTTCACCCTGACCCTGACCCTTCTCCTCATTCCTCACCTCACCCCTCACCCCTCACCCCTCACCCCTCACCCCTCAACCCGCACCCCTCAACTCTCAACCATCAACCCTCAACCCTCAACCCTCAACCCTCAACCCTCAACCCTCAACCCTCAACCCTCACCCCTCACCCCTCACCCCTCACCCTCACCCCTCACACCCTCACCCCTCACCCCTCACCCCTCACCCCTCACCCTCACCCCTCACCCCTCGTCCTACACCCCTCACCCCACAACCCTCAACCCTCATCCCCCACCCCTCACCTCTCACCCCTCACCTGGGTTCGAATCCTGCTCAAGGCGCAATATTTCCCATTTTCATCACCCGCATGACAATATATGTAGGGCCTACTGAGGTGTTTGCCTACTACCAGCCCGGGAAATGGCAGCCATTATTATAAGCATATTACTAGGAAATCTCAGAGTGTATCCCTTTAAATCGGTAGAATTGTGTTTACAAACCCCCAACGATAAAACAAACAAAAAAAAACAAAAGACTGCCAACTTCTCGCAAAGTCCCGTGGTGGATATGCGGCGGAATGACCTGCCTGACCCTTACAATCATACAACAATTGGTTGCTAATTGGTTCACTCTGCATCTTATTCCCTACAGTTCCCCCATCTCCCCTTTTATCGCCCTTAAACACCACTTAAGTCAGTGGAAGTGTCTTTACAAACTGCCAACGAGAAAAAAAAACAGAAAAAAAACTGCCAACTTCTAGCCGTGGTGGATATGAGGCGGAATGACCTGCCTGACCCCTACAATCATACAACACTTGGTTGCTAATTGCGTCACTCTGCATCTTATTCCCTACACTTCCCCCATCTCCTCTTTTATCGCCCCTAAACACCCCTTAAGTCAGTGGAAGTGTCTTTACAAACCGCCAACGAGAAAAAAAACCCAAAAAGAACTGCCAACTTCTTGCATTGTCCCGTGGTGCATATGAAGCGGAATGACCTGCCTGACCCCTATAATCATACAACAATTGGTTGCTAATTGCTTCAGTTTGCATCATATTCCCTACAGTTCCCCCATCTCCTCCTTTATCGCCCCCAAAACACCCTCTGCAGAGCATGTGCAATGCTCATGATGTTCTTCAACCTGTTTTGCTAGCAATTAAACCTGATGAGGTGGCACGATTCGATAAGAGTGCACGCTTCCCATGCGGAAGGTCAGGAGTTTGAATCCCGGGCTGAGTAAAATTGATGATATACAAAATGTATACTTGTCGGTACCTAGCTAGTATGGCGATTGGCATTATTAGGAATAGGATAGGGCAAGGACTGGGTAGCTCACTACCAGGATAATGTAACTGAGTATGAAAATGGGTTATGGTGCTGGTGGCCTGGTCTCCCAGTGGTGCAGCACTATAAAGTTTCCATGCATGTAGCACACTGTCGCAAGTTTGTATCCATTTTGGTATGACATTAGATGTCGCAATGATATAACACCTCAACAAACCAACAATTAAACAAGCCAGCAATTAAGAATCTAGTCAATTATCTACTTCCACCAATTTTATTTCACCCAAATGAGTTTTCAAATGCATTAGTAAATTGTACATGGTATCAATGTACATTTTACTTGGCCCATTGTTACTTTGGTTGCGTTAGAGTTATGGTTAGGGTTATTCTCGCCAGGGATAAGTGCAGGCTTCTTGGTGTACAACCCTTCTTCCCACATAACACCCCTTGCTTTCACTCACCCCCCCCCCCCACCCGTATCTCCACCTCCACCTCCACCTCCACCTCCACCTCCACCTTCCCCATCCCCCTCTCCACCTCCCTCTCCACCTCCCTCTCCACCTCCCTCTCCACCTCCCTCCCCACCTCCCTCTCCACCTCCCTCTCCACCCCCCTCTCCACCTCCCTCTCCACCTCCCGCTCCACCTCCCTCTCCACCTCCCTCTCCACCTCCCTTTTCACCTCCCTCTCCACCTCCCTCTCCACCCCCCTCTCTACCTCCCTCTCCACCTCCCTCTCCACCTCCCTCTCCACCTCCCTCTCCACCTCCCTCCCCACCTCCCTCTCCACCTTCCTCTCCACCTCCCTCTCCACCTCCCTCTCCACCTACCTCTCCACCTACCTCTCCACCCCGCTCTCCACCTCCCTATCCACCCCCTCTCCACCTCTCTCTCCACCTCCCTCCCCACCTCCCTCTCCACCTTCCTCTCCACCTCCCTCTCCACCTCCCTCTCCACCTACATCCCCACCTCCCTCTCCACCTCCCTCTCCACCTCCCTCTCCACCCCCCTCTCCACGTCCCTCTCCACCTCCCTCTCCACCTCCCTCTCCACCTCCCTCTTCACCTCCCTCTCCGCCTCCCTCTCCACCTCCCACTCCGCCTCCCTCTCCACCTCCCACTCCGCCTCCCTCTCCACCTCCCTCTCCACCTCCCTCTCCGCCTCCCTCTCCACCTCCATCTCCACCTCCCTCTTCACCTCCCTCTCCACCTCCCTCTCCACCTCCCTCTCCACCTCCCTCTCCACATCCCCTACATGTTCCCCAAGGGTAGATCTAGGGTTTTCAAAGCTTTGTTCTTCGGAAGCGTAATATTTCATGGGGTTACTTATGGTGCAGGATTTCATGGCATTACTTATGGTCCTGACAATCCATGGATTCTGGATTCCAGATTCTAAATTTTCAATTCTCAACCCAGAATTCAGGATTCTCGATTCTCGATTTTGAAATACAGATTCAGGAGTCAGTATTCCACAATCTGGATTCAAAATTCAGGATTTAAGATTCATGATCCCATATTCCAATTCCAGGATTAGAGATTCAGATTGAGGATGCTAGAGTTAGCAATCTGGAGTCAGGATTTAAAATTGTAAAGTCAGGATCCAGCATTCAGGATTCTGAATGAGGATTTGGGGTTTAGGATTAGGATTCTGGAGTAGGGATTTGGGATTTGGGATTCTGGAGCCAGGATCGAAGATTACAGATTCAGGATCCGGCGGCATCCAACATCCAGGACATAACATTGAGGATTGAGGATTGCAGATTAAGGATTGAGTATTGGGGATTGAGGATTAAGGATTTGGATTGAGTATTGAGGATTGATGATTAAGGATTAAGGATTAAAGATTGAGTATTGAGGATTACAAATTGAGGATTGAGGATTGGGGATTGTTGAAGATCGAGGATTGAGGGTTGAGGATTAAGGATTGACGATTGAGGATTGAAGATTGAAAATTGAAGATTGAGGATTGAGAATTGACCATCTAACATTGAGGATTAAGGATTGAGGATTGAGAATTGAGGATTGAGGATTCCCTTGGATTGAATGGCATCCAGCCAGCTGGTTTTCCTGAATCGGCAGTGTTGGATTCCCTTTGTGTGTTTCCCCTCACATCCCCTCCCTTCTTGCCTTCCTCCCCTTCCTCCCCTCCTCCCCCTCCTCTCCCTCCTCCACCTCCTCTCCCTCCTCCCCCTCCTCTCCCTCCTCCACCTCCTCTCCCTCCTCCCCCTCCTCTCCCTCTTCCGGCTCCTCCCCTCCTCCCTCTCCTCCCCTTAATCCCCCTCCTGCCCCTCCTTCCCATCCCCCCTCCTCCCCTCCTCCTCATCCTCCCCCTCCTCCCCCACTCCCCTCCTCCCCCTCCTTCCCCTCCTTTCCCACCTCCATACCCGACCACCCATTTGCATTGGAATGGATCCGATGGAAGCAGCTGTCTTTGTAAAGAACGCTAAATGCAGTCCACTGCAGACTGGCTGACGGAGATGTATTAGCCAACAACTCGTGTATTAGCCAAGAACAGATGTAACCGCTGCAACTAGTACAAGCCTCGGTCTGAAACCAGGAGCTTCCAATTCCTTGTTGTTGTTGCTGTTTTTATTGTTGGGGTGGAAGGGGGGTTGGGAAGGTGGGGCGGGTAGGACACCAGAACGCTAGGATGTATTAATTCCAATAGTGAATTAATTATGTGCGATAATGGGGCGCGATTGTGATTAATAAACCGAACCGTGGGATTGGTGTGATCTGTTGTTGTATTGCTTGAGATGAATCTCTAAATCGACCGAACATGGGACCGACCTGAAATGGTCCATTTAGGGAGGTGGTCGGTTTCGGCAGTCTTTTTATCATTACAATGGTATTCTATGGGCGATCGTTTGGGACCCAAATAAAGCGATCGATATGGGGGAGTGGTCGATCTGTGGAGGTGGTTGGTTAGACTTAGATAGGTTTGACTGTAGTAGATTCATTGACATCAGTGGAGGGGCGGTAGGATTTGTTAATATATAGGATGTCTCGTGTAGATTTCAATCATATCAGATTCACTGATTTTAAAGAATGCGTGTTGCCGCGTTGCAATGTGTAGCTTTGTATGTAATTGAGTCGCGGTTCACTGGACACCAAACTTCATATACAGGAAGTGACGTAACTCACGAGGCAGATACCGATCGACAGGCAGTGCAGTGAAGTGCAGTGCAGTGTGGATTAGTGTGAGGGCGGCCAGCTGGGCGCGGTGGCCTAATCGGTAGAACGCGGGCCTCGCGTGCGGAAGTTCGGGAGTTTAGTTCCCGGTCGATTCAAACCAGTGACTTTAAAATTGATATTTGTCGCTTCCTAGCCTGGTGCTCGGCATTAATATTGTAGTGGTCTGCACTGATCTCTCAGGCAAGTAACCACATAAACAGGTAGGCATGGGTAGTGTGTTGATATCACGGAGCCTAGGTGGTGTTATGGTTAGCACACTGGCCCAGAATGCAAAGAGATGTGGGTTTGAGTCCCACACTAGACGCAATATTTCCCATTTTCATCACCCCCATGACACTACTTGCCATGACCATGATCATGTACAAGCTATGCGCTGTATGATTGTTGAACCTACCCTATATATGTATGTGTAAGTGCAATTCCCTGTATGTATGTAATTGTAAGCATTAAAAGACTTACAATTCCAGGTAGACGAGTGTAGTGGTCTGCACTGACCTCTCAGGCATGTAACCACATAGACAAGTAGGCATGGGCAGTGTGTTGATATCAGGGAGCCTAGGTGGTGTAATGGTTAGCACACTGGCCCGGAATGCAAAGAGATGTGGGTTCGAGTCCTGCGCTAGGCGCAATATTTCCCATGTTCATCATCCCTATGCCAATATAAATATAATAGGGCAAGGACTGGTTAGCTCAGTATCAGGATAATATGATTTTGTGGGATATTGGGTCATGGTGATTTCCCAGTGAGGCAGCACTATATAACGTTGCCATGACTGTGCACTGTCACAAGTCAGTACCCGTCCTGATATGACATTAGCTGTTTCTAGGAGGTAAAGCAACAACAAGCGAGGGCGGTCAGAGGAGATGAACACCACCTGGTGGGCATCAGGTGGTAGCGGTAGGGAACTCTGTGAGAACCCGGATGAAGCGACAATGCAATTAGATGTGTGTAACCAACTGGAGGTTTATATTATAGTGTGGTGTGTGTGGTGTGTGTGGTGTGTGTGGTGTGTGTGGTGTGTGGTGTGTGTGGTGTGTGTGGTGTATTGTGTGTGTTGTGTGTGTGTGTGGTGTGTGTGGTGCGTGGTGTGTGTGGTGTGTGTGGTGTGGATGGTGGTTGTGGTGTGTGTGGTATGAGTATGTTTTTCTGGGGTGTGTGGTGTGCGTGGTGTGTGGTGTGAGCGGTGTGTGTGGTGTGTGGTGTCTGGTGTGCGTGGTGTGCGTGGTGTGCGTGGTGTGAGTGGTGTGCGTGGTGTGCGTGGTGTGTGTGGTGTGCGTGGTGTGCGTGGTGTGCGTGGTGGGTGTGGTGGGGTGGTGAGTGTGGTGAGTGTGGTGTGCGTGGTGTGTGTGGGGTGGATGGTGGTTGTGGTGTGTATGGTATGAGTATGGTCTTTCTGGTGTGTGGTGCACGGCACATGATGGGTGGTATGAGTGTGCTGTGTGTGATATGTGTGGGGTGTAGTGTGTGTGGTGCATGGCATGTGATTGGTGGTATAAGTATATGTGTGTAGTGTGTATTGTGGGTGGGGTGTAATATGTATGGTAGTGGTGTGTGGTGTGTATGTGGTATGTGGTATGTGGTGTCTGGTGTGTCTGGTGTGTTGAGTATATGTGTGTTATATGGTGTATGTGGTGTATGTGGTTTATGTGGTATATGCATGGTGGGTGGTGTGTGGTGGGTAATGAGTATGGTGTAGGTGGCGTATGTGGTTTATGTGGTATGTGTGTGGCGTGTGGTGTGTAATGCGTATGGTGTGTGGTGTGTGTGGTGGGTGGGTTGTGTGGATTTTATATATATGGTGTATGTAGTGTGTGAGATGCATGGTGCATAATGTGTATGGTATGCAGTGTCTGGTGGTGTGGTGTGTGGTTTATATGTGTGGTATGTGGTGTGTGGTAGGACCATGATGCGGTTGGTATTGAAGTGGTATGTTTGGTGTGTAATGTGTGATGTGTGGTGAGTAATGTGTATGATATGTGGTGTGTAGTGTGTGGAGTATGTGTGTGATCTCTGGTGTGTGTGGTATGTGTAATGTGCATGGTATTTGTGTTGTGTAATGGGTATGGTGTGTGGTGTGTGGTGTGTGGTGTGTGTGGTGTGTGGTGTGCGTGTAATGTGTGCAATGTGTATGGTGTTTGTGGTGTATGACATGTGTATGGCATGACGGTGTGCAGTGTGTGTAGTGGTTGTGGTGTGATGGCGAAATCTGTGACCTGATGAATTATTACCTATCTGTCAGTGTTTACATCACGTGACATACAACCCGTGTAGGCAGGTGAGCAGTAATGGCTGCCATACATATGTTCTCTTGGTCGGGATTAGGGACGATGAGGGGTTCCTGTTTCAAGCGAAATACTCGCCTTGTTAAATCATTGAACATCTATAGTGCTTCACCAGTGGGATACCAGGCCACAAGCACCGTGACCCGGTTTTGTACTCCGTCACAAAATCCCGATACTGAGCTAACCAAGTTCTTACCTTATCCTAGTAATGCTGAGCACTAAGGTAGGTTTGTTTGTTGTTCTGTTACGTCCTAGCAACATCTAAGGTCATATCAGGACGGGTACCGACTTGTGACAGAGCGCATTCATGGGGACTTTATAGTGTTGCCCCACTGGTGGACCATGCCGCCAACACCATAACCTGATATCCCACTCAGGCACATTATCCTGACACTGAGCCAATCAGTCATTGCCATATCCTAATAACGCCACCCGTGCTGGTAGATCGTGGGATCGTGGGTTCGAACCCTGGTCGAGTCAACCCAATGACTTAAAAATTGATACTTGTCGCTTCCTAGGCAGGCGCTCGGCATTATTAGGACAGGACAAGGACTGGTGTGCTCAGTGTCAGCGTAATGTGACTGAGTGGGAAACCAGGTGATGTTGCCGGCGGCCTGGTTTCCCAGTGGGACATCACTATAAAGTCGACATGAGTGCGCACTGTCACAAGTCGATACCCATCCTGATATGACCTTAGATGACACTAGGACGTAAAACAACAACAAACAAACAAATAATAACGCTGAGCGCCTAGCTAGCGAGTATCAATTTTTAAGTCATCGGTTTGACTCGACCAGGGTTCGAACCCACGATCCCATGGTCTGCCAACACAGGAGACGGACGCTCTAACTCATTCGGCCATCCTGTCTGGTCGGGACTCGAACTCCCGACCTTCTGCATGGGAAGCTTGCAGTCTTACCAATTCGGCCACCGAGTCCTGGGACAGGGTTAGATACATTGAGACAGGGGCCAGATGACAAAGGGGCAGGGGACAGGGGACAGGGGACAGGGGACAGGGGACAGGGGACAGGGGACAGGGGACAGGGGACAGGGGACAGGGGACAGGGGACAGGGGAAAGGGGACAGGGGACAGGGGACAGGGGACAGGGGACAGGGGACAGGGGACAGGGGACAGGGGACAGGGGCAGGGGTCAGGGGACAGGGGACAGGGAACATGGAACAGGGGACAGGGAACAGGGGGTATGTGACAGGGACAGAGACAGGGGACAGGGGCAGGGGACAGGGACAGGGGACAGGGGACAGGGGACAGGGGACAGGGGACAGGGGACAGGGGAAGGAGACAGGGGACAGGGGACAGGGGACGGTGGAACTGGAAGGGGACAGGGGACAGAGGACGGCGGAACTGGCAGGGGACAGGGGACAGGGGACAGGGGACAAGGGACAGGGGACAGGGGACAGGGGAAAAGGGTTGGGGGTGAAGAACAGGAAGCAAAGAGGATGGAGAGGGGAGATGGGGGGGGGGGGGGCTGGCGAAAGGGGGGTGGGGGTGGCAGAACGCAGCAACAGCATTGGCGGAGGAGGAGGAGGGGGAGGAGGAGGAGGCGGAACACCGGCCGACATCCAACGCCCGACGCCCGATGCCCGAACCCGACAACCGACAGCCGACGGCCGACAACCGGCAGCTATTACGCCCGATCAAGTGGGCGCTGCGAGCAATTAATGCAGATTGAAGGAGACATGACCATAATGAAATAAAACCAATTAGAACGCGGCCAGAAAGAGGCTCTGTCACTGTGTGAAAAGCACGCCCCCCCCTCCCCCCTAACGGCATTACAGGGCCGGCGGCCGGGCTCTAATGAGTCTCGGCGCGACGTTTTTGACGTTGTCAACATCGCAATGACTCAGGGGACTGGTATTAACTATGCAGAGCGCGCCAACTCTCCCACCCCCACCGCATTCCCTCCACCCATCCCCCTCCTCTTCCCTACCCACTTCCTCTCCCTCCTCCCTACCTCCTTCCTCTCCCTCTTCCCTCCCCTTCTCCCATCCCTCCATCCACCCCCCTCCTCCCTACCTACCTCCTCTCCCTCACTCTTCCTCTCCCTACCCTCCCTCCCTCGCTCCCTCCTGGATGCCTCCTCCCTCCTTCGTGGCTCCCTCCCCGCTCCCTCCTCGTTCCATCTCTCCCCACTCCCTCCTCGCTCACTCCGTCCCCTCTCCCCTCCCTCCGCTCCCCTCCCCACCTTCCCTCTCCCTTGCCTTCCTTCGCCCTGTCCCCCTCCTCCACCCTCTCCCATTCCTCCCTTCCTACACCCCCTCCCCCTCCCTTATCCTCCATCCCCCTCCCTCCTCCTAGCCCCCCCCCCCCCCCCGCCTCCACCTCCCCGTCTCCCACACACACATCCCATATGCCCCAATCCTAACTACCGTCGCTAGACACACCCACACCCGCACCCACTCCCCCTCCTCTCCCGCCTTACACACATCGCACACATCCGCCACTCCCCCACCCACCCACACCCACACCCACACCCACCCACACCCATCCCCCATCCCCCATTGCACCTTCTTCATCCAGCCGCCAGCCGGCCCTCACACACACGCACACGCACCCACACGCGCACACACTCGCATAAGCACGCACAATCACACACACACACGCGCACGCACACACGCACCCACACGCACACACGCATACACACGCGCGCACACGCACGCACCCACACACACACGTATACACGCGCACACGCGCACACGCGCACACGCGCACACACGCACTCGCACACACATGCTCACACACTCATCGGTAAGTGGCAATATTAAATCTTCGCTCCGTTCCCGTGGACCCCGTATGATACCAGGTAGCCAGTCACCAACCCATCATCATCATCATGCTGTCGGTCGCGACGCGACAAAGACTGCTTTCATTACTTGACTGCCACTCTCCATTTATCATTTCATGAAAGCTGCCTGCAAAAGTGTTGAAGTGCTGCTGGCTTTTGCAAGTTACCAGTGGCACTCTCTTGGGGAGCAAATAGAGGTTTCACACCGGCAAGAACATGTCAAGGCAGGCGCAAAACTATTTGTCGCTGCAGTGGCTGGTCGGGAGATGTTGGGAGTTCCATACATCAACCGCCCTTAATGCTGCCACAGTGACATGGTTTTCTGTTTAGGGTTTGCTCCCTTAGCCTTCGATTCTGTCAAGGACCTGTACCACAAGGCAGTGGTTTAGAACTCTGCAAGGCAGGGGCGTCAAACTCCCTGAGGTATTGCTATACCTGCAATACCTGCATACCAGATGGTATATTTACCATTAATGCTCGATATGGGTTTGAGGCACACATGTGTGTTTGTTTGTTCTTGGGGTTTCTGCGTCCTGGCAACATCTAGGGTCATATAGGGATGGGTGCCGATGGATGTATGACCATGCACACTCGTGAGAACGCTATAGTGCTGCCCCACTGGGAGATCATGCCGCTGGCACCATGACTCAACATCCCTCTTACTCACACTATCCTGATACTAGGCTAACCAGTTCTTACCTAATCCTAGTAATGCTGAGCGCCAGGCTGGGTAACGACAAATATCAATTTCATAGTGTCAGTGATTTGACTATATCGCTGGAGATGGGTTGGCCATACCCTTCGCAAGCCTGCATCCAACACCGCAAGACATGCCCTCTCCTGGAATCCACAGGGGAAAATGAAGAGAGGCAGGCCAAGAAACAGCTGGTGCCGTGACCTGGAGGCAGATGTGAAGAGGTCTGGCCATACATGGAGACAGCTGCAGAAGATGGCCCAGGACCGGGATAACTGGAGAGCCCTTGTGTGTGGCCTATGCCCAAAGTCAGGCGGTAGGCGTAAGTAAGTAAGTTATTTGACTCGGCTGGGATTCAAACTCTTGACCTTCTGCATATGAAGCCTGCACTCTAACTGATTCGGCTACCGCCACCAGTGTTGGGCAGAACTTCGTAGCGAGGGGTTGTGATATGTCCCCATGTATGACTGCATCAACATAAATAACAGCTTGTAACCAAGACAGAGAGTATCTAAATCCCATACTGTTTGATTAGTGATTCACTAAATTGTTGCATGTCATACTATCAAGTAGTACAGTACAACCCCGTTAAACCAAGCTCGGTTAAACCAAATGATCGATTAATCCTAACTTTTTTCGGCGGCCCGGCAAAATACTACCATTTATCATATAAAAAAGTTGGTTAAAACAAAGTCGGTTAATCCAAACTATCGGTTAATCCAAACAAAATTTCGGGCCCAGGCCACTTCCGTGTGGTTAAACCAAACATTCATGTGGTTATAAGGTCATCTGATACTTTTTCTATATGATAAATTGTAGTATTTTGCCGTTTGTATTAACCGATTGTTTTGTTTAACTGAGCTTGTTTTAACTGGGTCATACTGTATATACATTAAAAAAACAATAATCAAAGTGTCCACATATGTTGTATATTGCCTTTATAATGCACCTGTGTTTTTGCCAAAGCCAAGTCAACGTCGAAACCAATGCTTGGTTAAACCAATGATCGGTTAATCCAAACAGATTTCTAGGGTCCCTTCAAGTTTGGTTTAACGGGGTTATACTGTATAGGGCAACGGTTTATAGATGGTTGTAATAATTGTCTATAACACTGTATAAGGTGTCGGCCTATAGTACTCTCTCATGTATATGCTTTGTTTATCGGTGTCCTCTTGTAGATGTGTTTAATGTCAGTCTTTGTCTTAACTCATTTGCTTAATACCATAATAAGGTGAGTGAGTCGAATATTCAGTTGTGCAGTGACGCAGGGGGCAGCACTATAAAGTTGCCAGTAATGTGCACTTTCACAAGTTGGCACTCATCCTGATATGAATGTATCTGTTTCAAAGATAGAAAATACCAACAAACACCTGGATATATATGTGTGTATATATATATATATATATATATATATATATATATATATATATGTCTGTGTGTATCAAAATAGAACCCACAGCTAAATGACACTAACGAAAAGCGCTTTCCCGATGCAGCCCCAGTGACAGTAACTTGTTCTGAAATCTGTCTTACTGGGAATTAATTCAGGAAGAAGAAGATGTGTGTTTCGGATGGTGAAGGGAGGAGACGGAAGATATAAAAAAAAAGACAAAGAAAATAACATAAAATTGAAAGAATGGATAAATATGAATCAGCGAGTAGTGACGGCGCAAAACGCCAATTAAGGGCAAGCTGGTGAAGGCTGAGCGATGGCAGACCGCCTGTTACCACTGCGCATGCGTGTGCTTACTTCCCGTTGTCAGCGTTTCATGGCCCTACGCATGTGCAATCTTACCAAGCTGCGAGATATTGGGCTAATCCGCAGAACCAACACGGTATGGCCATATATAATTATATATATATACTATATATATTATACATATATATACTATATTTACCATATACAGTAAAACCTCTCTAACTGACCACCTCCGCAGATCGACCACTCCCCTTTATTGATCGCTTTATTTGGGTACCAGGGGTACCATTGTAACCATATTCTAACTCCCTAAACCGACCACATCCCAACATGGACCACTTAATATCGGTCCCAAGGTCGGTGATTTTAGAGAGGTTTTACTGTGCTATATATATATATATATAACTGGGTGTGGTGGCTGAATCAAAAGAGCGCGGGCATCGCGTGCGGAAGGTCGTGACTTCGATTCCCAGTCGAGTCAAACCAATGACTTATAAAAGTGATGCTTGTCGCTTCCTAGCCTGGCATTCGGCATTAATAGGATAGGGCCAGGACTGGTTAGCTCAGTGTCAGGGTAATGTGACTGAGTGTTAAATTTGGTCATGTTGCCAGCAGCCTGATTTGCAAGTGGGGCAGAAATATAAGCTCACCATGAGTGTGCACTGTCACAAGTCAGTACCCATCCTGATATGACCTTAGACATTGCCAGGACATGACATTTCAACAGCCAACTGACCATATAATATGTACTATATATATCCTCCGGTGCGAGTGGCGGTTTGGCGCGCCTGGTAGTGATAATGGGAACCGATGGCGGCGCCAGTGTCGAGCTGACAAGGCGGTGTAGAATAATTGGTACAATAAAATAAATAATAATTTCCTCCCGCGCATCTGTGCTCACATATTTCGTTATACATCAAATATGAATACAACAACTATATATATGTGCATTTATATTAAAATCAATATGCCTATTTATTTATGTGTATATATGTGTGAGAGAGCTACTATTCGCAGATGACAGTGCACTGGTTGCCCACTCTGCTGAAGAGACCCAGAAAATAGTGGACGCTTTCTCCGATGCATCAAAGAAGTTTGGCCTGAAAATTAACATCAAGAAGACGGAGGTGCTGTACCAACCCAACTCTACAAGAACCCGAGAGGAGGAGATCATGGTTGACGGAAACAAGCTGAACTCTGTTCCGGAATTCACCTATCTCGGATGCACAATATCAAGTGATGGTTGCATTGATGCTGAGATACAGAGGAGGATGGCCAAGGCTAGCACATCTTTCGGCCGACTACGCCAGAGACTCTGGAAACAACCACCATGTGTCCATTCGGTCAAAGGTAAGATCTACCGCGCAATCGTGCTATCCACCCTACTATATGGAGCCGAGGCCTGGACAGCGTACAGACAGCAGGTGAAAAAGCTGCATGCCTTCATGATGCGACATCTGCGTTCAATCATGAGGCTAACCTGGAAGGACAAAGTGACGAATAAGGAAATACTCGAACGGATGGGGCTGCCCTCTATGGAAGATCTTCTGATCAAAAAGAATCTTCCGGTGGACTGGACACCTCATGAGGATGTCATCAGACAGGCTACCAAAGCAGATCCTCTATTCTCAACTGTCTTTTGGCTACAGAAAGAGAGGGTGCCCCCGTCTCCGGTTCAAAGATACCATCAAGAGAAACCTGAAGCTGAGAGACATTAAGACCGACTCATGGACACAACTCTCACAGCAGAGAGCTAAATGGAGAGCGGCAGTCAAGTAATGAAAGCAGTCTTTGTCGCATCGCGACCGACAGCATGATGATGATGATGATATATGTGTATGTAGTAGTCTGCACTGACCTCTCAGGCAAGTAACCACATAGACAGGTAGGCGTGGGTAATGTATTGATATCAGAGAGCCTAGGTGGTTTAATGGTTAGCACACTGGCCCGGAATGCAGGGAGATGTGGGTTCAAGTCCTGCTCTAGGCACAATATTTCCCATTTTCATCACCCCCATGACAGTGGTGCCATGACCATGATCCTATACAAGCTATGCGCTGTATAGTTGTTGAACCTACCCTGTGTATGTGTAAGTGCATTGCCTGTATGTATGTAATTGTAAGCATTAAAATACTTACAATTCATGGGGGATGAGTGTAGTGGTCTGCACTGACCTCTCAGGCAAGGAGCCACATAGACAGGTAGGCGTGGGTAGTATGGTGATATCAGGGAGTCTAGGTGGTGTAATTGTTAGCACACTGACCCGGAATGCAGGGAGATGTGGGTTCGAGTCCCGCCCTAGGCGTGGTATTTCCCATTTTCATCACCCCCACAACATGTGCATTTATATCAAAATCAATATGCATATTTATTTATGTGTATATATATGTATGCATATATTTATGTAATACATATCATAGAAGTTCATCATTATCTAAGTTTGATATGTCAAATCAAATCTAGCTAATTGTTTTGGTCTTGAAAATGTGATGTTTATCTATAAACAAATTAAAAAAATAATATATAAATAAGACAGAAACAAATACCCTATAATACTAAGACGGCTCACTCCCTATCTCTCCCATGGTAATGTAAATTTTGCAGTGCCACCTTGTGGTGGGTTTGATCAGCCCAGCCCTGCTGGTTGGTGTTTCACATGTAAACACATACAATTATATTATACATGAGATAGGTCAGTATGAATACACATCAATATGAAATTGTTATGAACAAATACACATCATCATCAGCATCATCATCAGCATCGCCATCATCACACATCTTTCACATTCATATTTACATTCATACATATAATATAGCACGTGTTTAACCAAGAGAACAGCCAGCGCACCAAGTGGTGGGTTTGATCATTTTGATTACACAATACAGGCTGAGTGAGCCGTCTTAGTATTATAGGATCTTTGACAGAAACTCAGAACCATCGAACTATGTAACTTACATTTTTTTTAAATGCATTAAAATAACAATAACACACTGAAATATCGAAGTAAACCCACGTTAGTGGTAAATTCTGGAAACAGCTACCAGTCCAGATGTAATCTCATTCATTGGCTTTAGAGGGAATGACTAGAAAGGAGCGACCCCCAAAAATGGAAAAAAAAGAAGGTATAATTATAGAGAAATGTTCCACGCTAATGGTATCGGCTTTGGCTTGTTCGAGTCATTAAGGGCCCTTTAACCTCATAGCCCCCCCCCCCACCCCCATACCAGTAATTTCGCCATCACGTGATCCTCACCACCCTTCACCCCCCCCCCCTTCGACGGCCTAACGACGCAGTGACGTCACCAAGGTCACGTCAATGACGGACGGTCAATTTACGTTTCTGTTAAAGCAGACGTGTGTGTGTGTGGAGGGGGGAAAGGGGGGGGGGGCTGCTTGATATAGCAGAGCGCATGCGCGAAGGATTGGCGGAAGTGATGATGGGGGCTGCGATATAAGGTGGTAGGTAAAAGATTCACCTTGTACTGTTCTGTAGAGAATGGGTGAAGAAGAACAACAACAACAACAACAACCCCCCCCCCGTCACTCAATTACTTACCGTAGCTATACCATGATAGCAGCACAGTATGTTTGCAGCGACCCACCATCTTAGCCAATAACACTGAACTTAATATGACTAACCCACTAACACACTAACCTCCTTCATAATCTACTAATATGCCCTATCTAAGTACCCGCTGATCTACCTATTTACAATGTAATGTAAACGGCTGGAAGACCAGTGACTCCGCGCTGAAAAAAATGTATATTCTGATCAATAAACTGTTTTACATAACAAAACAAAATAAACACACAAAAAACATTAGAAAAAGGTGGCGAAAGGCTGGGTAAATGAAATTAGCAGATAAATTATTAATTTAAGAAGCAAAATACTTTCTTCACATATACCAGCTTTCATGTATGCCCTAACACTAAGTTGATAGTCCAGCAGTTAAGGCCAAAATATCAGGAGCATTGTTCACTTATTTAGGAAAGCACCAAATTTAATGCCCGGCACACACCTCCCATATACGACCTAAAACTGGCGGTTTTGCGATTAAGTTTTAGTTTTAGTCGTTAGGTGTGCGCCCCCGTAGCGCACCAGAGCATTGCGATTCGCGACTTAAAACTCAGTTTTAGTGCTTAAATCGCGAATCCCAAGGCATTCGAAAAATGAATCGGCCAGTTTCACATCGCGAAACGGGACGGGTCGGGTTGTGAAACGCAGTCAGTTTTAGCACGTGAATTGTATACGGGAGGTGTGTGCCGGGCATAAGACTCAGTGACAATAAGCAGGATCCTCAGGAATACTTTATCAGCAATGGAGGTTCCCAACCCAGACACTTTTACTCTCCATAGCCTTCGGCGGGGTGAAGCTCAGGCCTCTGTGAAACAAAGCGTATCAAGTCTGGAGATTAAGGTTCACGGCACATGGGAGTCAGATGGCACGTACTCATATATCCCAAGGCAGGCTCCCTCGACTCCTGTTTATTTCGTCTGAATCGATCAGGATAATCTACCTTACTTTAGTTTGAAATAACATTCATTTAAAATGACTAATTCTTTGGACAGATTTGAAGGTGCAATCTTGACAAATTACTTGTGGCATACACATCAAAACTGTGACGTCATATGCGTCAATGGTAGCCGCGCCTATTGAATTGATTTAGTGGTCCTTCTATGCAGCAAGACATATTTTAATCGGTGCACCAGTATCTAAATTAGATATCTACAATGAAATTTAGCTAAGTCTGATGGTTTAGAAAATGTTATTCTTTCATCGAACTATGCAGCTTTAAGCATAGAAAATGCCAAACGTGGAAATACAGTGATACCTAGTTTGGCTCAATCAATCAATAGTTCCGTCCTCTAGTCGAGGGTTGGATGCAATGGTTCTCCACTTGTCCCGATGGTGTGCTGTTCTGATAGACTGTGAATAATTCAAGCCTGTCCACTGTGAAATATTTGTAAACCATGATGTTCTTGGTCTCCCTCTCCCTCTGCTGCCATTCACCTTCCCTTCCAACAATGTACGGTATATTGAACTCTGACGAATGATGTGGCCAAAATAAATAAGTTTCTTTGTCTGTATAGTGGCAAACAAGCTTTTCTTATTTTTAATTTTTCTGAGAACTTCTTTGTTGGTGATCTTCTTTGTCCATGATATTTTCATCATCCTTCGATAAGTCCACATCTCAAATGCTGCTAAACGTTTGTACATTTTCTTAGAGATTGTCCATGTCTCTGACCCATACATTAGAGTAGACCACACATAACACTGAAGAATACGCTTCCTTGTTTGTATTAATATCTTACTTGATGTTAACACTCTATGCATTTTGGAGAATGTTGTTCGGGCTATTGTTATCCTTCTTTTAATTTCTTGGCTAGTCCTTCATTAAGGCCTGACATTGATACTTAGCAGGCTAAATATCAACTAAGCTAAATAAAAACATGAACACATAATATATTCAAAACCAAAACAATTATCTAGATGTTATTCTACATATCTAACTTAGATGCTTGTGCACTTATTAAACATTTGTCGTCACACATACGAGGATACTGAGTCAATTAATAGAACCTGTTACTGCAGAAGCCTATGGTGTCAGAGTTTTGGCAAGCTTGCTAAAATTAATTTAGCATGTTTCCATTTAAAATATCTCAAAAGTTAGCGAATGTAAAATAAAAGTTAATTCAAACTAAAGTAAGGTAGATTATAATGAATAACCTAATATTGTTATCTCAGAAAATGAGACAAACTCAAAACCATCGGACTAGGCAACTTTAAGAGGGCAGCGCAAAACTTCGTGTCGAGAGACTGCTTCGCCACACATGGTGATTTACAGCAATTCCTTGTGCACCTGTTAATGTTGCCCAATTGGCCCTGCTTTAATCGATAACGGTACTCTATGGTTTAATTACGGCGCGGCGGGACTGTTGTAAGGTGGAGTGTGGGGGTGGGGCTGGGGGGGGGGGGGGTTTAGGTGGAGGTGTGGGGAGTTGGGGTGGGAGAGTGCGGGGGGGGGGGGTATGGGCGGGATAGTGCCCATAAGGAACGCACCCCACAGTGTTACCGCTGCATCAATAATTCACCAACTCTATGGGGGCATTCGACTGGGCCTCTCTATCCGAATATCAAAATATTTCCGAACAAATTCCTATTCGACTGGGACCGGAAGTGGGTTCATATACTGATGATTTGGATGTGTGTATGTGGCTCCATCCGTTCCATCTGTAAAGTTGTGGATAGAAAGGGCCCAGTCGAATGCCCCTTACGTCTTCACCAATATATGTCTTCTGAATTAGTGCCTGGCGTTGCCTACTGAATGGCTGGAGCTGGCACCTGGCGTGCTTACTCATCGGATGTACGGTTTAGAGACCTGCTCCCAGCACTATCCATCACTAATGGTCCAGCACCGGGATCGGTGTCCGAATCGGTAGAGCGCGGGCCTCGCGTGTGGAAGGTCGGGAGTTTGGCTCCCGGTCGAGTCAAACCAATGACATATAAAATTGATACTTGTCACTTCCTAGCAGGGGACTCAGCAGTAAGAGGATAAAACAAGGACTGGTTGGCTCAGTGTCACTGTCAGGATAATGTGACTGAGTGATATATTGGGTTATGGTTCCAGCAGCCTGATTTCGCAGTGTGGCAGCACTATAAAGTTGCCATGATTGCACACAGTCACAAGGAAGTACCCTCCTAATATGACCTTAGATGCTGCCAGGATGTAAAACTCCAACAACCAACCAACTAGTGGTCCAGTTGGACGAGCTCACTTTGAACATATATAATACTAATACATAGACCAGATGCGGTTCCCAATCGGGAAGAGCGCAAGCTTCCCACACGGAAGGTCGGGCGATTGGAAACCCAGCTGAGTCAAACGAATGACTTACAACATCGATACTTGTCACTTACATAGAGCCTGGCGCTCATCATTAATAGTATAGAACAAGGACTGGTTAGCTCAGCATCAGAATAATGTGACTGAGTGGAATATAAACGCATGGTGCGGGTGACCGGGTCTCCCAGTGGGGCAGCACTGCAAAGTTGCTATGTTGCTATAACTATGAGTATGAGCGTACACAATCAGAAGTTGGTACCCATCCTAATATGATATCAGATATTTCTAGGACGTAAAACCCCAATAACTACAATTTGAACCTATGTCACTATAGACTCTAGTGGTCAAATTCCTGTAGGTTCTTGCTCAATTGGAGAAGATACCACTTCCCGTCATTATGTGTAGTATCGTGACGTGTTGCAGTGTGCTTCTCCTCCGCCCTGACTATTTATGGGAAGAGACCAATATTGGTATATCTGATCTCTAAACCAATATTGGTATCTCAAAAGTGACATATTCAAATAGTGCATTGTTCTCCCAGCTCAAGTGCTAGCTACCATTATTTGTTTGTTTGTTTGTTGTTGTTTTACGTCCTAGCAACATCTAAGGTCATATCAGGACGCAAACCAACTTGTGACAGTGTGCACTCATGGCGACTTTATAGTGCTGTCCCACTGGGAAACCAGGCCTTCGGCACCATGACCTGATATCCCACTCAGTCACATTATCCTGACACTGAGCACACCAGTTCTTGCCCTGTCCTGATAATGCCGAGCGCCTGGCTAGGAAGTAACAAGTATCGATTTTTACGTCATTGGTTTGACTCGACCAGGCTTCGAACCCACGACCCCACGATCTACCAGCACGGGAGACGGATGCTCTAACTCATTCGGCCATCCCGTCTGGTCCCATTATTTAACCTGTATTAACCGTACACTTCCGTCGACATCATTGCTTTATAACCAGAGGAAGTCTATAGCCATGATGCCATTTGCGTATTTCAGTTTTTTGCTTTAAGAGATTGTTGGTTGTTTGTTGGGGTTTCACGTCCTGGCAACATCTAAGGTCATATCAGGACGGGTACTAACTTGTGACAGTGTGCACTCATGCCAATTTTATAGTGCTGCCCTACTGGGAGACGAGGCCACCAGCACCCTGACTTGATATTCCACTCAGTCATATTATCCGGCCACTGAGCCAACCAGTCCCTGTCCTACCCTAATAATGCCAAGCACCTGGCTAGGACGAGACATATATGATTTTTTAAGTTATTGGTTTGACTCAACAATGGTTGGAATCCTACGATCTACCAAAACAGGAGACGGATGCTCAACTCATTCGGCCATCCCGTCTGGTGCTTTAAGAGAAAGAGTGGGACGTAGCTCAGACAGTAGAGTGTCCACCTGTGAAACTTTGGGTCATCTGATCGAATCCTGCTCAGTGGACCCATTTGCAGTTTGGGCTATTTTCCGTTCCAACCAGTGGTCCACAACTGGTTCATCAAAGGTTGTGGTGTGTGCTGTCCTGTATGTGAGAAAGTGCATATAAAAGATCCCTTGCTGTTTATGGGAAAGAGTAGCCTATGGTGGTGTTCTCTCTGGCGGAGTGGTTAGAGTGTCTGACTTTTTTCTAGGTCGGACTCCTAATCTGAAGGTCAGTGGTTCGATTCCCCGTGCCCCCAACTCTGCCAATTTGGATTTCCACCGCTGTGCATAACTTACAGCATCATCAAAGGCCACTTGCTCTCATACCATGTATATGTGGTGTGGGAGGTTAAAAATCCCTTGGGTCGGTAAAAGTGTAGGCATGGGCTTTCTATCGACAAACTGTCTAATGGTGAAAACAAGCCTATTCAGGCTTATCCATGATAGTCAGTATAAATCTTCAACAACAAAATGTGGCGGAAGCAGGTTTCCTCCAAACAAATATGTCATAATGACCATATGGTTGACTTCCAACAGCCAATCATAAAAATCAAAGGGCTCTAGAGGTTTCGTTAAATATAACAAATTTTCTGTTTTCTTTGAGAGAAAATCCTCAACAAATTGTTAGTAATTCCGCTTCTCGGTGCTGTATTTATGACCGTTTAAGTGTATGTGAACCGCCATAACGACATTCTATAACACGCAGCGTGAAATATAACCATTAAAATTGATTCCAGTTCATTGCAAAAATAAAATAATGATCTGCCTTAATTGTTTTGTTTCACAGCGGAAAGAATTATGGTCCCATAATTTGTCGCTAAGGAATTGCAATTAATTCTGTATCTTGTTCCATATAATTCTCTCATCGGTTTTTATTGGGTAATTCGCGACTGCGTGATTATGTAAATATATGCATATGTGAATGGGTGTATGATTGCATTATGGTTGCATGTTTGTATGGTTGTATAATATGGTTGGTATGCAGGTATTGCAGGTATAGCAATACCTCAGGGAGTTTGACGCCCCTGCCTTGCAGAGTTGTAAACCACTGCCTTGTGGTACAGGTTCTTGACAGAACCGAAGGCTAAGGGAGCAAACCCTAAACAGAAAACCATGTCACTGTGGCAGCATTAAGGGCGGTTGTTGTATGGAACTCACAACATCTCCCGACCAGCCACTGCAGGGACAAATAGTTTTGCGCCTGTCTTGACATGTTCTTGCCGGTGTGAAACCTCTATTTGCTCCCCGAGAGAGTGCCGCTGGTAACTTGCAAAAGCCAGCAGCACTTCAATGCTTTTGCAGGCAGTTTTCATGAAATGTACAACCGCACAAAACACCATTGAGAGCGGCAGTCAAGTAATGAAAGCAGTCTTTGTCGCATAGCGACCAACAGCATGATGATGATGATGATGATGATAATATGTTGAATGCTGCACCTGACTTGTCTGATTGTATGTCTGTGTGTATGGTTGTATTATGTTTTGAATGCGGCACCCGACTTGTATGGATGTATATGATTGTATGGTTGTAGGTTGTGTTATAGACTACATCTTAATTGTATGGTTGTATTGTTGAATGGTTGTATGGTTGTATGTTGTGTTAAATACTGCACCTGACTTATCGGGTTGTAGATATGGGTGTATGGTTGTATGCTGTTGTAAAGTTCAATGCTCGAATATGTGGCTGTGTAGGCAGGCTATGGTGAAATCAATACAGACAAAGAGAGAGGAAGAGAGTAAAACGAATAGAGAGTCCAGCCCTCTGGTTGATTATTTATATGGTTACATGGGTTCAATGTAAAGTATCACCCCACCCCTTTCCCCCAATGGGAACAAGCATTCTTGGCCCTACCATTAGGGATCCAGCATTCCTGGTCCCCATGGATACCAGTGGTCTGCCCACCACCACAAGCTGTATGGCCCAATGGCCACCACCACCCTTGACCTTTGAGTGGTTATCCCTATCCCAGCAGAGGGGCTAGGCCCTGAGTGCACTCACACCCAGATCTGCCAGCACCACAATGTCTATTTACATCCCACTCAGGCACCACCAACCCATAAATATATATATATATATATATATATATATACATACATGTGTCTGGTCACGTACACCGATCAGTAATAGAACATTTGCATTCCCCACTATGCTGAATATCGGAATATTTTACACTGTGTTTAATACTGCACCGGACTGGTCGGCTTGTAGGTTTGGTTGTATGGTTGCATGCTTGTATGGTTGCATGCTGTGAGAAAGGCTGCACCCGACTTGTCTGGCTGGATATAAAATATTACGGTTGTATGGTTGTAAAATGTTTGGAATGCGGCACCCGACTTTTTCAGCCGGACATTGCTAATTATATAATTATATAAATATTATATGAAGCCAATTACAGTGGCACGCACAGATCAATTTTCTTCATCATTATAGATTTTACCAGAAGGGGTTGTGCATATATTAGGTCACGCTGAAGGAGGGAGGTTGAGTACACTATCCTAGTTGCCCGATATATACGCCTCACTACCACATGGTGGCACCTGACACGTTGGCCGAATTGCTAGAGTGCAGGCTTCCCGTGCGGAAGGTCGGGAGTTTGATTCCCAGTCGAGTCAACCTCGAGTCAACTATCCTGGCAACATCTAAGATCATATCAGGATGGGTACCGACTTGTGACAGTGTGCAGCCATGGTGACTTTATAGTACTGCCCCACTGGGAGACCAGGCCACCAGCACCATGAGTTGATTGACACCCCACTCAGTCACACTCTCTTGATGCTGAGCATCCTAATAATGATGAGCGCCTGGCTAGGAAGCGCCATGTATCAATGTTTAAGTCATTGGTTTGCCTTCACCAGGGTTCGATTCCCACGATCTACCAAATCGGGAGACGGACGCTCAACTCATTCGGCCATCTCGTTTGGTCTGGGAAGTACCAGGTCTGGGCGATGTGTACTGGGGTTTGTGGTTTGGGCACTCAATAGGGTGTGTGGGTATTAGGTGCGGGGTGCCAGTATTGGCACTGGGCTGGTGAGCATGCATTTGCTGAGGGATCTTCAGGTTTGGGTTGAGGAGGGGGCACTGGAGGATATGGGGGATTGTGTGGGTCGGAGGATGGTGGTGGTGGGTGGGGTGGGGAGGATGGTGGGTGGGTGGGTGGGCGGATGGAGGGTGGGTGGGTGGGAGGATGGTGGGTGGTTGAGAAGGCATTGATTGGGGAAGGGGGGGGGGGGACATTCAGAAGGGGATGGATCTTTTCTGTGCCAGATTGAATTTGAGTAATTCATTAATTGTTAATTGGCTATTCGTGTTGATCTCAAGGAATTGTAGTATTGATGGGGATGGTGTGTGTGATGGGAGGGTGGAGGGGGATGGTGGAGGGTGGGATGGAGGGTTGTATGTGTGGGAGAGGGTATGGTGTGAACGGGAGGGTTTGGGTGTGAATGGAGGTGTGGGTGTGAGTGTGTGACTATGGATGGGATGGGGGTGGGGGTGGGGGTGGGGGTGAGTTTGAGAGTAGGGTTGGGTGTGAGTGTAGGTGTGGATGTGATTGTGTGACTATGGATGGGGGTGGGGGTGGGGGTGGGGGTGGTGGTGAGTTTCAGAGTAGGGTTGGGTGTGACTGTAGGTGTGGGCATGAGTGTGTTAGTATGGGTGTGTGTGGGTGAGGATTGGAGTATGTGTGGGAGGGTGTGTGTGGGAGTGTGTGTGGGTGTGCATGGGTTAGTTTGTGGGTGTGTGGGTAGATAGGGATGTGTGATATGGTTGCGGGTTTGGGAATGTTCGGAGGTTCAGACTGTGTGGCTGTGCGTGTGTGTCTGGCTATGTGTGGGTGTGGGTGGGAGTGCGTAGGTGTAGGTGAGTTTGTGGGTATGTGGAGATACGGTGTAGAAACGTCGTGGGGGGGGGGGGTTGAGGTTTGTGGATGAGCAAATGTGTGGGTGTAGGGGTATGGTGGTGTGTGGGTGTGCGGCGTGCTGCGGTGTGAGTGTGTGTGGAGGGGGGGACTGATTTCCAAGTGGGGCAGCACTATAAAGTTGCCATGAGTGCGCGTTGTCACAAGTTGGTGCACGTCCTGGTATGACCTAGGGTCTTACTGGGGTGTAAAACTACACCAACCACCCAGCCTCCCATGGCCCTCTCAGAGGACTGTGGTGGGGCTCTTAGGCTGCCTCTTTCCTCCCCCCCTCCCCCCCCCCCCCCAATTTCTCTGACCACTACCCATCGGAAGCCAACTCCCGACCACATGGGACCACTTTTAACAGTGCCCATACAGTGCTGCAGAATTGCAGCCTTCAGCACACCAATGCAACTGAAAACTCCCCAAAAACAAGAACATTCACCATGGTTCTCTTCTGGTAATTGTGTGGTTCAATAGCTTAGTTCTCACATGGTTCTTGCATGGTTCTAGAATGGTTCTCATGGTTCTCTCATGGTTCTCTTCTGGTAATCGTGTGGTTCTCGCGTGGTTATAGCTTAGTTCTCACATGGTTCTTGCATGGTTCTAGAATGGTTGTGATGGTTCTCTCATGGTTCTCATGTGGTTTTTCGATGGTTCACTCATGGTTTCCCCCGTGGATTTTGCGTGGTTCCCGCATGGAGGCGCCACTATGATTCAGAGTAGCTCATTTCCCACTTGGGTGTACGGCATGTGAGCAGCTCAAAGCCAGCACTTTGATGCGGGTAATCGGTGGGTTCGTACACAGTGAGAGTTAAGGAGGGAGGGTGTTGCGGTGTGGGAATGTGGGGGGGGGGGGGGGGTAAGGATCAAGGAGGAAAGGCGGAGAAAGGGGGAGAGGGAGGGGGTATGTGTAAGTGCGGGGAAGGAGTGGGCTGGGATACGGTAGATTCTGGGGAGGGGTGGGGTAGGGTGGGGCTTGTTCAAGGACTGGGAAGGCCTGAGTAAGGAGAGGAACTTGTCAGGGAGGGGAAAGAAGGCGTGGGGTAAGGGCGGAGAAGGGGTGAGTAACGGCGGGGAGGACAAGGGGTAGGTAAGGGATGGGGATGGGGAGAGGAGAGGAAGGCATGGGTAAGGGAGGATGAGGGGTGGGTTAGGGTAGAGGCCAGGGAGGGGCTGGGAGGGGCTGGGAGGGGTCGGGTATGGTGGTGTTTTGTGTAAGGGTTGGGAAAGGCGTGGGTAAGGATAGGGACTGGCAGGGAACGGGTGGGCTTGGGTGGGGTATTTTTAAGGGCGGAGAATTGGTGGGTAAAGGTGGGCTCTGTGTAAAGGCTGGAAAGGGATGGGTAAGCGTGGGGAAGACGAGGTAGAGGTAGGTAAGGGATGGGGCTGGGGAGAGGCAGGGAGGGGTCGGGTATCTGCAAGGGCGGGTGAGGGGGGGGTTAGAGTTGAGGCCAGGGAGGGGCTGGGAAGGGGGAGGTAGGGTGGGGCTTGGGTGAGGTCTGGGAAGGGATGGGTATAGACGGGCGCTGGGCAGAGGTGGGGAAGGGTGCAGGTGCAGTGTGTGTAAGGGTGGGGGAGGAGTGGGGGAGGAGGGGTCTGGAGTGAGAGTAAGATTGAGAGTTTGAGTGAAAATAAGAATGAGAATGAGAAGGAGAAAGACAGTGACCTTCAGAGAGAGTGAGAGTGAGAATGAGAGTGACAGTGACAGTGACAGTGACGTGACAGTGACAGTGACAGTGACACTGACAGTGACAGTGAGAAAGGGTGACAGTGACAGTGGCGGTCAGAGAGTGCGAAAAGGCGGAGAGTGAGCAAGAGGCCGAGCGAGACCCCGAGGGAGCAAAATAAAAACAAAGAGTAGGTAGTCCAGAGCAATACAGTGCAATGGAGAAAGTAAGCGAGAGATGGCAAGAGAACATAAGAGTGTAGGAACGTTCGGTGGAAATACTTACGACAATGGAAAGGAGAACTGAGATGGGAAATTTGACATTAATTTACTAAATTATTTCAAGAAAAGAAAAGAAATCATGTCAATAAAGACCATGTAAACAAAAGAGGTGTTTATTTTATTTCTGCCATTAAGACTTTACACATTTCTTTCTATTTTTAAATTCTTCATTCAAGGCAATGAACACAGTCTTCTTCTGTACTGGTTTGAACAAAAACAAACATTTCTCGCCGTGAATATGGCCGATGATGCCGACACGGCGTAAAGCAACCACCAATCAATCAATCTTCTGTACTGCACTAAGGTCTGCACTAGTTGTTATAAATAGGTTACTCCCAAAATGGCCAGCTCCTACGTCAACCTGACCCTTCCAATATGTTTTGTTGGCGTTTCCAGATCGGTACCTCTGTGATTAACAAGGGGACCCGCCCCCACGCTCCCCACGCCCCCCCCCCCAACACACACACACAGCCACACCCTTCCTTCTCCGACCACACGGGATGTTAATGGGCCGCCATACGGTCACCGTACGGTCTGCTTCCTCAACCTTCTCAACAACTGCTTCCTCAACCTTCTCAATTGCCTTGTCAACCTCCTTTGCAGGTGAGACAGACTTTTCCTTTATTGGGCTAGGCTCCTTTTCTACAACCGCCTCCTCCTTTGCAGGTGAAGGGGCTTTCTCTTTCTCTGGTGGGGGGGGGGCTCTTTCTCAGCTACCACCTCTTCCTTTGCAGGTGAGACAACTTTCTCATGTTTTGCGGTCGATACCTTCTCGACAAATGCTTCGCCGCAAGCATGCCGTAAAGCTAGCATTCCTTACACATGGTATGCGGCATGCGAATGCGAATGCGAATGTGGCAAAGAATGGAAAAGCATCTAAGTGAATAGGGGTGCTTCCATGCCTCCGAATGCCAATGCGAATGCCAATGCCAATGCCAATGCCAATGCCAATGCCAATGTGGCAACTGAATCGGTCCCTGTTGCCACCGGTGTGGCATGCACATCCAAATGCTGCTGCGTTTGCCATAGAAACCAATACTCTTCCTTCACAAATTTGGAGGACAAACCCCAACAAATATTGGAGGTTGGCATATATCTACGCCGCATATACAACATTCGCATGCCACATGCCGCATGCCACATACCACTATAAGGAATCTTAGCTTTACGCATAAATTTGTGACTGAGGCATTAGGAAGGTAAGATCCCGTCTACCTGAATGTTTCCTTTACAAAATATGAAACTTTCACTTTTCAGAGATGAATGACCTCTAAGGTACACTGTAACGACTGAACTGATATTTAGTATTCATGTACAGATAGGTCGAATCAAATCTAATCAAGCGCTTTGATTTAGAAAATTGTATGATTTCATATGAGTTTATAAATGCAAATTTAATGTGAACGCTAAAAATAAGGTCTTCATATGCCGGTATTTCTTAATTTTCTTCTGTTACAGTCTTCACACTGACCTGTTTTAGTATTCTGTTAATGCTTTAGGTCGCTGGTTTTTGTGCAAGACTTAAGCAGTGAAATGCTTTGTAAGTTTTCTCAGGCCATGACATTGACATTTATTGCCACAAGGGCGTTAAATCAGTACTCAGTCACTGCACTTTTCAAATTCATTAAACAAACTGTCATTTCATGTTGTTTCCACTTTAATAAATATCTTTGCTTTCTGCCAAACGCTGACAGTTTTGACTGTCAGTGATGACAAGGCAGTCTGCATGGTGACTGTATTGTGCTGACCCAGTGAATGATAAGACTGTTGGCACGCTGTGCCGCTCAGTCATAGTATACTGATACAGAGCAAACTACTCATTTCCCTATCCTAGTAATGTAGAGCACCAAGCTAGGTAGCAGCAAGTATCATTGCTTTGAGTCGGCTCGAATTCGACCCAGGACCTCCAACATGGGAAGCCAGCCAGCACTCTTACCAAATTGGACACTCTGGCCATTATGTTTGAAATGAAAATATGACCAAATTAAAGTTGCACAGTCTGAGGGCTTTCGAAGTTTTGCATCATTTTTGAGATAAATATATCAAGTTGATTATTATAACCTGATATTCATTATTCCGGAGTCATTTTGATGGAAAATGGCTAGTTTTGGAGCAATTTGAGTTAAAAGAACCCAAAATCATGTTGGCAAGCTTGTCAAAAGTCTTGTTGTTGTGGCCCAGATTCAGATCTTGCGATGGTCATGTGATGAGGAATGACCTACTAATGTGTAGGTAGTGTGGAACCTGACTAATGCCATATATGGTACTGGGAATGAGGGTAGGACTAACAAGGTCATGAGATTGACCTAATTGGTTAGTGGTCTCCCTGCCTAATGGCTGCCTCAAAGTAGGTGTACAAAGGGATGGGGGTAATAAATTCACTGATTATTCTGTATATGCGGCTCCAAATCCTTAGTTATTGCACCAGCACCTAAGTTGGATATATAGAATCAAATGTAAGTATGTGTTTTGGTTTTGAAAAAAATAAGTTTCATCGGACCATGCAACTTTAATGTTGGTCTGCATATTGAAATGCTGGACATGGTCTTTGTTTACCCATTTTCTAGCACACCATCATAATTTCATAGCCCATATATATCTATATATATATATACATATATATGATAATGTATATACGAATATATATATATATATATGAATATATATATACGAATATATATATATATATGAATATGTATATACGAATATATATATATCTATGAATATGTATATATATGAACATATGTATATATATGAACATATATATATATATATATATATATATATATATATACGAAACCATTGGGTTATATACTGTAAATTGTTCATGGTGGCCAGCCACCATGGGTAATTTGCGTGCGAACAAGGAGTCATCACGGTGGCGCCACCTGGGTTCGAATCCCGGAACGACCCCCGACCGGAATTGCCGTGGAACTACGCCCTCGCGAGACCTGTGACGTTACGCCACGCCCTTCCTCGCGAATCTCCGGCCACTAGACCATCACTTTCACCACGGCAGTCAGACAAGCAGCTCACCACCAACTCAGCCGCCGCCCACCCCACAACAAACAAACCCAACTCGCAAGGGTTGAGGGGCCGAGTCGAGATACACCCGGATCCAGCGTTCACAATGACTTACTACACTCATTATTGTACCTCTGATACTGACTTACTGAACCTGTACCGCTCTGATTGACTATCTTGCAACTTACTGAAAACTGTGTTTGAATAAAACCCATTCATAAGAGCTCCTTGTTCGCGTCGAAAATTGTGTTTTTCTTGGTAGCGAATGTTAATATATAGATACACGATATACCATTTTTGTGTAAATGATCCTGAATTGAAAGACTGGCTGGAAGACCAGTGCTTCGTCGGTGACAGGAAAGCTTATTCAGCTGATTAAAGATATTTACCACCAACAACAATATTTTATTCACAGACACACACAAACTCTTCATATATATATATATATATACATATATATATATGTATATATATGAAGAGTTCAGGTGTATATATATAGTTATTCAATATGTTATTCACAGACACACACAAACTCTTCATATATATATTTATATGAAGAGTTTGCACTATATGAAGAGTTCAGGTGCAAATCCCTGTAAACACCAATCCAAAACTGTAGTTTAAATGAAAGATTGCTATCTGAAAATATTTTTAATTCTCACTAATTCCACTTTTCTTATGGTCACATGCTTATGGAGCAATGATCAAAACAGGAGGAATATACAAAAGTAAACTTGTTGAAGGTTTAATTCCAATGTTTAGCTCAATTTTTGGATTGGCGTGTATAGGGTTTTGCACCTGGACTCTGCATATATAAAGTGATATTATTAGACTTAGTATTTCTATTCCATTGTCCAGTAATATCATGGAAAGTTCTTCGGGTGTTTTTTTAGTGAGTTCTCTCCAATAAAGTATCAGTTCTGAAGTCCAAACCAGAAAACAAGTTCTTGCCACTGCCGTCAGAGGGCGGGTTGGTGGCGGAAATCGTCCATAACAACAGTGACCGCGCCGCTGGACACCGCGTTTTCCACTACTGAGCATGCGCCCGCCTCCTCAACTCTCGCCGCGACCAGTGGAGCCCTCTGGTGTCCGAAGATGAAAGTGACCCCCGGAAATTGGTCCGCTGAGCGCCGGGGCAAACGTGGAGACCGTCGGTCAATAGACGAGATCACCGTTCCGACTGTGCATGTGCTGAAAACGGTGTTGGCAGCAAAGCAAATATGTATGGCCATTGAGTTTGCCGATACGCGTAGGGCAAAACTTCGATTTTATTCAAAATTAATAGAAATACATGACAATTTGGCATAAACATGTATGCACACATGCAATATAATGATCTGATGAATATAACTAACACAAAACTAGCCATAGTTAAACATTTTGAGCAAAGAAACATACAATTCCACACAAAACAATTGGTCACTTTATCCACATCAGTATTAGTAATTCTTGTTCTAAATATTAAAATGCCAAATGTGTCAACAGACACTTGTTTCAGAGAAATATATAACCAATATCTGATTAACCCTACTCATTGTCTAGTTTTACATATGTCATTAACCATAGGATATAAATACAAACATGAATAAAATAAGTAAAACTAACTCTGCCTTTGGCTCTAACAGTAACACTAGTCTGAGTGCCCAGATTTGCCTAAATCTAAATGCACATGGCATAAGATGTGCTGATTATATTGATGTAGATGCAATGCTGGATAAAAGATTATATCTTAATTTATTATATATATTTTTTTAGTTGGTATTCTATGTATCAAACGAGAGCTGAGATGAGCTGAAACTAGCACATTTCATAGCTGCACCCAGTGTATTAGCAAGTGCCATATGCTTCTTGTGGGTTTGTTTTTCTTCCACGCATCCCATAATGCACCGCGCCGCTGGAATGGCGATGTAGTCTATTGGTCACCCCAGGGGCCCCATGACATCAACATAACCACCGACCAGAACTGTTAAGCAACTATATAGAATGTATAATTTATTATGTGTATATCAAAGGGGCGGAGCTCTAACCTAATAATTATGATTATTATTATTTATTATTACTTCTCGATTATTATGTCCAATCGTTGACTTGCCCATATTTGCCCCGGTGTTGCCCACACCAGCGCCACCACCATTCAGTTCCGGCTTGTGCCGGGCAGTCATTCTCAGCCCCGATTTCAAACTGTTACCGGTAAGCCTATATTATGCTTAGCTATGACGCAAATAAAGTGTCCTACCCATCACTTCCTTGTCTCTCTCCTTTTCTCGTAGCCCAACTTTATATATATATATATAAACTTATATTACACCAATAACATAAAGAGCAACGGGGGTCCCACCCAAGAATTAACCCGACAGTTGGAGGAGGGCACTCCACCAATGCAACAGGGAGGAATATATATATATATAAAGTGTATGTTATGCTTGCATGTGTGTGCTGTATAATCATTATATGAGTATAATTATCCATAAACTGATTATCCTTGAACTGTGCCTCTGCTTGGCACCTTGCTTGACACTTCAGTGTTAGTGTTATGGACACTTAACTCAGGCGAATGGACAGGCTCTCAGGCCTTGCCTGGTGCTGCCACCTGGCCTACTCAGCTCTCATGATTCAGCCTATTGCCTGTACCACTCGCTTGTTATGCATCACACATACTGTATATATGTACTATATATATATACTCTTCTTACCAACACACATATATATATAATGGATTGACAGTGGGATCACCACCAAAACATAATATATATTTTGTATATGTATATATATTTATATACTGTGCTTACATATATATATATTGGGCAGGTTAAAACAAATTGTGGGCAGAGTGACTTAGCGCAAACAGACAAGTTACAGCGTTAGCAGGCAGAGGGCGACACAATCGGCCAAGTTGCATAGTCGATGAACAATTAATAACATATCAGTACAGTACATGACTTAGAATATAATAAGGAGTAAAAGCTTCTCATTAATTATACTTGTGTAATGCTTATTTATACACTATATATATATATATATATATCTTGTCGGGGTGATGACAATGGGAAATATTGCACCTGGATAATGTGACCGTGTGGGATACCGTGTGGCACTATAAAATCGCCATGAGTGCGCATTGACCCAGGTCGGTACCCATCCTGATATGACCTTAGATCTTGCCACGACGTAAATATCCAACTGCAAACGAACCAGATACTTGGAGAGAAATGATCATGCATTTGTAGTTATATAGTTATATTAATTGTCTTCCTGATGATGTTCTAATGACCCGCCCGCCCGATCCGCCCCGCCCCGCCCCCGCCCCGCCCCCGCCCCGCGCCCCCGCCCCGCACCCGCACCCGCACCGCACCGCACCGCACCCGCACCCGCACCCGCACCCGCCCCGCACCCGCTCCCGCACCCTCACGCCGCACCGCACCCGCACCCCCCCTCACCGCACCGCCCGCACCCGCACCCGCCCCCTCCGCCCCGCACCCGCACGCCCGCACCCGCACCCGCCCCGTCCCCACCCGCACCCCTCACCGCCCTCCGCCCCCCCCCCCAGCCCACGCCCCCCCCACCCCCACCTTCCTCGGACCTTCCGGTCCGGACATCCGGTCCCAGGGTGCATTTCGGGTATGAGGGCCGTAGAGCCCTTACTATCGCAGGGCCGTGATAAGCCGAGATAAGATGAATGACCGGTGCCGTATCAGTGCCCCATCCCCCGTGAACGTTTGGTTATCATATTACCCGCAGGCCCCTATTAACCCCAACTTCCGGTTCAACCCCCTCCCACCCATAGGTTTTATTAGATTTTTTTTTGTCTTTCTGTAAATAGGCTTGCAATGTTAATGGGGGCAACTCCACCAGTCAGGACTCTGACCTTTCCTACACCGGGGATAGAACCCGGGTTATATACAATTACAAACGGTCCAGGAACCCAACCCCTCCACACCCACATTCATACCCACATCTGCACTCAAACCCACGCCCACCCCACCACCATCCCAACCCCGTCATACAATCAGTCACACCCACACATCCCCACATCAGAAAAATAACCCCCCCCACACACACACACACACATACACATGCAAATAATGACATTTCCACAAAACCTACAGGTAGTACCACCACATGTTATTCACACATGAAACTGTTTACTTTACTTCTCTGGGGATGCATTCGTTAAAGCTAGTCCGATGAAATATCAAAGGGAATACTGAGTCAATTTAACAGAAGCTGTTACTGCAGAAGTCTGTGGTTTCAGAGTTTTATGAAGCATGCCAAAACTAATTTTCCATGTTTGCACTAAACATATCTCGAAAGTTTACCATTTAAAATAAAAGTGTCTTTGAAATAATGTAACGGAGATACTAGTGATCGATCTAATATATTTATCTCAGAAAAAATACAGAAATTCAAAACCATCGGACTATGCAACATTAAACAAGACCTGAAGCAGGAGTATGAAGCGACTCAGTTTATTATGGCTATCATGCGGTTATTTTATTCGTAGAGGAATAATTATGTAAGCTGTGCATGCTACATACAATGTTACTTACTGTTGGAGATGTAGGTACATTCTGTGTAATTTCCAAGAGCACAACCCACGACCAATAATATATATATATATATATGTATATATATATATATATATATATATAGCTTGGATATAGTGCTGCTATATCCTGGGCCCATATGTATGAGCCAATTTTTAACCGGACCGGGGTTAAAGGAGGGTGCCGGTTTAGCTAACCCCAGAGTTCCAAATGTCTCACGGGGGATGTATGTGACCAAAGCGCGCGCAGGTTAGCTAACGTTTCAGTTATTTATAGATTTGGGAAATCCCTCTGCCTTTGTAGCCATATATTACTATTATTAGGCTCAAATATATTAAATGCTATCATATTTAATAGAATTACATACGCAATAAGTGAAATTTTATCAATTTAACCCTAAATTCGAACCCTCCTTAAGGCCAACGCCGTATTGGCGGCGATATTAATAGTTATATTTTCGAATCGACGAAGGTACAGTCAACAAACCGCCGCCGCCGCCAGTATGGACAGCGACGTCGATGTGGCGCCGGCGGCGATTTGTTTACTTTAGGTTCGTCGATTCGAAAATATAACTATTAATATCGCCGCCAATACGGCGGTAGCCTTAAGGAGGGTTCGAATTTATGGGTAAATTGATAAAATTTCACTTATTGCGTATGTAATTCTGTAAAATATGATCGCATTGAATAGATTTGGCCATAATCGGTGCCTAACCCCACCTTTAACCCTCCTTTCGTATGGGGTTAGTGCAGGCGACTTTAAACTCGCCGAGTTAGTTTAACCCCGACACATACATACAGACTTTTCACCACTAACCCGGGAAATCCGCACAATGCAGGGTTAAGACCGCTAACCCGGGCTCATACATATGGGCCCTGGTGTAAGGCCAGTCACTGTGCTGCCGCCAGGTGTATTCCGGGCTAACCATTGGGGTGTGCCGGTGCGCGCCTCCAGACGGCGCTGCACGGGCAGTACACGGGTCGCGGGACCACTGTGGTTCCTCACTCTTCGTTTCCCCACCTGTGTGTGCGTTACTTTGTTTGACAATTTTAGCCCAGCCCAATGCTTTGTCATTGTGCATTCAATAAAGAGTTTGTATCAACCATCAACTGTGTGAGCTTACATATACATACATAAATATATTTATATATATGTGATGTATAACGAATTATGCGAGTATAAAGATATGTAAGGGTTAAGTATTATTATTATTGGTTATACTCTGTAAGACCAACACTGTACCAGTGGCTCCACCTACCTTCTTTGTCTCCTCCAGATGTAGACCAGTGTCAGTCGCACCAGAGGATATATGTACATATATATGTATATACATATATATATATGTATACCGATACAGCATGGCATATATCTCCGTGCATATATGTAAATTTATCTATATGTACCTATATACAGTCAACCCCCTCTAAGTTCTAACTGACCACATCTACAGATCGACCACTCCCCTATATCGATCCAAACGATCGCTTATAAAATACCATTTTGATGATTTTAAAAAACCCAACTAAACCGACCACCTCCCTAAATGGATCAGTTATTGTGGGTCCCATGGTCGGTTGGGTTAGAGAGGTTTTACTGTATACTTATAATTTACTCTCTCTCTCTTTATATATGTGGATATATGAACATATTGATAGTTGTTGATGTTAGAGGGTAGGACTCCAGGTGGCGCCACTTGGAAACATGACGAGGAAAGGGACAATACTCATAATGGATATATGTATCCAATTATGTAAGTACCTTGGTTATTTATATCACTTATATTGCCAATTTCCTTCTCTACACATGCAGATTCAAATTCATTTCTGCACATGACAAAAGTGAACAGTACATTCTCACCACATGTATTGGGCCCCGAGACGTTAGAGTGGAGTTTCAGACTGTGCACACAGCTCAAACACTCTAATGTAACCATATCAGCCTAATACCCCTGTCACACTACGACGTAACGAGCCAACGTAAGCCTGACATGGTGATTTTTCGTCGTTACGTTGACGTACGCTGGATTATGTTATGATGATGTCAGAATGACGTTAGACTGATGTCGAGCTATGTCACGTTACGTCGTGTTACGTCGGCGCGCGTCAAAGTTTTGAACCTGTTCAAAACTTTTGACGTAACTAGAATGTAAGGGTTTACATTCGCCGTACGTTCTGGACAAATTCAGCGAACGTCAATGAAACACTGTTCACTACGTTGCACTACATTGCATTACGTTGCATTACGTTGACCCACATTAAAGGTGGCAGGAACGTGCAGTCCGCATCGTGAAAACGTCATGAAAACAGATGCCTAACGGACGTCCAACGTACGTTTACCGTTTTGCCACCGTTTCATGACATAAGTAACGTAAGGTAATGTAAAGCAATGTAGTTCTGGCGATGGAATAACGTATATAACATTCCCTGAGCGTAATTACGTTGTCCTCTCTCGTTGAATGATGCTATCACTACGCTTTACCACCGTTACTCTCTCGTCCACTACACTGCATCCACGTTCAACTTGTGCCCAAATTTGCATACTACGCCAAGAAGTTTGACATTTTTCACGTTCTCCCTATGTTGACGTCGTTACGTCGTAGTGTGACAGGGCCATAAGGGAGCAGAGGTTTGACTAGCACACCAACAATGAATTTGCATGTTTGCACTTCAAATATCTCCCAATTTAGTCATTTAAAATCAAAATTCGTTAAAATCATCGGATTATGCAACGTTAAGTGCACACTTGATAATACTCTTACTTGAACCTGCAGTCCGCTGTGACTAGCCTTTACTGAGCGAGTTACCAGCGTTTTGTTGTGGCTGCCCCGAATGTTAATATTGCATTTGAACGAAGGATTGACAGATCTGGGAAGAATCATGAAGTGGCTCTGATCTCATGTCACACAAACCCATCTAAAAGTGTCATCTCTCTAGATTCACCAGACATCGGTATGGAATGTACAAATCTAACGGCCTGCGTCCAGTATAGAGTTAAATTATAATTCATAGTTCCGCAGTCCGATGGTTTTGACTTTTTCTCACTTTCTGAAATAAATATATTAGGTTGATGGCTATAATCTACCAGACTTTAATTGGAAGCAACTTTGATTTCAAATGGTTAATTTTGAAGATATTTGAAGTGCAACCATGTACAATTAAATTTGGGAAGCATGCCAAAACTGTGGTACCATAGGCTTTAGCATTGCTAAAGCCTATGGTATCACAGTTTTTGCTAATCCTAGTAATACTACTAATAGCAGTAACAGTCAACTTTAACTATTGAAGCATATGGAAGCCTTTTGGCGCGCTACCCGAAACGAATTTCATATGTGTCCACTTCAAATATCTAAAATATTACCCAAAATAAAAGTTACTTCAAACTAATGTATGGTCGATTATACCAATCAATTTAATGTGAATGTGTAACTGTTTAACGTTATGCAACTATTATGTAAGCGGGTCAGATGAATTGTATTTGTGTGCTGATTCTGGAAGGTTCTATGTTGTGCAGTTGAAGCAACTTGGAACCCTATTGCTTGTGGGGACAGGTAAGCAAAGGCAGCTGGTCAGCCTGTCCCAATACCGGTTGGTCATTTCTACCTAAATGACAGGAAGTCAAAACTATCGGACTATATAACTTTAGTTAAAGTTGCAAAGTCCGATGGTTTTGAATTTCTGTATTTTTTCTGAGATAAAAATATTATGGGGCTGTCACACTATGACGTTTCTCCCGGCGACCCGTCAGCGTTGAAAGTACTATCTTGCGCGTCGAGAAACGTTAAAGATTTAGGGGAAATATGGGGAAATTGGACGTTCCCACAGCGTGTTGGTTGCGCGCGGCCAACGTTGTGGTAACGTATATCGGCGCGCTGTGTCTGTGTCTCTGTCTGTGTCTCTTTGTGTGTCTGTGTCTGTGTCTGTGTCTCTGTCTGTGTCTCTGTCTGTGTCTCTGTCTGTGTCTCTGTGTGTGTCTCTGTGTGTGTCTCTGTATGTGTCTCTGTATGTGTCTCTGTGTATGTGTCTCTGTCTGTGTCTCTGTCTGTGTCTCTCTCTGTGTCTCTGTGTCTGTCTCTGTCTGTGTCTCTGTCTGTGTCTCTGTGTCTGTCTCTGTCTGTGTCTCTGTGTATGTGTCTCTGTCTGTGTCTCTGTGTCTGTGTCTCTGTCTGGGTCTCTGTATGTCTCTCTGTCTGTGTCTCTGTCTGTGTCTCTGTCTGTGTCTCTGTCTGTGTCTCTGTCTGTGTCTCTGTGTCTGTCTCTGTCTGTGTCTCTATGTATGTGTCTCTGTCTGTGTCTCTGTGTATGTGTCTCTGTCTGGGTCTCTGTATGTCTCTCTGTCTGTGTCTCTGTCTGTGTCTCTGTCTGTGTCTCTGTGTGTGTCTCTGTCTGTGTCTCTGTTGTGTCTGTGTGTGTGTCTCTGTCTGTGTCTCTGTATGTGTCTCTGTATGTGTCTGTGTCTGTGTCTCTGTCTCTGTTTCTCTCTCTCTCTGAGAAACAGAGACATAGACACACATAGACACACACACAGATACACAGAGACACAGAGACACACACCGAGACACAGAGACACACACAGAGACTCAGACACACAGATACACAGAGACACACACCGAGACACAGAGACACACACATAGACTCAGACACACAGAGACACAGAGACACACACCGAGACACAGAGACACACACAGAGACTCAGACACACAGAGACACAGAGACACACACAGACACAGAGACACACACACATACTCAGACACACAGAGACACATAGACACACACACAGACACAGAGACACACACACATACTCAGACACACAGAGACACAGAGACACACACAGACCCAGAGACACACACAAAGACACATACATAGACACAGACAGAGACACATACAGAGCCACAGACAGAGACACAGACAGAGACACATACATATACACATACAGAGACACATACACAAACATAGACACATACAGAGACACATACAGAGACAAATACAAATACACATACAGAGACACAGAAAGAGACACAAACAGATACACATACAGAGACACAAACAGAGACACATACAGAGACACAGAGAGAGACACATACAGAGACATACACAGAGACACATAGACACATACAGAGACTGACACAGAGACACAGACAGAGACACACACACAGACACAGACAAAGACACATACAGAGACATACACAGATACACATACAGAGACAGACACAGAAACACACACAGAGACACAGACAGAGACACATACAGAGACATACACAGAGACACATACAGAGACAGACACAGAGACACAGACAGAGACACATACAGAGACATACACATATACACAGAGACACACAGAGACACATACATAGACACAGAGACACAGAGACACAGAGACACATACAGAGACAGACACAGAGACACAGACAGAGACACACACAGAGACACAGACAGAGACACATACAGAGACATACACATAGACACAGAGACACATACAGAGACAGACACAGAGACACAGACAGAGACACAGACAGAGACACACACAGAGACACACACAGAGACACAGACAGAGACACATACAGAGACATACACATAGACACAGAGACACAGACAGAGACACACACAGAGACACAGACAGAGACACATACAGAGACATACACATAGACACAGAGACACATACAGAGACAGACACAGAGACACAGACAGAGACACAGACAGAGACACACACAGAGACACACACAGACACACCCAGAGACACACACAGAGACACACACACAGCAACGTGTGAGCAACGACCCTCCCGCGCGCGCGCCGTCTTCCAGGCGTTCCCATAACGTTATTCCGGCGCGTCCAACGCAGCGCGACGTGCGCCTAACGTCCTTACCCATATATTTGCGCGCGCTGGCGGTCGTTGGGTTGTTTTTGACATGTTGAAAACACTCAGCGACCAATAACGCGCGCCGACTTTCTCCGCCGACCGTCAACGTCAAAGATAGTGTACCGACGTGTACCGACGCGCGCATAACGCGCCATCAGCGCGTCCCGATGTTTCACTTTTTATCGCCCAAAATCAACACACGTTCACCGGTCGCCGGCGAGAAGCGTCGTAGTGTGACAGCCCCATTAGATCGATCACTAGTAAGAGTAGTATCTACTGTACATTAGTTCAAAGTTACTTTTATTTTAAATGGTAAACTTTCAAGATATTTTAGGGCAAACATGGAAAATTAGTTTTGGCAAGCTTGGTAATACTCTGACGCCATAGACTTCTGCAGTAAGAGGTTCTGTTAAATTGACTCAGTATTGCCTTCCACGCAGAAACGAATGCTTAATAAGTGCATCAGTATCTAAAGCCCTGTTTACACGGGCGATTTAAAACGCTTCATATAAAACGACTTGCCTAGATCGATTCACATTTGCTGTGTAAACGCGACTCTGAGGCATTTTAGGGCTGAATCGATTCATATAAATCGGTACATGTAAACCACCTCGCGAGGTAGTATAGATGAAGCGATTCAGCTGGTTCCTGGGCGGCGATAGTGTAAAATAGTGGTGCTCGCTGGCTACAGGCTCAGCTGTAACTAATCACTGGTGCCCGGCAGTGTTAGGGCCCGATTAGGCCGAAATCTAGTGAATGCGATCATATTTAACAGAATTACATACTCAAATAATGAAATTTAATTAAATAACCTTAAATTCCAAGCGATATTAATGTAGCAGCTAAATCGGCATCGAATCGACAAGTGTAAACTAAACAAATAGCAGTGCTCACCAGCTACAGGCGCACCACTAAGGCTGCTGGTTCCCGGTCGCCGACACACTTTAAAACTCGCTCGTGTAAACGCACCACTACATCGCTTCATATAAATCGATTTGCCGAAATCGCTTCACAATTGCCCATGTAAACACGGCTTAAGTTAGATATGTGAAATCAAATCTAGATAATTGGTTTGGTTTTGAAAATTTGATATTTCATCGGGCTATATTAATATTCGCTGATCTGGCCAGCGGCCACGGGACCGGCGGCCTGGTAGTGTCACGAGACCCACAGCGACCACGTGACCGTCTGAAGGCGGCCACTGAGTGGTCAGAGAAGAGACGCGCAGAGCGAGGGAGGAGAAAGGAACAGGGACTGAGGGAGGCACTCTGCAGTTTTTTGTTGTTGTCGCTAGTAATGTTGCAGTGTTGCCAACGCTCACGAAATTCCCGCGAGAGTCATGGACATTGAAGGTTCTGATCAGTCACCTAACAAGTCATGGATTGACCCGAAAATCCAATGAATGTCTGTACTTGTGTATAAAATCCCATGAATTTCTGCACTTTTGTACAAAATCCCATGAATTTCTGTACTTTTGTACAAAATCCCACACATTTCTGTACTTTTGTACAAAATCCCATGCATTTCTGTACTTTAAAAAAAAGAATTTCCATCCTTTTGATTAAGGCTGCATAGTCCAATGAAATATCAAATTTTCAAAACAAAACCAATTATCTAGATTTTATTTTACATATCTAACTTAGCTAGTGATCCACTTATTAAGCATTTGTTTCTGCGTACAAGGCAATACTGAGTCAATTTAACAGAACCTGTTACTGCAGAAGTCTATGGTGTCAGAGCTTTGACAAGCTTGCCAAAACTAAGTTTCCATTTTTGCACTCAAAATATCTCAAAAGTTTACCATTTAAAATAAAAGTAACCTTGAATGAATGTAAAGTAGATACTAGTGATCGATCTACTATATTTATCTCAGAAAAAATACCGAAATTCAAAACCATCGGACTATGCAACTTTAAATACAGGGAAATATAATGTTATATATGTTAAAATAGTGGCCTATAAAACCATGGAAATGCCCACAAATCTACCATTTTAAAAACAATTGTTTAGTTGTTTTTTTTGTTTGTTTTTTGGGCGGGAATTTTCACTCACATTGGTGCGCTGAAGGATGCAAATCTGCAGCACTAAATGGGCACCGCTGAAAGCAGTCCCATGTGGTCGGGAGTTGGCTTCCGACGGGGAGTGATCAGAGGAATTGACGGGGGAGGGGGAGGGGGTGAGGAAGGAAGGAAAAAGGCACCCGAAGAGCCCAACCACAGTCCTCTGAGAGGGCCGGGGGAGGCTGGGTGGTTGGTGTAGTTTTACGCCCCAGTAATACCCTAGGCCATACCAGGTTTTGGGGGGAGGGGCAAGCCCATGGACCCCCCCCCCCCCCCCCCTAGCAACCTTGCCGCTGCACCCACTTGGGTTCCATGGCCGCTGCCACTCGGGTTTCACGCACACAACGCAAAACCTCAAGGATTCTCAGTACTTCGGGGTTGGCAAACACTACAATTTCTGCTGGTCATAACATCCCCCCACCCACTCCCGACCCATCCCCCAACCCTCGCCCCACCCCCATTCTTTTTGTTTGTAGTTTGCTTGTTGGTCGCTGGTTGTCGGCAGACCTTGGCCCTGCCCCGGCTCACACCGAGATTCGACACGCGGTGACATTTGATGCAAGGGTCTGTGTTGGTCAGTGAGGGAGGGGTGTGTGAAGAGGTGTGTGTAGGTGGTTGGGGAGGGGGAAGGATGGGGGGGAGCAGGAGGGACAGAGGCAGTTTTGCTTTACCAGTGATTCGCTGGTATTTTTCTGCTACATCACCAAAATGGGGATGCACACAATTGGGTGTGTCAGTTCTTAACGATGCAGATTTTACTACTTTTGTTAACAGCTAGACATTCACAATGACTGAATTTCCAATATTTTATTGTTGCGCATCTAACTAATATTTCTGTAAAGTACCTCCACTTAGATCAATAAATATATATATATATATATATAATATGCACATTTATATAATTATATATATCTCTCAAGTTTTTATTTTAGTAAAAAAAAGTAATTCAACTGCAAATTACAATTTTAAAATGTTGAGAAAGGAATAGCTTTTGGACCGGTACCCTCCATCACAGTAGCCACACTTTAACTGATCGCCTGATTGACTATTAAGTGTGAGATCATGAATACCAAATTTAGTAGCATTAAAAGGAGAGGCTGTGTCTATTTCTGTGTATATAGTCATTCAGCTAACCGTTCTTGCGGTCGGACTGTAGTTCTGACCTGTGCGATCTTGCACTTAAACCTTATCAGCCACAATTACTACGTTTATTTTGGTTAAATAGCTAATTTATAAAAGCATTTATTTTGAACCTTTTTGAAAGGATTTAGTTAAAATATAAGTGATATGTTAATACATATGTAATATAGTGTATTGCATTGACATATAGAATGTTATATTAAATAATATTACAATAGATCGTATATTGTAACACATGGAATATACAATATTGAATATATATTTTATATGAAATATAGAATATAGAATGTAGAATTTAGAATGATAATATATAGAATATAGAACATAGAATATGGAATATAGAACATAGATTATAGAACAAAGAATTTACTAAATATAAAATAGAATTTAGAAAATAGAAAATATAATATAGAATATAGAAAAGAGAATGCAGAAAATAGAATATAGAATATAGAATATGAAATATATGTTAGTGAATACAGAGCATAGACCACATAATACAGAACACAGAGTACAGATTACAGACTAGAGTATACAGAATATAGAATATAACATGCATATGCAATAGAGAATATAGGATAGAAAAAATATATAATATAGAACATACGCCATGAAATATCAAATGTAAATCTAGAATAGATAGAATCTAGAATCCAGAATGTAACTTGAAAGAGATATGATATAGAAAATAGATTTTAGAATATAAATCATATATTTAAGTAGCACAACATTCTGTTGTTGTTGTACGACCCGTGAAGTTGGCCCAAGCTGGAATATTTAAAGTTGTATAGTTCGATGCAAACATCAAATTTTCAAAAGCAAAACAATTATTTAGATTTGATTTTACATATCTAAATGAGATATTGATGCACCTGTCCCCACATAGAAGGGAATACTAAGGCTATTTAAGAGAACATGTTACTGCAGAAGCCTATGGTGTCCGAGTTTGACGTGATTGCCGAAACTAATTTGCCTTATTTGCACTTCAAATATCTAAAAGTTTAGCCATTTAAAATCCAAGTTACTTCAAGTTAATGTAAAGTAGACTACAGTGATCAACCTAAACATGGTTAAGTCAGAAAATGACAGAAACTCAAAACCATCAGACTATACAACTTTAAATTCACTCTGACGCTGGGATGAAATGGTTGTGAGGGGAGGGAGAGGGACGCGCGTTAGTATCGGCCAAATTGAAATATTCTTCAGAAACTGATATGTGCATGTTGGTCGGAGGCTAACATGGGTAATTTGCTCACGAGGTTGGTCTATTTTTAACTTTCCTCGTGCTGTAGTTCTTGCTTACCCTCACTCTGCTTTCACTGCTGATACTGTCGACTTCGCTTTCCCCACCCTCCCACCCACTTTCTAGGGGGGTGAGCGCTGATTCCCGACCTGCTCGACCATGAACTCACATTTCAAGAACTTACTCCATCTGGTAGCGCAATCCAGTCAGCGCCTGATTCTCGGCCATAGCAGCCGCCTGATTCAATGTTTGCTGAACCTACTTTGGTTCCCGACTTGTTTTTATTAAATTTCTATTAATCCATGTCTGTCTCTGTCTCTTTTCCTTCTGCAACCGAGTGTAGCGAATTAGAGTTCTAATCTCTATACATGCACCTCCCCACATATATTTTTGCATTCAGTAATCTACTTTGGCGTAAGCTGGTCAACGGGTATGCTGGTTCTTCTGTGTGTAAGCAGGCAAACCTCCATCCCCTCCCCCTACCCACCCACCCACCCACACACACATACGCACACCCAACCCCACCTACACCCACACCCACACCAACACCCATACCCACACCCACACCCACACCCACACTCACAACCACTCCCCCCACCCCCACCCCCACCCCCACACCCATACCCACACCCATACCCACACCCATACCCACACCCATACCCACACACACACCCGCACCCTCCCCCCCCACACACACCCTCTCTCTGCTCCTCAACCTCTTCCCCTCCTGGTGAATTAAAAGCTTTTCTTGTTTGGGCAAACTTCACAGCACTGCTACAGAAACATCATGTCGGGCTGTGCCGGCACACCGGTGTCTGCGCGCGCATTCAACTCGCTCTGCGCACGCGCGTGTGTGTGTGTGTGTGGTGGGGGGGGGGGGATGCTGCCGCTTGGTGGCGCTGTTGTCACTTGCGCGCTGCTTTCTACTGCCTCGCTTTGATGCTGCTTTCACCGACCAGTGGGTGCTGTTTGCTTACTGATCACTGCCCGCTTGTTGCTGCAGTTTGGTGTTGCTCCCCGTTGTTTTCTCTGTCCGCTGTTATCTTGATAGGTGCCTTTTTAGTTGCGTATTCTATTCACTCCTGTCTGGCGTTGCTTGATTCAGCTTTCTGCCGCTTGGTGGCCTTTTTTGTGCTTGTTTGTTTGTTGTTGTTTTATGTCCTAGCAACATCGAAGGTAATTTCAGGATGGGTACTGACTTGTTGTGACAGTGCGCACACATGGCGACTTTGTAGTGTTGCCCGACTGGAAGACCAGGCTGCTGGCACCATGACCCAATATCCCACACATTCACATTATTCTGATACTTTGCTAAACCAGTCCTTGTCCTATCCTATTACTGCCGAGCACCAGGCTAGGTAGCAACAAGTCTCAATTTTATAAGTCATTGGTTTGACTCGGCTGGGACTCGAACTCCCGACCTTCCAAACGGGAAGCCTCCGCTGTACCGATTCGGCCACCGCGTCCGGTTTTGGTGGCTTTTTGGTACTACTTCCTGCTGCTTAGTGTTATTTTTGTATATTTCTTCCTTTGTTGTTGTTTTATGCCCTAGCAACATCTAAGGTCATATCAGGGCTGGTCCTTACTTGTGACAGCGCACACTTGTAACACCTGAAGCCTACTGAGTCAGAGGTTTGACGAGGAGACCTACAATTAATGTTGCGTGCTTGCGCTTAAAAATCATTGTTCTCAAATTAGTCGAAATAAAGCCAAGTAAATTCAATGTGAAGTAAAGTCAATAATAACGATTAACATAAAGCTGTATAGTCCAATGAAAACATCAAATTTTGAAAACCAAAACAACTCTCTAGATTTGAGTCTACATATCTAACTTAGATATTTGTGCAGTAACTAAACATTTGTCGCCACATAGACGGCAATATTGAGGCAATCTAATAGTAATATAACATTGTACTAAAGAAACCTAAGCAGTCTTAGTTTTGGCGTGCTTGCCAACATTAATTAAGCATTTTTGTACTTCAAATATCTCAACATTTAGCCATTTAAAGTAAAACTTATAATGATCAACCTAGTATATTTATCTCAGACAATGACATATATTCAAAACCATCTAACTATGCAACTTTAATATAGGTATCTCAGAAATTGGCTGAAACTGAAAACCATTAGATCGGGTAGCTTTAATAATCTGGGGATCAGATATCGCTGAGAATATCAATTTTGGTTAACCCCCATCGAGATGCTCGTGACCCGGACTTGGTACAGGAAAACGACTCCAGATGCCAGCACATGTGTGAATAATTGCAACGGGCAATGTACAATAAATATAGAATAAATGAGGCGTGTAACTGCGTTATTAATATTCACATATTGATCTATATGTGATGTATAGCGCATGATACGAGTATAAATGCAATGGAAACCTCCTTGGCGCATTGGTGGTGGCCTCCCCTCCCCAGCTGTCGGGGTAATTGGTGGGCAGGGCCCCCCTCGCGCCACACACATGGGAGGAAATATTTATTTGAAGAATTCAGGTGCAAATCCCCATAAACGCCAATCCAAAAATTGACTTAAAATTTGTTTTAATTACTTGAACATTATTTTAATTCTCCCTAATTCCACGTTGGTTCTGAAGAATTGGCTATGGATCAAGGAACAAAGGAATGGGAATGTAAAACTATTAACCTTCTGAAGGTTTGACTCCAATGTTTATCTCAATATTCTGATTGGCGTTTACATCGTTTTGCGCCTGAACTTTGCATGTATATACTACTATATATAACACATTTATTGGGGAATTATCGGGATATATTATTCTCCAATTCTGTAGAAAGTTTATCGGATTATGTAGGCTTAGTATGCACGTGGCAATAATAAAACACAATTATTGCATAGCTAAGTAGATACCAGATTTATCCGAATGTGTAGATCATTAGGAGTTCCAGGGGATATCCTCATACAAAATGTTTCATGAACAACATTTACACATTTAATGAATATAGCGTCAGCGAAAAAGGTTGAAGGGGAGAACAAAGGAGAACAATAAAAAAAAAAGATATGAAGTGAGAATGAGAGAAAATGAGAATGAGAGAACGCGAGAAAAAAGGACAGAATGAATTAGAGCGTCCGTCTTCCCTGTTGGTAGATCGTGGGTTCGAACCCTGGTCGAGTCAAATCAATGACTTAAAAATTGATAATTGTTGCTTCCTAGTCAGATGCTCGGCATGAGTAGGATTGGGTAAGGAGCAGTGGAATGAGGAAGACAAATCGTCCACAATTGAAAGTTCCCCTGCTTAAACAACTAATGTACCCCCAAAGAATTACAAAATTGGGAGAATTACAGAATGAAAGCAAGTGGAATATGAAAATGGAAGATTGGAGGTAAGGAAGAAGGAATGTATGTGAGAAGGAGAGAAAGCCAGAATAAGAGAAAGTCAGGATAAAAGAAAGTGAGAATAGGAGAAACTAATAGTAATACAGAAAGGAAACGAGAATACAGAAAGCACGAATGAGAGAAAGCGAGAATGAGAGAACACTAGATCAAGGGAAGGCAAGAATGAGAACATGACAGAATGGGAGAAAGCGATAATGAGAGAACACTAGATATAGGGAAGGCAAAAATGAGAACATGACAGAATGGGAGAAAGCGAGAATGAGAGAACACTAGATCAAGGGAAGGCAACAATGAGAACATGACAGAATGAGAGAAAGCGAGAATGAGAGAAGACTAGATATAGGGAAGGCAAAAATGAGAACATGAAAGAATGAGATAAAGCGAGAATGAAACAACACTAGATCAAGGGAAAGCAAGAATGAGAACATGAAAGAATGAGAGAAAGCGAGAATGAGAGAACATTAGATCAAGGGAAAGCAAGTTGAGAACATGAAAGAATGATATAAAGCGAGAATGAGACAACACTACATCAAGGGAAGGCAAAAATGAGAACATGACATAATGAGAAAAAGCGAGAATGAGAGAACACTAGATCAAGGGAAAGCAAGAATGAGAACATGACAGAATGAGAGAAAGCGAGAATGAGAGAACACTAGATCAAGGGAAAGCAAGAATGAGAACACAACAGAATGAGAGAAAGCGAGAATGAGAGAACACTAGATCAAGGGAAAGCAAGAATGAGAACACAACAGAATGAGAGAAAGCGAGAATGAGAGAACATTAGATCAAGGGAAAGCAAGAATGAGAACATGACAGAATGAGAGAAAGCGAGAATGAGAGAACACCTAATCAAGGGAAAGCAAGAATGAGAACATGAAAGAATGAGAGAAAGCGAGAATGACAGAACACCTAATCAAGGGAAGGCAAGAATGAGAACATGAAAGAATGAAAGAAAGTGCGAATGAAAGAAAATGATAATGAGAGAAAGCAAGAAAGCGAGAAAAATATATAATGTAACGAGAGAAATGGCAAGAGTGAGAGAAAATAAATAGAGAAACTACAATGAGAGAACGCAAGAAAGCGAGAAAAAAGCGGGAATGACTGAAATACATAATGAGCGAAACCAAGACTGGGAGACTATGTATCGTATTCCTTTCATACTTGACAGCGGAATGTGAATATTTACTCATATTCGTGGTGTTACTACTGTTAGGTTGGGGAGAGTTCATCTGTCAGACATGGCAAATGGTGTGTTTTGCTGAGCGATTATTATAACTATATTACATATATATATTATATCTATATAATATAATATATATATTCATGAATACATACATAATACCCGATCAGCATTATATGTATATATATATGTATATACATACATGTATTTAATATTCCCTCAATCAGAACATATGAAGGGTTCAGTGGTAACACCGATAACCACCATCCAGGCCTAAATGAAACCATGACTAGCATGTTTGAGCTGAAGCTGCCATCAATCTGATAGTCAAGTAAAAAAAAATGTTTCATAGAAGCTGTCATATCCCTTATATCGTTCTGTTATCAATATGAAATTGATCAACTTTGACTGGAAAGAACAACACCATTCTATTTTTCAGAAAACAATCTAAAATGGATTTGGTCTGTATGAAATTGATAGACTTTAAGTTTAACTTGAAAGCACAACAATTCATTATTTTTGATAGAAAATAACTCAAATCGATTTGGCGGTTTTTGCACTTGAACCATATATATATATATATATATATATATATATATATATATATATATATATATATATATATATACATATAATATATATATATATATATATATATATATATATATATACATACATATATATAAACCGGTATCTAAAGTGGTATTTTGATAGCTCCAACTGCTCCGTTGACGAGCTGGTGCGTCACTAACACGCTGAGCTGCTCACTGGGTCACCTCGCGCTGCTCAGCTCCTCCCTCAGTCAGCGATGGGACGGGCCAGCTCGCACCGCCTTTGTCCGTCCGATATTTGAGAGCCCGGCGTCGGGATATGATTGCTATTAGTGCGTTCGTCGCCCACCAGGGGTGAGAGACCCCCGCCCCAGACAAATGGGGGTTTTAGGCAGGAGGGGTCAGAGGGGTAGAGCCCCCCGACCCCGACCACCCCTCACCTCCAGTGTGTGGGGGTGGGGTGGAAAAGGGGCTGACGACTCGGGTGGGCTGATTTTTGTTCTCATTTTTGTTAAAGATTTGTATTTTATTTCAGCCGTTATCTTGCCAACGCAACGTCTGTCTATCACCAATGCGTGATGCGCCCTCTGTTGTCGTCTGCTGCAGTTAAATGTCGCATGTTGCAGCTAAATGTCGTCTGTTGTATTGTAGCTAAATGTCTGCTGTAGTTAAATGTCGTCTGCTGCCGCTAAATGTAGTTTGTGGCAGCCAAATATCATCTGTTGCAGTTAAATATCGTCTGCTGTAACTAAATGTCGTCTGCTGTAGCCAAATCTCGTGTGTGGCAACTAAATTTCGCCTGCTGTAGATAAATGTCGTATGTAACAGTAGCTAAATGTTGTCTGCTGCAGATGCAATACATGTTTTTCAATGAGCCCACCAGTATCTAAATTGGTATATTATGAAGAGCTCTTTTCCAAAACCTGATAAAAGCCAACCCCCAAAAATGAGTTTGCAATGCCAATGCAAAGTTTATTTGATTGATTGATTGATTGGTGGTTTCTTTACGCCGTGTCGGCGGCATAGGCCATATTCACGGCGAGAATTGTTTGTTTTGTATTCAACCTTGCAAAGTTTGTAGATCGTGTTTTGGAAAAGAGCTCTTCATATGCAGAATAAAATCTATGTGAATGTTTTGGTTTCGAAAATTGTAATCTTTCCTCGGATGTTTGTTTGTTTGGTGCTGCCCCACTGGGAAACCAGTGGGGCAGCACCATGACCTGATATCCCATTCAGTCACATTATCCTGACACTGAGCCAACCAGTCCTTGCCCTATCCTAATACTGCTGAGCGCCAGGCTAGGAAGCACCAAGTATCAATTTTTAGGTCATTGGTTTGATTCGACCAGGATTCGAACCCACGAACTCATTGGTTCGGATCTCCTGATCTTTTCTTTCCTCGAAGGGTGCACATTTAATTTTGGTATCTTCTTCTTGGTTGTCCATTGGTGACAATGATGACAGCAGCTCATTATATATTGTGAACTCGTTGTTGACTGATGAGTCCAATTCATGCTAGGAATGTGTGCAGGCACATTGGACGTGTGTGTGTGTGTGTAGCTGCAGTCAGAAAGTCTGGTGGGTGAAGAAGGTGATGCTTCCTCTGCTGATGCTTTTGTTAAGCTTGAGATATAAGATCAGTTTCAAACCAGGCTGTGCCTTTGCACATTATGTTATAGAAATGAATTGTTGGTTCGTCAGGCTCGGCGATGTCTTAGTAAAGCGTACTTTCCTTCTCTGGCCGTGAGAATGAGTGTCAAGTGCACACACTGTCAATCGTTTTAACGGGATGTGTGTTTGTCTGGGAAGGGGGGGGGGGGGGGCGGTCGGTGGGGGAGTTGGGGGGTGGAGTGGGTCCGAGTGAATGATTTCATTGGAGTAAATATACCATTTCCACCCCCGCGCCATTTTAACGCATTGTCAAGAAATAATGTTGGCATAAAATGCAGGAACAACAACAAAAAACAGGATTGTGGCCACAGAAAGGTTTCGATTCAAATTAAAAGTCTATTAAAGTTTCCTAGTCCGATGGTTTTGAGTCTCTGTCATTTTTCTGAGATAAATATATTAAACTGCTTGTCATAATATAGCGTAGCTTAATTTTTAGTATTGTTTATTTTAAACGGCTAAGTTTTGTGAGATTTGAAGTGCAAACATGTCAAATAGATATGCTTTAGCATTAACAGTCTATATTAAATTGCCTCGCTATTCCCTTAAGGCTCAGTCACACCTTACTGGACTGGGGAAATGGATAGAAAAAGGACACTGTCCGGTGAAATACGTCAATGTCCATTTTATATATGGGATGCATCCGGCGTGTCTGTTCTCTGTCTGGTGTTGTCCGGTGTTGTCCGGTGTGTATGGTGGGAAGTTTTGAACATGCACAAAACTTGGACCGGACACCGCTGGAGTGATGTGTATGGTTGGTGTCCAGTTTAAGTCTGTTTAGTCCATTTTGTCCATTTCATGTCTGGTACCCATCAGTAGCATCTCCGGTTTGCTTCCTGAATAGTCTGCTGACTGTGTTGGGGGAATTCGGTCTGTCGTTTTTTTCGGTGGGTCCATGAACAGTCCGGTAAATGACCAGTTGGTGTTTGGTCCGTCCGTTTGACATTCGGTTGTTGTCCGGTTATCGTCCAGTTATCGTCCGGTGGACATTTGTTAATGTACCTTCATTGACCGTTTAGCATCCGTTTCGTCCAGCAGCCATTGCAACATTTCAACATATTTTGGTACATTTTGATACCGAACACCACTGGACTAGAAAATTCTTTGTACGGTTTATGTCTGTTCCTCAATCCGGTAAGGCGTGACAGGCACTTTATATTTAGCAAGAAATACTTAATAAGTACATCAGTATCTAAGTTAGATAGGTAGAATCAATTCCAGATAATTACTTTGGTTTTGAAAATGTGACGCTTCATCAGACTATGCAGCTTTATTCTAGATGATTTCGAAACGTCTTCACGCCAAAAGCAGCGGGCTATTATAGATTACTATTTGAACAGTATATGTAGCATATTAGATTGCAAAATCATGTGGTTATTTCTATAACCCAACCTTCCGGTGTAGAAGGAAATCGCAAACCCTGTAAATCGCAAACCCACATCTGTGATTTCCTAGGAAATCGCAAACCCCCATGACATATATGGGCATGGGGGGTTTGCGATTTCCTAGGAAATGACATATCCCCCCTGGACATCACAAACCGACCATGTTTGGCAATCTTTATCCTAATGAAAATATCTTTGCAATAGTCCAGTTCGTAATTCCGACCGCATATGCACTGAAAATGGCCTTTATTCACAGATGTCGCCACTGTGGCCATTATAACGGCCATGTAAAGAGGTGCGGCAATATCCTGGTATTATCACTCAGTTTCAGGATTGGCAATGTAAATGATGTTATTAGCAAAATGGCCTTTTTAATTCCAACCACATTCACTGCTTACAGTAAATAGAACCATTTTAATATTCCAAATTCTTATTCATCCATTATTTAAACAATTATTTACTAGTGTATTAGTTGAATATTACAAAATGCTACAAAGCATTTCTAGGAAATCGCAAACCCCGGGTTGTGCGATTTCCAGGGGTTTGCGATTTCCTGCTACACCGTCACTCTTTTTAATGGGTTGTCACAGAGACAGTGCTGCGGGAGTAAGGTGTTGGTTGTTGGAATTTTACATCCTGGCAACATCTAAGGTCATATCAGAACAGGTACTGACTAGTGACAATGTACACTCATGGTGACTTTATAGTAATGCCCCACTGAGGAATAAGGCTGCCAGGACCAAGACCTGATATTCCACTCAGTCACATTATGTTGACACTGAGCTACCCAGGCATTGCCCTCTCCGATTAATGCCGCTCGCCGGGCCAGGAAGCGACAACTATCATTTTTGCAAGTCGTTGGTTTGTCACGAACGGGAATCGAACTCCCGATCTCCTGCACGGGAGGCCTGCGCTCTACCGATTCTGCCACCACGCCCGGTTTGTGAAAATGTGATGCATCCATCACACAATGCAGCTTTAAGGAAACCTGTTATAATAAACGCTATTCATCTGGATGTGGTTGCCAACATTAAAGGTGCATGTTTTATCCTCAAATATCTAAAGTTAAGGCGCTGTCACAGTAGGACGCATTGCGCCAATGTACGCCGACGTATGTGATTTTTGCCAGCTACGTCGGGATACGTCGTTTTGCATTACGCGTGTATTAGGTGCTCATTGGTATAAATCAATGCACGTTGATGTTCGTAGAAATACGGCATCACACATCAGGGGGTCGGCAAAGTTGATGCATGCGCAAAACTTTTGACGTACCCCAACGTTCGACAGCGTGTGGATTTTACGTTGGTCGTACGTTATGTATATATGTGAGGCATATGTTGATGTACGTTAGATGTACGTTAGACAAATGTTGTTCACTACATTGCACTATGTTGCACTACATTGACCTACATTAAAGGCAATGGGAACGTACAGTCCACATAATAACAATGTATGGATAACATATGTCTAACGTACGTTTAGCATTTCTCCAGCGTGTCTTGAGGTATGTAACATATGAGGAGTAGTTCTGGCAATCGAATAACATATATAACGTTCACCAGCATTATGTGAACGTACCGTGAGCGTAATTTGAGCATTTTTCGCCCGGAAGCACGTTAGCCGTATGTTGTTCATACGTTGGCCATACGCTAGGTATATGGGATGCATACTTCCAACTTTGCCCCCTGCGCCAACAAGTTTGACGCTTCTCGACGTAAAAAAGTCATTTTACGTGTTGGCCGCACGCTTGTGAGATGCGTCGTAATGTGCCAAGGCCTTTAACCCTTTAATGTTTCTTCGTGAAAATGACATTCATTGCTGACGCGGCGCGGCCTAAAAGCACAACTTCTCAATCAACCCCTTACAATAAAAGTTACTTCAAATTAAAGTAAAGTCGACTTAAAATTAAAGTAACGTAGATGATTTGTTAGTTGTTGGAATTTACCGTCCTGGCAACATCTAAGGTCATATCAGGACGACAAGCAAAGTGGAAGAATTAACCTTGTATATTGACCAGACAAAAAAGATCGCAAAATTTCAAAGCCATCAGATTATGCAACCTAGATAATTGAATAGTCACTAATTATGTACCCAGCTGAGTAGCCAATGACAAGGCTACATGCATTGATTATTTGATTGAACTGTAACTGACCCACACAGCCATAATTGAATCATTATCCCATTATCACGATGTACGGCTGTAATTGCTCTGTAGTGATAGAACTTGCATCTACTGATGCAAGGAATATATTACCCCATTTTGGATCTGAACTAGATCTGTGTATTATTAAAGCTGCATAGTCCGATGAAAACATAACATTTTCAAAACCAAAACAATGATCTAGATTTGGTTCTGCATATCTAACTTAGATATATTGGTGCACTTATTAAAGATGTGTCCTCACACAGAACGGCATACTGGGGCAATTTAATAGAACATGTTAAGCCGTGTTCACACCTCGGCGTTAACTCGCCTCATCTAGTTCGCCTAATCTAAGTCGGCTCACATTGGCCATGTGAACCCGATGTTGAGGCGGATTAGGGCTGAGTCGCCACATCTAGTTCGCCTCATCTAGTTCACCTCGCGTGGTGGTTTAAATGAAGCAAACTAGCTTGGGTTGGCCCATCTTGCTTGTGTGAATGCAACCGACTTACTTGAGGCGGATTAAGCACGTCACACTATATAATATAATTTGGTCTATGAAACCTCTAGCTGTACACAGATATTTTTTTCAGCATTTATTTGTAGGCTTTCACTGCCCAGCCAAAGTTTTGACCGTTCCAAAACAATAGAATTCAGCCGAAACAGATCTAGGTCAAACCCACACTCTCTCTGCCGACGTCGATTAACCGAAACTGGCGCTGGTTAGTATGGACTTGCTCATGCGCAGATATCAATTTCCGCCTTAATCCGCTCCGTGTGTGGACACGACACTAGTTCGCCTCATCTAGTTCACCTTATCTAGTTCGGCCTAAAGTTGTGGGTGTGAACACGGCTTTAGTGTTACTGCAGATGCCTACAGTGTCAGAGTTTTGGCGTGCTTGCCAACATTCATTTTGCGTGGTTGCACTCCAAATATCTCAAAAGTTAACCATTTAAAATAAAAGATACTTCAAACTAAAGTACGGGAGATTATAACGATGAACTTAAAGTTGCATATTCTGGTGTTTTGAATTTCTGTATTTTTTATGAGATAAATATATTAGATCGATCACTAGTATCTACTTTACATTAGTTCAAAGTTACATTATTTTAAATGGTAAACTTTTGAGATATTTTGAGTGCAAACATGGAAAATTAGTTTTGGCAAGCTTGCTAAAACTCTGACACCATAGACTTCTGCAGTAACAGGTTCTGTTAAATTGACTCAGTATTACCTTCTACACAGAACCAAATGCTTAATAAATGCACCAGTATCCAAGTTAGATATGTAAAATCAAATCTAGATAATTGGTTTGGTTATGAAAATTTGATATTTCATCCCAGTACCCAATACCGGATCCCTTTAACACACACACACACACACAATTTCATTGTGCGCGGAATCCGTTGAGAATCATAATTTGAACATCTCAGAAAACGCTGACCTTTGCCTCCCTGACTCTTCCCCTCTCCAGACCCAACAGCCTACACCGGTGTCGCGGTTTCAGTTCTCAACCAGTTTCAGTTCTCAACTGTCGCTTCTGCGCATGTGTCTAAATCCAACAGCGCCATCGTAGCAGCTCTCACAGGCTAAGTCAATGGGCTCTAGAAGCGTCATTAAATAAAACTAACTTTCCTCTTTTTATACCAGATCCCTTTAACTTAAGTCTAAGATTAAAACCCAGAAAATTCCAATGTGCGCAGAGCAGAACCCGTTGAGCATCATACCTACTTTGAGCATCTCAGGAAGCGCCGACCCTCCCCACCTCCACAACTTCCCTCCCCCCCCCCCCTCCTCCTCCTTTCACTCCTCCCCCCTTCCAACCTCAACACACACACACAGACAACAACAACCCTCCACACATCTCCAAAGTATCCGGTGTGTCACAGGCAGAATGGTGTATGGGCCTCGGGTACACGACTGTCTCGGGCTGAACATGATAATGCAAAAGGTCTTTGAATAGCAACCTCCCCGCCTCGGCTAAAAACTGTCAACATGAAAAGACAGGGTCGCGATTCCGAGGTTCACAGTGCAACTTTATTTTAAGGAAATCAAATTAGTGACAAGAGCCAGAGGTTGGAAATGGAAAGGGGGAGTGGCCCACCCGAATTATTTATTCCAATTTCTCTGCCTGTCGGCGTCTGTGTCGCTGTTTCTCTCCCGATTTGGGTGCCCGGGCCGCGGTATGTTCGGGCATTTCGGGGCAGTGTTAATTGCGGAGGACTGAAGTGGTGGAAAAGGGGAGGATTTCATTAGCGCCTGCCGCGCCAAATGTCACGAATTTGCGTTTTCCGACCAGTTCGAACACACTGCTTGTTTGTTGTTGGGATTGTTGGTTAAAGCTGCACATTCGCATTCAACTTATTTAAAGTGTCTTGGAGCAGAGTGTGTGTGTGTGTGCGTGTGTGAGCGGGTGGGGTTGGGATTAAAATGGGAAATATTGCACCTAGAGCAAGATTCGAACTCATACTTCTTGCCATTCGGTTGGTTGGTTGAATGGTTCTTGGGGTGTTACGTCCTGGCAACATTTGCCTCACTCAGGAATCAGGCCGCCAGCACCAAGACCCCATATCCCACTCAGTCACATTATCCTGACACTGAGCAACCCAGTCATTGCCCTATCCTATTAATGCCGAGCGCCAGGCTAGGAAGCAACAAGTATCAATCTTAAAGTCATTGGTTTGACTCGACCGGGAATGGAACTCTCGACCTTCAGCACGTGAGGCCCGCGCTCTACCGATTAGGCCACCGCGCCCGCTCATCCTCCTATCAGTTCGAACACTGGGATTGTTGGTTCAAACTGCAAAGCTTGATGGAAGTATCGTGGGACGGTGTTGGTGGGGGTTGCGATGAAAAGGGGAAATATTGCACCTAGAGCAGGATTCAAATTCATATTCCTTGCCGTTCCGGAGCTACTGTAACCATTACACTATCTAGGCTCCCTGATGCAATCACCCGATGAAAGTATCGTGGGACGGTGTTGGTGGGGGTTGCGATGAAAATGGGAAATATTGCACCTAGACCAGGATTCGAACTGATAGTTTTTGCCATTCGGTTGGTTGGTTGTTGGGGTGTTACGTCCTGGCAAGATCTAAGGTCATATCAGGACAGGTACCGACTTGTGACAGTGCGCACTCATGGCGATTTTATAGGGCTGCCCCACTGGGAAATCAGGCCACCGATATCCCATTCAGTCACATTATCCTGACACTGAGCCAAGCAGTCCTCGCGCTATTCGATTAATGCCGAGCGCCATGGTAAGAAGGAACAAGTATCAATTTTGTAAGTCATCTATTTGACTCGACCGGTGTGGCGGTTTCAGCCATGTCCCGTACTCAGCCGTGTACCTATACTCAAACTCAAGGCATTGTCAATGGTCTTAAGTCACTAACCTTATAAATTTAATATAATGTTTTTGGTAAAGATGGTTTCTATATGTGTACCAAGCGATTTGTTTCTAGGTGGTGTGGTTTTAGAGATATTTCACTTTTCCTGGATGTTCTGTATGAAGTTTGCTCACCACCATTGACATTGCCTTGAGTTTGACGGTACGCGCAGTGCAAAACATTAGTTTTAATCAAAATTAATAGAAATCAAGAACGCTAACCTTATAAATTTAATAGAATCTTTTTGGTGAAGATGTTTTCTATATGTGTACCAAGCGATTTGTTAATAGGTGGTGTGCTTTTAGAGATATTTCACTTGTTCTGTATTTTCTGTATGAAAATTACTCATGACCATTGACAATGCCTTGAGTTTGAATATAGGTACACGGCTGAGTATGGGACACGGCTGAAACCGCCACACCAGGAACCGAATTCCCGACTTTCCGCACACGAGGCCCACGCTCTACCGATTAGGCAACTTCGCCCGATATTTATCTTAATAGAATGACAGCAACTCATAATCGTCACTCTATGCAAATTGAAAGCTTAATACAACTAACAGTGAGGTGAAAAGATCCCATTTTCTAAACTCACACTCGTGATGGGATTAAAAAATGGGCAGGTTTCTCACCTTTGGTATTGGTGATTGGATCCACTGATTTGCATATTTACAATATAATATATATATGTGTTTTGGAGATATGCTATATCTTTTTTGAAAAACGAAGAGAGAAAGCAAAGGAAGAAAGAAGTATTTAAAGACAATTCTAGAATCATCTTGTACATTTATTGATGCGTGCTCACCAAGTGCATAATATATATGTTGAACTGTAATTGTATGCAGTTACTATTACAACGAATATTCAATTTATATTATGCTTCTATTATCGAACAGGTTTTACATATGGTTATTATTGCAACTGATATTGTCATTTATGTACCAACAAATTGTAATGAACGGCCAGAAGACCAGTGCTCTGGCGCTGACAAAAGACATTATTCGCTGAATAAAATATATTTAGTAAATAATCCTACATATCCAATAGTTATACTTGCAGACGAGCAGACGGGGTGACCGAATGAGTAGAGCGTCCGTCTCCTGTTTTGCAAGATCGGGAGATCCGAAACCACAACTTTATGGGTTCGAATCCTGGTCGAGTCGATCCAATGACTTAAAAATTGATACTTGTCGCTTCCTAGCCTGGCGCTCGGCCTCATTAGGATAGGGCAAGGAAGGGTTGGCTCAGTGTCAGGATAATGTGCCTGAGTGGGATATCAGGTCGTTGTGCTGGCGACCTGGCTTCCCAGTGGGGCAGCACTATAAATTTGCAATGAGTGCGCACTCTCACAAGTCGGTACCCATACTGATATGGCCTTAGACATTGCTAGGATGTAAAACAACAACAAACACAGGTATTTGCACACCCGAAAAAAGATGTGATACTGGCACACACGTTAAAGAGGTATTGCAGTTTGGGGCTCTAGGGCTACGTTGCTACGGTGGAAAATGGCCTGTGTTGCCGATACGATGCTAAGCCATCAGCAATCAATGAATCAATGATTCAACTACTTTGGTTCAAGCAAGTCGGAACAAGTTGGCAGCCAGTTGAAAACAAGTTAGGCTCTATTTATCTCTTGTTGCAATTGAAGGACTGCTGATTGCTGCAGGGAATCGTTACCATATTATATACAGTCTAAAACGGACACCCATGGGACTGGAGCAAGATGCCGTTATAGAGAGAGATCTGTTATAGACAGAGACTGACTGACGGAATGGGTTGAAACCAATGTTTCTCTTTTATACTTGACTGACTAGGACGGTCCTTACAAAGTCTTTTGTACAATTTGTCATTTGTACAATTTATCATTTGTACAATTGGTCATTTGTACAATTAGTCATTTCTACTATATTATAACTATATGGCATGTCGTTATTGACAGAGAATATTGATCAAATAGGTGAACAAACAGCTCATTGTCCGCATAAGACAGTTGTCTGTTAGACACAGAGTCAATGCTATTAAATTAAAGGGGTGCGGTTATGGGATCAGCACTTTTTGCTGTTATTGACAGAGATTCATTATTGACAGATGCCGTTATTGACAGAGTAGACTGCACACGTGAATATAGTTAGATTTAAGAGTTCAGGCGCAGAAACTGACAAATCCATTTTAGTTGTTCTCTGTCAAATATAATTTGCTGTGTTTTACAGGTAAAGTTGATCAAATCTATTTTGGGCAGTGCACTATATAGAGGATGTCTTGGTTTCTGTAGGGGAAAAAAACTGATTTGATTACCGGAATGATTGCAGCTTCAGCTAAAACTGGGTAGTCATGGTTTCAGTTTGGCATGAATGGCGTTTGTCGGTTTGTGCAAACTGGACTTAGTTGGGTAGACAAATTAACTACATAATAAATATATGCGACATTATCATAGCTATAACAATTAACTAGAAAAATGGCCAGAATTTTAGGCGGGGTGTTTTTTTGTTATATCTAGGGCTCCACTTCTAGGATTTCTTTTGAAGACATTATAGGTCAGCTTGAATGGTGTGAGTGCGCATATAATTAGGGGCGGGTGCGCGCATACATTGGTGTGTGTGAGCATACATTGGTGGTGTGTGTGACTGATGTGTGAACAATGAGCTGTGTACGTTGCTATGGTGGTGGTGGTGGGGGTGGGGGGAGTAAGAGGGGGGGGGGTTCCGGGGAGGTGGTGGTCGGGGGGGGGGGGAGGGGCGGTGTTGTTTGTTTCTTGGAGTTTTAAATCCTGGCAGCATCTTAGATCATATCAGCACGGGTACCAACTTGTGACAGTGCGCACTCATGGCAACTTTATAGTGATGCCCCACTAGGAGACCAGGATGCCAACACCATGCCCTGATATCCCACTCAGTCACATTATCCTGACACTGAACTAACCAGTCCTTGCTCTATCCTAATAAAGCCGAGCGCCAGACTAGGAAGCGACAAGTATAAATTGTTAACTGGATAAGTCATTGGTTGATTCGACCGGGAATGGAACTCCCGACCTTCCGCACGGGGAGACTGCGCTCTACCGATTCGGCCACCACCCGCGTACGGTGGGAGGGGCGGTGTATCAGTGTGATTGCATAATGAATATCAATCATACATTCACGCTGACACAATTAGACATCAAACTATGAGACCTTTAAATTATATGCAGGTTTTAAGTTCCTGATTCAGAACGAGGCTGGCTCGCCAAACTCGTTGATACCTAATGGCCCTGTCACATTATGAGGCAACTTGCAAGCGCATGGCCAACAGATAAAATCACTTTTTTATGTTGAGATGCGTAAAACCTTTCGGTGTGGGGGGGGGGGGGGGGGGGGGGGGGGGGAGGGGGGCAGAGTTGGACGTATACATACTGTATACATAGCATATAGCCAATGTATGACCAACGTATGGCTAACGTGCCTCCCGGTCGAATTATGCTCATGGTACGTTCGCAAACCGCCGGTGTATGTTACATATGTTATTCGATCACCAGATCTATGCCTCATATGTTACATACGTCAAGACATGGTGGAGAAACACAAGACATACATTAGATGTACGTTAGACATACTTTATCCATACGTTGTCAGTATGTGACTGTACGTTTCCACTGCCTTTAACGTAGATCAATGTAGTGAACAATGTTTGTCTGGCATACGTCTAAAGTACATCGATGTATGCCTAACGTATACATAACATACGGCTGACGTAACACCCATACATTGTCGTATGTCGAAAGTTTTGAGCATGCACCAAACTTTTGCAACCCCTAACGAGTGATGCCGTATATTGACGTACATCGATGTACATCAATGTACATCGATGTACACATAATGAACACATAATGCATTACAACGTATCCCAACGTATCCCAATGTATCCCGATGTCGCATGCACAACACTTTCGCGACCCCTAACGAGCAACGCCGTATATCGACGTACATCGACGTATATCGACATATATCGATGTACACATAATGAACGCCTAATGCATTATGATGTATCCCAAAGTATCCCAACATATCCCAACGTATCCTGACGTAGCGGCCAAAAATCACATACATCGACGTACGTTTGCGTGATGCGTCGTAATGTGACAGCACTATAAGGATTTTCTTGGCAATTCAATTCAGGAAATTCTGGAGTTTTATACTTTTCATAATATATATATATATATCTATATTTTTTGTTATACAAGCATAAACACATGCTCTCTTTGTTCAGAGAGACACTTCGCTTTTGTCATAACAATAACTAACCGCGGCAAAGAAAATGTCACTGCTATATATATCGTTGCCAGCATGCAGCTGTGCTGGTTCGTCGGCGTCTTATCCGCTGGTTCTAATTGCCTTGGCCTAATTAGACCTAAAATATCAGAATGACCTTTTGCAGCGCGGGAAGTCATATCCGCCGTTGATAAGTGCAAGAAATCGCGCCGCGTCCCGCTGTTGGCCGCTGTCACCAGGTGTCGCCACAGTCACAAAATGCCCAGTGCTGTCACTAAATGTCACTAAATGTTGGCCTCTCTAATGGTGTGTTTATAAAATGCAACGAGTTGTGCAACTTGTTGAGTGCAACATTGCCTCAACAAATCCCTTAGATTACAATGTAGAAAGGGTTGTTGAGCGGAACATCCAACAAAATAAGATGTTGCTCTATTTTGTTGAGCTGCCGTTGAGATGTTGAGTACAAGGACCAATGAAAACCCACCTGTCTGATCATGTGACACAACATAGCATGCCATATTGGTTAATGTCATTATCATGGAAGTTTGTTTGTTTGTTGTTGTTTTACGTCCTAGCAACATCTAAGGTCATATCAGGACGGTATCATGGAAGTTGTGACCTAGTTTATGGACTATAAAGTCGCCATGAGTGTGCATTTTCACAAGTTGGTACCCGTCCTGATTTGACTTTAGATGTTGCCAAGATGTAAAATTCCAACAACCAATCTACCTTCCCCTTATAACCCCCCTCCCACACACACACACATATCCACACACTCTTCCACACACACACACAGACATATACACTCTTCAGGTGCACATTGACACATGGGGAACCTATCACCAGCAAACATCCCATCCCATCCCACCTCCAAGGAGGAGGGGGATTGGGGGGTTGGAGGAGGGGAGGTATGGGTAGGGGTTCTCCCTCTCTCCTCCAGACCATCAACTGTGTTGTTCCTCCACCTCACCATCTGTACAGGCCGTCCTGAGATGTTGCCAGGACGTAAAACTCCAACAATCAACCAACTATCTGTACAGGAGACCACGGTAGTACTAATAATATATGTGTTCCGAGTTCAGCTGGTCCCTCAGGAAGGACTGAAGCTGAGAGTGAGACCCAGCAGGCCGGCTCACAGCTCCAGCTTACACATCGGAAGTTGGGGTTGCTGCCCCTCCCAGCATCTATAGACCTTTAACTTTTAAAAACTTACTTTGCACTTATAACCATAACATACCTTCTAATGACCAATGGTTATTGCCATACCTTTTGAAAAGCAACATTCACAAGAAGACAACATTGTACTCACATGGTTGTCTTAATCCCAAGATAGTTGCTATAGGCACATGAAGAGTTCAGGTGCAAAACCATGTAAAAGCCAATCCAGATATAGAGATAAACATTGCAATCAAACCTTCAAAAAGTTTAAAAAAAAATTACATTCCTTCTTTTTTGTTCATTGCTCTATAAGCATGTGATCATATGGAAAGTGGAATTTGTGAGAATTAAAATTATTTTCGGGTCAAAATCTTTAATTTATTCTACATTTTTGGATAGGGGTTTACGTGGTTTTGCGCCTGAACTCTTCACATGTATATAGTCTTGACTGGCTGGTGGCCATGGGGAAAGAGAGAGAGCATGTGACCTGCACCCTTATTTATAGGTTTATATCCGGGTATCAGTCAGGTGACCCTAGCTGGTACCCAGGAGCCCATTGGCTGCAGAGTACCAATGCAGCGGGTATCAGTCAGGTGACCCTAGCTGGTACCTGGCAGCCCATTGGCTGCAGAGTACCAATGCAGCGGGTATCGGTCAGGTGACCCTAGCTGGTACCCGGCAGCCCATTGGCTGCAGAGTACCAATGCAGCGGGTATCAGTGAGGTGACCCTAGCTGGTACCTGGCAGCCCATTGGCTGCAGAGTACCAATGCAGTGGGTTTCAGTCAGGTGACCCTAGCTGGTACATGGCAGCCCATTGGCTGCAGAGTACCAATGCAGTGGGCTTCAGTCAGGTGACCCTAGCTGGTACCCGGCAGCCCATTGGCTGCAGAGCACCAATGCAGCGGGTATCGGTCAGGTGACCCTAGCTGGTACCCGGCAGCGCATTGGCTGCAGAGTACCAATGCAGCGGGTATCAGTGAGGTGACCCTAGCTGGTACCTGGCAGCCCATTGGCTGCAGAGTACCAATGCAAGCCATCACCTGCATGGTTCCCAAATATTTTACACTTTGATTCTGAACAAAATTTCCATGTTCCTTTGCATCTTCAAATGAAAAAAGAGTTCATGCACAAAATCCTATAAACGCCAATCCAAAAATGTAATTAAAATAACAGAATTCTATGTGAAGGTAATCTTGATTCTCACTAATTCCACTTTTCTTGCGATGAAACGGTCATGGACCAATGAACACAAATATAGCAATATAGAAAATGAACATTTCGAGGGTTTCATTTCAATGTTTATCTCAATTTTTCGATTGGCATTTGCAGGGTTTTGCGCCGAACTCTTCAAATGTATTAGTAAATTCAAACAAAATTAATAGATAAAGCACACCTTTTAATGTAAAAACACCTGCTAGGCCAGGATTTGAACCAAGTAGGTACAGAACACTACATCGAGGCCAGTTCTCTAGGTTGGCCAATGATTATCATGTGTCATATTTTTAGGGTTTAACCAACGTCACATCGTCAAGGGAAGGTCAATTTAAGCATGTCACTATTGTTTTGTTTTAGATCGGTAATAATAATACTAATATGATGTCAAATTTCTTACCCTTTTGCAATATCCAACAGATGATCTCAAGCTTCTGTCAAATTTCCAATCACATATTTCTGATTGAAAATGCCCACTCATTTTACAAGATCTAGGTGACCTTGTTGTTCTGACGTAAAAGTACCGATCATTTTACAACATCTAACCCATGTCAGACGTTTGACATCTGACGCATCCAACACCATCTGACATCGATGCTACAGCCCTTCGATGTGACTTCTGTGGGAGGTATTTTGCCACATTCTTTTAAAACTGGAAAACATCAAATTTCCAAAACCAAAACAATTATCTAGATTCGATTATATAGACCTAACTTAGACACTGGTGCACTTATTAAACATTGATCGCCACACAGATGGGAACACTGAGGAAAGTGAATAGAACCTGTTATTGCAGAAGCCTATATGGTGTCAGAGTTTTGGTGTGATTAAAGTTGCAGAGTCTGATGAAAACATACAATTTTCAAAACCAAAAGACGTATCTAGATTTGATTCTACATATTCAACTTAGACACTGGTGCACTTATTAAGCATTTGTTGCTGCGTCGAAGGGCATAATAAGTCAAATATTAGAACCCGTTACTCCTGAAGTCTATGGTGTCAGAGTTTTGGCATGTTTGCCGAAATTATTTTGGCATGTTTTGACGTCAAATATCTCCAAACTTAGCCATTTAAAATTAATGTTACTTCAAACTAAAGTAAAATGGATTATAACGATTAGTATAATATATTTATCTCAGAAAACAGCAGAAACTCAAAAGCATCGGACTATGCAACTTTAACAAAATGACTTTAGCATGGTTACACTTCAAATATCTCCAAAGTTAGCCATTTAAAATAAAATTACTTGAAACTAAAGTAAGGGAGATTACAATGATCATCCTAATATATTCATCTCAGAAAATGATAAAAACTCAAAGCTATCGGACTATGAAACTTTATGTAGCTATTAAAATATAGAAATCACAGCGGAATGAGTGGACAGACGGGATGGCCAAGTGAGTTAAGCACCTAAAGAGTTCAGTGGCAACAACCTGTAGACGCCAATCCAAAAATGTACTTAGCATTTTTTTAATTTACATGAAAGTAATTTTAATTCTCTCCAATTCCACATTGATTGTGAAGAACTGGTTATGGAGCAATGAACAAAGAAATAGGAATATACAAAAATGACTTTTTTTGACGGTGTGATCCCAATATTTATCTCAATTTTTGGAATGACGTTTATGCCTGAACTCTTCACCTGTTTCCTGTTTGGCAGGTATTTTTTGTTGTTGTAAATATGTTTATTCTACTGGATAAGTTATTTTATCCACGCCTAAGCACTGTGTTCCGAGCCTTATTTTTCAATTCGTGATTATTTACACAATAATGGGATGTGAAACCTGGGCCTGAATAGCGGGTGAGTTAAACCGATGGAATGCTATGACTTAACAATTGATACGTATATAGAGGATAGGATTACTAGGATAGTGCAAGGAGAAATCGAAAGCGGAAGATCAATTGTCCTTGATTGAAATGTCCATAGCTTAAAGCTGCCTAGCCGATGAAGCATCAAATTTTCAAAACAAAAACATTCACCTAGATTTTATTCTACATATCTAACTTAGACACTGGTGCACTTATTAAACATTTGTTGCCACATAGAAGGGCATACTGAGTCACTTTAACAGAACCTCTTACTGCATAAGCCTATGGTGAGAGTTTTGGCATGCTTGCCAAAATCAATTTATGATGTTTGCACTTCAAATATCTCAAAAGTTAGTCATTCAAAATGACAGTTACTTCAAACTAAAGTAAGGTTGGTTATAACAACCAATTAAATATATTTATCTCAGAAAAATGTCAGAAATTCAAAACCATCGGACTATCCAACTTTAATCAACAAATGCAGCAACACCAAGATGTAGTATATAGTATAATTTGGACTAATTTCAGATCTTCAATTCTGTTATTCTGTGATGAGTACACTCTCCATAGAGAAGATCAGTTGCTAGATACCCTTTTACAAACACCCTAGGGCTCCATAGTTCTGAGGACCGGTGGTGTTTTCATTTCCTTCTGGCACCGTCTTCTGAGATACATTACCTGCGCCAATCAGAGCCAGCTGTTAAGTCACGTGACCAGGCAATGGCTCTGGCACCGGAAGCGGAAGGAAGGACTTCTGTGCACAGTCAGAACAGGGTGTGCGCGTGGGGTTGGGGGTTGGGGGGGGGGGGTGGAGTAAGAGGGAGGGGTAGAACGAGAATGAGGATGACTGTCCAGGGTGAGAGTGATGGTGACGATGAGGGTGGGGGTGGGAGTGAGGGTGAGGGCGAGGGTGGGAGTGAGGGTGAGGTGAGGGTGAGGATGTAGGTGGGGTGAGGGTGGGGGTGAAGGTGAGGGTGGGGTGAAGGTGAGGGTGAGGTGAGGGTGAGGACGGAGGTGAGGGTGAGGGTTGGGGTGGGCTGAGGGTGAGGGTGAGGTGAGGGTGAGGGTGAGGGTGAGGGTGAGGGTGAGGGTGAGGGTGAGGGTGAGGAGTGAGGGTGAGGGTGAGGGTGAGAGTGGGGTGAGGGTGCGGGTGAGGATGGAGGTGGGCTGAGAGTTAGACTGAGGGTGGGGGTCAGGGTCAGGGTCAGGGTGAGGTTGCGGGGATGGGTGGGGGTGAGGGTTAGGGTGAGGGTGAGGGTGGGAGTGAGGGTGAGGGTGGGGGTGAGGGTGGGGGTAAGGGTGAGGGTTAGAGTGAGGGTGAGGGTGGAGGTGAGGGTGAGTGTGGGGTGAGGGTGAGGGTCAGAGTGAGGGTGGGGATGAGGGTCAGGGTCAGGGTGAGGTTGAGTGTGAGGTTGGGGGTGAGGGTTAGGGTGCGAGTGAGGGTGCGGGTTAGAATGAGGGTGAGGGTGAAGTTGAGGGTGGGTGTGGGGTGAGGGTGAGGGAGGGGGTGAAGGTCAGGGAGGGGGTGAGGATGAGGGAGGTTGATGGTGAGTGTGAGGGTTAGGGTGGGTGTGAGGGTGAGTGTAAGGGTGAGACTAACCCTGAGGGTGAGTGTGAGGGTGAATGGGAGGGTGAGGGTCAGGGTGAAAGTGAGGGTGAGGTTGACACTATCCCTTGGGTCAGTGAATGTGAGGGTGAGAGGGACAGCTTATATTTGAATATGGCAGGGCTGGCTTTGGGCTTTATGAGTAGGCGGGTGAGAGTGGGGGTGTGGGTAGGGTTGTGGGTGTGAGTTGGGGTAGAGGTGGGGGGAAGCAAGATTTGGAGAAGTCGTCTGCTAGTTCCACTTCCGGAAAGCCGATCACCGAGTTCACAGTGAGGTTTTAGACAGGGAAATATGTGAGTGTATGTCACTAGTGTGAGTGCCTGTGTGTGTGTGTTTGTGTATCTGTGCCTTCCTGTGTGATTATGTGAGTGTGTGTGTGAGTGTGTGGGTGTGTGGGTGTGGGTGTGTGGGTGCGAGTGCACATTAGCCGGATGCAGGTTGGGCGTTAGCAAAACACGGTAGTCGCTGGCGGGTCAACAAACAGCTTTTGTTTTCCCGCGCAAAGCGGGCCTGTATCGCCCGGCGTTTAGGGCGCCTCAATCGGTCGCACGTGCAACAGCTTCCCGGGCACCTCCTGCCGGCACCAGCGCCGGGCCGGGCCGGGCTGGGGGGGGAATGGAGTAGCCGGTAGGGCGCCTTATCCCTGCCCCGTCCTTACACACCCCTACACCTATCTGTACCTCTAGATTTATCTGTACCCCTATTCCTAACCCTACCAATCTCTACCCCTTACCTACCCCTACCACTACCCTACCCCTATATGTATCCCTACACCTATGTCTACTCCATAACCAATATGTACCCTTACACATACCCCTACCCCTACCTCTACCCCTACCCCTACCCCTACCCCTATCCCTATCCCTACCCTTAGCCTTATCCCTACCCATACCCCTAAACCTACCACTTCCCCTACCCATACACCTACCCCTACCCCTACCACTTCCCCTACCCCTATCCCTACCCATTCCCCTACCCCTACCCCTACCTCTACCCACACATACCCTACCCTACCCCTACCCCTACCCTCCTACCCCTACCACCTACCTACCCTACCCCTTACCCTACCCCTACACTTCACCCTACCCAACCCTACCCCTCCTACCCCTACCCCTACCCTTCCCCTACCCCTACCCCTTAACCCCTACCCCTACCCCTACCCCTACCGCCTACCCCACCCCCTACCCCTCCACCCCCCCCCACCCCTCACCCTCCCCCTACCCCTACCCCCTACCCCTACCCCTACCCTACCCCTACCACCCCCTACCCCTCCCTACCCACCCACCCCTACCCCTACCCTACCCCTTCCCACCCTAACCCCTACCCACCCCTACCCCTACCCCTATCCTACCCCTACCCTTACCCCTACCCCTACCCCTACCCCTACCCTACCCCTACCCCTACCCTTACCCCACTACCCCTACCCCTACCCCTACCCCCTACCCCTACCCCTACCCCCTAACCCCTACCCCTACCCCTACCCCTACCACCCCTACCCCTACCCCTACCCCTTTCCCTACACCTACCCCTACCCCTACCCCTCACCCCCTACCCCTACCCCTACCCCTACCCTACCCCTACCCCTACCCCTACCCCTACCCCTACCCCTACCCCTACCCCTACCCCTACCCCTACCCTACCCCTACCCTTCCACCCTACCCCTACCCCTTACCCCTACCCTACCCCTCCCCTACCCCTACCCCTACCCCTACCCCACCCTCCCCTACCCCTACCCCTACCCCTTCCCCTACCCCTACTTCCTACACCTACTTATGCCTCCTACCCCTACCCTACCTCTACCCCTACCATGCGCTACCTCTACCCCTACCCCTACCCCTACCCCTTCCCCTAGCCCTAGCCCTACCCCTACCCCACAAACCGACAGACATAGAGGGAAGGTTGTGGGACCACACCAAAGTCAACACGGTTGTATCATGTGAAGGCGTCCAAAAAATTGTAAGTTAGTGAGTCCCACACCAACACCTGCATCAAGTGGTCGATTCGCCAGCACAAATACATCAGGGTGCGGCTATAGACCCCTTTCAATTTTATAGACGTTGTGTATGAGCATGCAGCTTGGCTGCAGAAAGAAGGCACACTGCCATTGAGTTTGCTGATATGCGCAGTGCAACACGTCGATTCTATTCAAAATTAATAGAAATGCAGAACCCTAACCTTATAAATTTAATATAATCTTTTCCTTGAATACGTGTTCTGTATGTGTGCCACTCAGTTTGTTTCTAGGTGGTGTAGTTTGAGAGATATTTAACTTTTTCTGAATGAAGATTGCTCATGGCCATTAACAATGCATTGAGTTTGCCGATACATGCAGTGCAACATGTCGATTCTATTCAAAATTAATAGAAATGCAGAACCCTAACCTTATAAATTTAATATAATCTTTTTGTTGAATACTTTTTCTGTATGTGTACCAATCGGTTTGTTTCTAGGTGGTGTAGGTGTTTCTAGGTCTATTTCATATGATGTCAGCATAGGTATTTAAGTCAGTGCGCGTGCAGCTAGGCTGCAGGACTACACACTGTCACACTGCAAACTCAATGTCTATGAGCAATCTTCATAGAGAACAAGTGAAATATCTCTAGAACTACACCACAAGAAACAAACCGCTTGGAACACAGATAGACCCCTTTCAATGTTTGTAAACATTGTGTATGCGCGCGCAGCTTGGCTGCAGAACGAATGCACACTGCCATTGAGTTTGCCGGTACGCACAGTGCAAAACGTTTATTTTATTCAAAATTAATAGAAATGCAGAACCCTAACCGTATCAATTTAATATAATCTTTTAGGTAACCATGATTTCTATGTGGATTCCAATCAGTTTGCATCTAGGTGGTGTGGTTTTAGAGATATTTCACTTTTTCTGTATGAAGATTGCTCACTGCCATTGACAATGCATTGAGTTTGCCAGTATGCGCAGTGCAAAACGTCAGTTTTATTCAAAATTAATAGGAATCCAGAACCCTAACCTATCAATTTAATATAATCTTTTTGATAAACATGTTTTCTAAGTGTATTCCAATCAGTTTGTTTCTAGGTGGTGTGGTTTTAGAGATATTTAAAGTTACATAGTCCGATGGTCTTGAGTTTCTGACATTTTTCTGAGATAAGTATATTAATTTGATCAGTATAATCTATCTTACTTTAGTTTGAAGTAACTTTTAATTGAAATGGTTAACTTTTGAGATATTTGAAATTCAAACATGTGAAAATAATGTTGGCAAGCATGCCAAAACTCTGATACCATAGGCTTCTGCAGTAACATGTTCTATTAAATCGACTCAGCGTTCCATTCTATGTGGCAACAAATACTTAATAAGTGCATCAGTATCTAAATTAGATAAGTAGAATCAAATGTGGATAATTGTTTTGAATTTGAAAAGTTGATGCTTTATCGGACTATGCACATTTAACTTGTTCTGTATGGAGATTGCTCACTGCCATTGACAATGCATTGAGTTTGCCGGTACACGCAGAGCAAAACGTCGATTTGATTCAAAATTAATAGAAATCCAGAACCCTAACTGTATCAATTTAATATAAGCTTTTTGGTAAACATGCTTTCTATGGGTATTCCAATCACTTTGTTTCTAGGTGGTGTGGTTTTAGAGATACTTAACTTTTTCTGTATGAAGATTTCTCACTGCCATTGACAATGCATTGAGTTTGCCTGTATACACAGTGCAAAACGTCAAAAGTTTTATTCAAAATTAATAGAAATGCAAAACCCTAACCACATAACTTTGATATAATCTATTTGTTAAATATGTTTTCTATATGTGTTCCATGCGGTTTGTTTCTGTGTGGTATAGTTTTAGAGATATTTAACTTTTTCTGTATGAAGATTGCTCATGACCATTGACAATGCATTGAGTTTGGCGGTAAGCGCAGTGCAAAACGTCAGTTTTATTCAAAATTAATAGAAATGCAGAACCCCAACCGTATAAATTTAATATAATCTATTTGTTAAATTTGTTCTCTATAGATCTATTTCATATGACGTCATCATATGAGGTCAGTGTGCGAGCATTTTGGCTGCAGGACGACACAGTGTCATACCACAAACTCAATGGCTATGAGCAATCTTCATAGAGAAAAAGTTAAATATCTCTAAAACCACATCACCTAGACAGAAACCGTTTGGAACACATATAGAACACATGTTTTACAAAAGGATTATATTAAATGGTTATGGTTAGGGTTCTGCATTTCTATTAATTTTGAATAAATTGACATTTTGTACTGCACGTATCGGCAAACTCAATGCATTGTCAATGGCCGTGAACAATCTTCTTACCAAAAAAAAAAAATATTTCTAAAACCACATGACCTAGACACAGACCGCTTGGAACAGATATAGAAAACATGTTTAACAACAAGATTATTTTTAATTTATAAGGTTAGGGTTCTGGATTTCTATTAATTTTGACTAAAACTGACGTTTTGCACTGCACATACCGGCATACTCAATGCATTGTCAATGGCCGTGAGCAATCTTCTTACAGAAAATATTTAATATCTCTAAAACCACATGACCTAGACACAAACCGCTTGGAATACATATAGAAAACATGTTTAACGACAAGATTATATTAAATTGATAAGGTTAGAGTTCTGGATTTCTATTAATTTTGACTAAAACTGACGTTTTGCACTGCGCGTAGCGGCAAACTCAATGCATTGTCAATGGCCGTGAGCAATCTTCTTACAGAACAAATTTAATATCTCTAAAACCACACGACCTAGACACAAACCCCTTGGAATACATATAGAAAAGATGCTTAACAAAAAGATTATATTAAAGTTTTACAGTTAGGCTTCTGGATTTCTATTAATTTTGACTCAAACTGACGTATTGTACTGCGCGTACTGGCAAACTCAATGGCAGTGTGCCTTCGTTCTGCAGCCAAGCTGCGCGCGCATACACGATGTTAGTAAACATTAAAATAGGTCTATATAGTGAGGAGAAAAGAGAATTTGAAACATCTTCTATTCTTAGTAAAGAAGACAAGTAATGATACACAAATATGTACTTATAACATATATTCTCAATTACAAAGTGTACAGTTACATATAAATTCTCAATGATATGATATTACACTCACAACTGTCTTTGTAGTCCATATGGATTATAGATACACTCAGTCCTCTTGGTGCTTATTTTATGTCTCAGTTGTCTTGAGTAGTTGATGGATATAGATTATCCATTGTCTGTGAGCTGTACCCAACCCTACAGGTATAGCGTCTCAGTTGATGATAGATGTAACGTGTCAGGCTAAGCAGTGCTCCTCCTTGATATTGTCTGAAAAGAGTTCCAGGTGGGGGAGCCTGCCAGCATTTCATTTTCTACTCTTACTATGTATGTGTCTTTGGCTTACCGGCTGGTCACCATCGAGCAAATGGTAATGGTGCCAGTAACCGAGTCTCCTAATGAAACATCATTCATTATAAAGTTACCATGAGTGCGCACTGGAACCAGTTGATATCATTCTATCCAAACCCGACCTTAATACTGCATAGTCCAATGGGTTTGGAACTGCTGCCATTTTCTGATGAGAACACATTAGGGTGGTCTGTAATATTTACTCTATTTTACTTTAAAATAACTTTGATTTTAAAAAGCTAACACTGGAGATATTTTAAGTGAAAACATGTCAAATTAATGTGGGCAAACATGACAAAGTCCTGAGATATGTCCCACTCGCCATACATACAACCCCAACCCCCTCCACCCCCACCCCCACCCCCACATACACCCTCCACCCGCTGCGTGTGGACGATGGGTGGACACACCACCGGATGGCCGGGCGACGATGAAATAAGGCGAGATCGCCTCAGATCTTGGGAGAGCCCGCCCCGCCGCCCCGCCGCCCCGCCGCCCCGCCGCCCCGCCGCCCCGCCGCCCCGCCGCCTACACCCGGCCGGGCGAACTACCCAACTTTCGCATTTGAGACGCGCCGGTCATCGACCAAAATTACACATGCACAAACAACCGGCCTTCCCTTTGTAGGGGGCCCGGCTCCGAGTAGCCCTGAGCAGCCCTGAGCAGCCCTGAGCAGCCCCGTGCAGCCCCGTGCAGCCCCGAGCAGCCCCGTGCAGCCCCGTGCAGCCCCGAACAGCTCCGAGCAGCTGCGAGTAGCCCCGAGCAGCTCTCTACAGCTCATATATCGAGCCGCAGAGAGGGGAAGCATGTCCGACGGGCCCCTGCCCGTTGCGCCCTTGTTTTGATGATTCCCTTTTTTCCATCTCATCCTCTGTAGTTGTGTGAGAACCCTCGCTCCCCTGCATCCCGCTATCCCCCCCCCCCCACCCCCCCCCCCCCCCCCCCCCCCGCGCGACACACACCCTGTTTCCTCCCCCAAAGAGCCACCCTTTGCTGTCGACCCACCAACACCCACTTACCCCTTACCCCTTTCTGCCATGCACCCACCCACCTAACACACATCTCCATACTCGCCAGACTTCTGCCCCCCCCCCCCCTTCCCCATCCCGGTGATGTCAGTACGGGGCTCCGCGTGGCGATAACAGAGCACTTGAATCCCTAATTAGCCCCCACCCACTCCGCCCGGCTCCAGTCAACGTGTAACTCCCCCCACACACTCCCTCACCCCCTCCCCTCACTTCTCACCCACTATCCCACCCACTCGCCCACCCACTCCCTCACCCACTCCCTCACCCACTCTCTCACCCACTCCCTCACCCACTCTCTCACCCACTCCCTCACCCACTCCCTCACCCACTCCCCCACCCACTCTCTCACCCACTCTCCCACCCAATAACCCACCCAATAACCCACCCAATAACCCACCCAATAACCCACCCAATAACCCACCCACTCTCCCACCCAATAACCCACCCACTCTCCCACCCACTCCCCCACCCACTCCCCCACCCACTCTCCCACCACTCTCCCACCCACTCCCCCACCCACTCTCCACCCACTCTCCACCCAATAACCCACCCACTCTCCCAACCACTCGCCCACCCACTCGCCCACCCACTCACCCACCCAATAACCCACCCACTAACCCACCCACTAACCCACCCACTAACCCACCCACTCCGCCACCCACTAACCCACCCACTACCCCACCCACTAACCCACCCACTAACCCACCCACTAACCCACCCACTAACCCACCCACTAACCCACCCACTCCCCCACCCACTCCCCCACCCACTAACCCACCCACTAACCCACCCACTCCCCCACCCACTAACCCACCCACTCCCCCACCCACTCCCCATCCACTCCCCCACCCACTCCCCCACCCACTACCCCACCCACTCCCCCACCCACTAACCCACCCACTAACCCACCCACTCCCCCACCCACTCCCCCACCCACTCCCCCACCCACTAACCCACCCACTCTCCCACCCACTCTCCCGCCCACTACCCCACCCACTACCCCACCAAGTCGCACCTCACGTCCACCCCCACCCTCAGCCATTCCCCACCCATTTTCCCACCCATTTCCCCACCCACTCCCACTCCCATCCCCACCCCACTCCCACCCACTTCCACACCCATACCCGCACACAGTCCCCCCCCCCCCGCACAGACTCTCAGCCACACCCACCCAGTCCCCCACACACTCCTGGTGCCCTTCTCCCATTTCCTCCTCATCCCTTCTCCCTTCTGCCTCACCCTGCCAGCCTGGGCCAAATGTATGAACAACTTTTTATCGGCTCAGGTGTTAAGGGCGGCCGGCGGGTTAGCCAATGTCGGTGTTGGTATATGTGTCACAGGAAATGTATGTGGCCAAAGCGCAGCTTGGTTAGCTAACCTATGCATTATTTATAGATTTGGGAAATCCCTCTGAGCGACGTCGATGCATCGGTGGCGATTTGTTTAGTTTACATTCGTCGATTCGACAATATGAATAACGCCGCCAATGCGGCGGTAGTGTTAATAACGGTTTGATTTTAGGGTTAATTGGTGCCCTGGCGCCACCGGTTAATTTGATTAAATTTCACTTATTGCGTGTGTAAATCTGTCAAACATGATCGCATTGAATAGATTTGGGCCTAACCTAACACTAACACCGATGTTAAACTTGATATATCTTGCGGTTAGTGTAGGTGACTTTAACTCTCGAGGTGTTTGCCTAACCCAGGCACATACATTGCCACTTTTCGCCGCTAACCCGGGAAACCCGTGCTAACCACGGGTTTGGAACGCTAACCCGGTTTCATACATTTGGCCCCAGGCTGGTCCCTCTCATCTCCCCCTCTGCCCCACCTACCCACCCCCTCCCTCGTCCCTCACACCCCCTCCCCCTACCCACATCACCCTTGAGGGAGAAGGCCCTGTCAGTGTCTACCCTCACCTGCGGGGTGATTTCATAGATGGGTGCTTGTTACACCTCCAGTACATGTCGCATCCTGCGTCCGAGAGTTCCAAAGAAACTCTGTGTGTGGGCAGGATGCGTCACTAATAATTCACCAACCGGAAGTAGCAGACAATTCTGCCTAAATTATGCCAGGTACACACCTACCGTTTTTCCGCACCCACCTACTGTATACGATCTAAAACTGCCCAAAAGTCATGAGGTGTGCGCTCCCCTAGCACACCTACCGATTGCGATTCGCGACTTAAAACTCAGTTTCAAGGCTAAAACTGCTTGCTTGCGAATACGATTCGCGATTCGAAAAATGAATCGGCCCGTTCTCAGTCGTAAGGTCGTCGCGAGTTTCAGTGCGTGAATCGTAAACGGTAGGTATGTACTTGGCATAAGTGGTGACGTGCATATCTTTGTTCAATATTATATTTGCTCTAACTATTTGTTTTATTATTAATGGAATTTAAGCAGTTGAAATCTCAAACCACAGACAACTGGTCTTCTACGCTCAACTGCCCTATCCAAGTGTCAGGATGTATACGTTAGACATAGTCCGATGGTTTTGAATTTCTGTATTTTTTATGAGATAAATATATTAGATAGATCAGTAGTATCTACTTTATATTAGTTCAAAGTTACTTTTATTTTAAGTGGTAAACTTTTGAGATATTTTGAGTGCAAACATAGAAAATTAGTTTTGGCAAGCTTGCCAAAACTCTGACACCATAGATTTCTGCAGTAACAGGTTCTGTTAAATTGACTCAGTATTGCCTTCTACGCAGAAACAAATGCTTAATAAGTGCATCAGTATCTAAGTTAGATATGTAAAATCAGATCTAGATAATTGGTTTGGTTTTGAAAATTTGATATTTCATCGGACTATGCAGCTTTTAGGCTTGGTTTGATTCAGATGGATTTGAATCCCAGCGGTTCAAATCCGACGCCAACTATCATTGATGTGCTGTGTTTTCTGTATGGAGCATAGCAAATAATATGAAGATATAAGATGTTTGTTTGTTTGTTTCTTGTTGTTTTACATCCTACCAACATCTAAGGTCATATCAGGACGGGTACCGACTTGTGACAGTGCGCACTCATGGCAACTTTATAGTGCTGTCCACTGGGAACCCAGGCCGCCGGCACCATTAAAATTTTTTTTTTTATTGAGGCTGTATTTATACTGTCCATAGCATATAAGCCTGGGTATTCAGGCTTGTTTTCAATGCTGGCCAGGGCCCAAATGTATGAGGCCAGGTTAGCGATCCTAACCCGCACGTCATGCAGATTTCCTGGGTTAGCTGCCTAAAGTGTCAATGTATATGTGCCCGGTTTATGCAAACACCGCGAGAGTTAACGTCGTCTACACTAACACCAAGCCTTAGGTGGTTTAACATCAGGGTTAGGCGCCAATTCGGCCCAAATCTGTTTAAAGTGGGCATATTTAACAGAATTACATATGCACTAAGTGGAATTTTATCATTTTAGCCCTAAATCCGAACCGTTATTAACGCTGCTGCCGCATTAGCGGCGATATTAATAGTGTCGAATCAACGAATGTAAGTAACATCGCCGCCCCCGCAGCGACGTCGATATCCATACTGTCGAACGTCAACTAAACATCGCCGCAGCGGCGGCAATATATTAGGCCCAAATCTATTCAATGTGATCGTATTTAACAGAATTACATATGCAATAAGTGAAATTTTATCAATTTAACCCTAAATTCGAACCATTATTAATGCTGCCGCTGCATTGGCGGCGATATTGATAGTGTCGAATCGACGAATGTAAACTAAAACAAATAGCATTGCTCGCCGGCTACAGGCTCACCACTAAGTAGGCTGCTGGTTCCTGGCCACCGATATTGTCAAATAGCGGTGCTCGCCGGTTACAGGCGCAGAGGGATTTCCCAAATCTATAAATAACGCATTGGTTAGCTAACTCCACCGCGCTTTGGTCAAATACATTTCCCGTGACACATATTCCAACACCAACGTTAGCTAACCCGCCGCCCGTCCTTAACACGGGAGCCGATAAAAACTTGGTCTTACATTTGGCCCCAGCTGTAGTGTCGGTGTTATCTTATAACAGGCACCATGACCTGATATCCCACTCAGTCACTTTATCCTGACACTGCCAACCAGTCCCTGCCCTATACTGTTAATGCCAAGTGCCTGGCTAGGAAGCGACAAGTATCAATTTTTAAGTCATTGGTTTGACTCGACCAGGGTTAGAACCCACAACCCCACTGTAAAATTTTCCGATAATGACATGAGGATATATGTGAACTCTACTATAATAAATTGCAACTTATCTCTATAATGGTAAATGGTAATATATAAAATCCAAAGGCATATGAGGGATATGTGGAGTTGGTAAACTATTACTCATTAGGTATAGAAATTGTATAGTAAAATAGTATGGAGGAGGAGTGTCACTTCTTAGATACAGTCTTTGGAGGAGTTGCCTCACATACCCACCCCCTCCCCCCAGGTGTTATTTATGGATCACTACACACCACGAGGCACTGTAGCCAGCATGACAAGGCATTGGATAAAAGAGATTGAACTCTGATTGGTGGATAGATAAATACTTATTAGGGATTGGGAGATCAATCCATGTGACCACCACCATCTTGGATTCTAGAAACCTATATAAGATAATAAACCAGGGAGTCTCACTCTCCTACTTTTCACTCTTTCTCTACTTTCCTTCATTACCTGTATTGATTTCTCATTAGCTTGTCCACACCACTCACACCACCAGCCGGTGACTTTACACCACGATCTACCAGCACGGGAGACGGGCACTCTAACTCCTTCAGCCATCCCGTCTGGAACATGTTGATAATACAGATGCATATATCATATATATATATTACTTTTTTTTCTATGGAGACTGGTAGAGTTAGTCATCGATAGTTAGTGATGTATTTCACCACCATGGCGCCACCGGTTAATTTGGTAGTCAGCGGATACATTTGATCTGTACAAGACCAATATAGTCTGCGATTGAAATTCCCCTGTTCAATCAATTATGTTCCCCCCCCCCCTCCTTAAAATAAATAAATAAATAAAATTAGAAAAGTTTGTTAAAGGGTGTTTTTACTCCGCAAGTCAATGCAATGACCTATATTCCAGGAGTCCCTTACCCTCCTAAGAGATTAGCTCCCTGCACCTTGACACAATATCTCACTCAGTCACATTATCCTGACACTGAGCCAACCAGTCCTTGCCCTATCCTAATAATGCCCAGCACCTGGCTAGGTAGTGACAAGTAACAATTTTTAAGTCATTGGTTTGAATCGACCAGGGTTCGAGCCCATGGCTTCGAATCCCAAATCCCATGATCTACCAAAATGGGAGATGGACGCTCAACTCTTTCGGCCATTCGATCTGGTCATATGGCCGAATGAGCTAGAGCGTCCCTCTTCCATGCTGGTAGATTGTGGGGTCGTGGGTTCAGACCTGGTCAAGCCAAACCAATGACTTACAAATTTATACTTGTTGCTTCCTAGCCAGGCGCTCGGCATTAATAGGATAGGGCAGGGACTGGTTGGCTCAGTGTCAGGATAATGTGACTGAGTGGGATATCTGGTCATGGTTCCGGCGGCCTGGTTTCCTAGTGGTATAGCACTATAAAGTCGCCATGAGTTCACACTGTCACAAGTCGGTACCCGTCCTGATATGACCTTAGATGTTGCTAGGACGTAAAACAACAACAAACAAACAAACATCCAGTCTGGTCGAGAGAGTTGTGGGAGTAAACTACAACCCCCTCCCCTCACACACAGGGGTTTGTGTGTGAGGGTGTTTTCCTGTTTTCTTTCTTTCTTTGATATCCTTGTCAGACCTGTCACATGGTCGATATTAAGTGCTTATTAATGACCTTCCATTGGTAATCAATTCAGGATCAGACCAACACAAAGAGACGGGATCTGAGACCGAAAGCTGGGGCGTGCTTGGCCAAGAAACCTCCTGGTTATAGAGTATGGGCAGAGCTCTTACAACACCCCACTCAACCCCCACCCCACACCAACCCACAAACCCCACAACCCCTGGTCGTTATAACCCACACCACCAGGGACCAGTTATACTAACAGTTCGCCAAGAGCCCCACACGAACATAACACTTATAGTTGCATAGACCAGACAAGATGGCTGAATAAATCGAGCGTCTCTCTCCCATTATAGTAGATCGTTGACCCTGGTCGAGTCAAACCAATGACGTAAAAATGTATACTTGTTGCTTCCTAGCCAGGCGCTCAGTGCAGGGACTGGTTGGCTCAGTGCCAGGATAATGTGACTGAATGGGATATCAGGTCATGGTGTTGGTGGGCTGGTCTCCCAGTGGGGCAGCACTATAAAGTTGCCATGAGTGTGCACTTTCACAAGTGGGTAACCATCTGGATATGACCTTATATGTTGCTAGGACATGAAACAACAACAAACAAACAATGTAGCTGCATAGTCCGATGGTTTGGGGCTTCTGTCAATTTTCTGAGGAAAATATATCAAATTGATCGGTATAATCTACTGTCACTTTTAATGGCTAGGTTTTCAGATATTTGAAGTGAAAAAATGACAAATTAGTTTTGGCACTTTAATTTTAAATCCCTAAAGTCACTCACTCACTCACTTTACTTTAGTTTGAAGTAATATTTTATTTTAAATGCTGAACTTTGGACATAGAAGAGTGAAAACATGCCAAATTAATTTCGGAAACCACATTCGAATTCCAATATTTATAGGCTTCAGCAGTAATGGGTCCTATTGAATTTACTTAGTAGGCATATTCCCTTTTTGGCAGTAATGTATATGGGTCATTCTCTAAAACTGGGTACAAAAGTGTGACATGGAAACCAAAAGTGAAAACCTTCCAAATAATAACAAAAATCCTTCCAAATAATAGCCTAATCCAATGTCCTATGAAGGTTTGCCTGTTGTGCATATGTCAGAGTTAAAAAAATGAGTTTTAATGTTTTAATTAGATCTTATACAAATTGAGCAATACATTAATATCACTCATCTAAAATGCAAATCAAAGACACATCCAGAACTTAATTTTAACTTATACAACATAGTCAAAACAAGATTTGATTGATTGCTGTTAAGTACACAAGGTTATGACTTACAAGAAAAAAAGTTGAAAAAAAGTTTGGCTACATGCATGGTGTCAATGTGTAAATTTTCACATTTCACTCCAGCACAAAATCATACAAGTATAATTTTGATATATTTTGTGGGATAAATTCAATACACATAGACCTGCTAACATACCTAATAGATAGAGGCTACAATAATTATTTGACTTTCTATCAATAAAACAAAGACTTAATTATCAGCATTGTAACGTGGAGACCAAATATGTGGTGCCCAGTTTTGGAGAATAACTCATATATGCTTCATATTATCATAAGTGACCCTGTGTCTTAGTCAGACATCTACAATCAAATCTAAAAAAAAATTTGGTTTTGAAAATGGTGCTTCCATCGGACTATACAGCTTTAATTGACACGAGTAATTTAAGTGTAAACATGTTTTGTAGTGCTTGCAATTCCTCAGAAGATGATATTCCAGTTGCTTCTGCGTTTCAGGTGTAGTTAACGACGCCTCCGCATCTGACTGCTCATATATGCGCGGACACTTCCTGTCGATGCATGCCTTTGTAAACATGCTACTGCCAAAGGAAGGTCCCGTATTTAGTTCATAACACGAAGTGACACTGACAATGTGTCGCGTTGGAAAATGATGTTCTCTTGATAGGCCGGGTTAATTAATGCCTGTTAGAATTAGAAACCTACAGACAGTTTAATTAATGCTTGGTAGAATTAGAAACCTACTGACGAATTAAGTAATGCTTGGTAGACACCAGCCGACGGGTTAATTAATGACTGCTAGAAACTTACCGACCGGTTAATTAATGCTTGCTAGACACATACTGACGGGTTAATTAATGCCTGCTAGATACGTACCGACGGGTTAATTAATGCTTGCTAGACACATACCGATGGTTTCTAGCAGGAATTAATTTTACTATAATTAATTCCTGCTAGAAAGCTACTGACCGGTTAATTAATGCTTGCTCGACACATACCAACGGACTAATTAATGCCTGCTAGACACCTACCGATGAGTTAATTAATGCCTGCTAGAAACCTACCGATGGGTTAATTAATGCTTGCTAGACTCATACCAATGGGTTAATTAATGCCTGCTACATACCTACCGAATGAGGCGACTATCTATCATGAAGTGCGCACACACCTTGGGAGATTTGCGATAGTTTCTGAAGCCTACTAGTAACCATCTGCAACTAAGTGCTAGCGATGGTTAAGTCTATATTTGTTACTCCAGCAGTAATGTCCGTGGAACAAGGACGCTGAATAACCCATTATAGTCTGGTCTGTTGGGGGAAGAATTGTGCAAATTTGTCTACAAGCATGAAATTTGGCACACTTGTAGTTTGTGACCTGCTGAATTCAAATCTGCCAGGAGCCAAAGCCAAGTCTCAATGGGGTCGCCATATTGGACAATTCAAAATGGCCACCACAAAAAAATTATTTTTACATTACTTGCCAAGAAGAAGTCAAACAGTTACAAATCAAAACACTTTGCTAGGGTTTTGGAACCTCAGGGATTCTAAATCTGATACCTTAACACTCGCCAAAATAAATTGTAATATTATAATGAATTTTGCATAACTTTGACACTTAAAGTAAGGGAATCATAAGTAAAACGTCTTTTCATAGGTATGCTTTATTGATCAACAAAATCAGGCTAATAACCATCAAGACAAACACTATCCAATGAAAAAGGCAGTAAATCAATCAATCAATAAATGTATCAATCATATCACGTGCTGTGACTGGTGTGACACTGATTCATCAATCCTCAGTGTTCACACATCCGCCTTCGCATTTGCACAAACCTGTGCAACGAATGCCAGCTCTGCAGCACTTGCAGTTCCCTGTGCATGACTTTGCACAGCCACACTGCAAAAGGATGGAACAGGCCTTGCTGCTGTCCTCAAAGGTTGTCCAGAAGGGCAACCACCCACCAGTGCTGTCCTTGTGCCACCCCCAGTCATGGAAGTCAGGGATGTAAAGTTGAAACATATAATGTAGACACAAACTTAAAGACCTGGGCTCAGTGGACCAACAATTTCCAGCTTCTGGGCAAACTGATTGCCCAGGCAGCTGATGCCCACGCTGGTGACACTTACTACCACCTACAGTGTTACTTGCAGCTCAGAGACTCAGCTCGTGCTGAGGATCGCAGCACATCTGCAGGTCCTCCTGCCCCTCACTTCAATTCAGTTGCCATTGCGCAAATTGTTGCTTTAGTCGAGGACTCTGACTCAGTCTTCAAACTGTCTGCTTTGCGACAGTTCTATAGAACACTTATGGAGGAACAGGGAATTACATGTTCTGCTACCAGGGAACCACATGCCACACGGTTCAAGGAGTATCTTCTGAAGCTGCTTCCTGAGTGGACAGAGTTATCCCAGGGCAAGGAAGTCTATATCTCTAGCAACCAGAAGGTTGGAGCTATACTAGCAGAAGCCGTAGCCTCTGTGATGATATCATCACAGAGGCTACGTCTGCCTCAAACGTACCTCTCTGGGAACATGTCCAAAGCTTAAATCGGAACTAACGGCCCACACACGTTCTTATCATGTTCTCATCACGGAGAAGTATGGATGCCTGTATGTTGCACCACTTTCAACTACATTCAACTAGGTTAGCCCAACTAGGTTAGCCTCCACTACGTTCAACTACGTCCACTAACATGTATGTGACTGGGGCTTAAGAGTGTTGAGCACCTGGCGAGGAAGCGACAAATATAAATTGTTATGTCAGTGGTTTGACTCGACCAGCTTTAAAAGCTTTGAGAGACCCGCGGGAGTAAAATACATAGTCCTTCTGGCATTCTCCAACAGATGTCAGGGCAATTCGAATGCCCTTAGAACAGGTCCAACTCGATTACAACCATGTGGCTCTTAAGCCGAACTTCCATTGACACCTAGTGCGATGTCCATACAATTTGCGCCATGTCTTCTGCGACGTGCGACGTGCGTCACCCATAAAGTGACATACGTTTTTGTAAGATTCACAATATATGGTTTTGAACAAGATGCGCCACTCAGTGTTTTCATATAGGAATTTCTGAAATAATCATGCAGTGCTGCCACCCACCGGCAAACAAAGCAATTGGACATGTCCCCTAACCCAGCCTGACTGTTGTACCATCAAAGACAATATATGACAATTACAGTCAGTTATAGTCAATTATAGTCAAATATAGTCAATGATAGTCAATTATAGTCAAGTATTGTCAAGTATTGTCAATTACAGTCAAGTATAGTCAACTATAGTCAATCTTAGTCAATCATAGTCAAGTATAGTCATTTATAGTCAATTATAGTCAATTAGAGTCAATTAGAGTCAATTAGAGTCAAATATAGTCAATCTTAGTCAATTATAGTGAAGTATAGTCATTTATAGTCAAATATAGTCAATTATAGTCAATGATAGTCAATGCTAGTCAATTATAGTCAATTGTTGTCAATTATAGTCAATTATAGTCAATTAATATTCAAATTCATAAAATAATATAATAATTATTCAATTATTGTGACAGGTATAGTGGTAGATATACACTGCGTAAATATAATATTTTAACTGCCATTTAATGTGTACCTTCTTTGCCGTGGGATGGCACCACTGCGTCTGTATGTCACGGGAAACTGCTGAGTGGTGGTGCACCTGTCGTACATTGTCTTTGATCATATCAAGTCTTACCAGGTTAGGATCATTACAGTTCTCTCTGAATGTCAACACGGGAATATGCAAGTATCAATGAGGGGGTGGCCGAATGAGTTAGAGCGTCCGTCTCTCGTGTTGGTCGATCATGGGATTGTGAGTTCGAATCCTGGTCCAGTCAAACCAATGACTTAAAAATTGATACTTGTCGCTACCTAGCCAGGCGCTCGGCGTTGTTAGGATAGGGCAAGGAGCAGTGGAATGAGGAAGACCAGTTGTCCGCAATTGAAACAACTAGTGTATATAAACAAAATTAAAAGCTTCTATAATGACCTATATTTAAACTGCATTAATGTAGGCCTACTGTCTGTAGGGATGGAATCTCGCCTTAATTCTACAAGGTCTGTGATTATTGTGCGGTTTCTTTCGGGGATGGGGGTCTATTTAAACAAAATCAAGTTTGCCCTTCAGAGATGGAATCTCGCCTCAATTCTACAAGGCCAGTGATTATTGTGCGGTTTCATATGGGGACGGGGGTCTATTTAAAAAAAATCTAATTTGCCCTTCAGAGATGGAAGCTCAGCTTAATTCTACAAGGAGGTCTGTGATTATTGTGCGGTTTCTTTGGGGGGCAGGGGTCTATTTAAAAAAAAATCTAATTTGCCCTTCAGAGATGGAAGCTCAGCTTAATTCTACAATGAGGTCTGTGATTATTGTGCGGTTTCTTTGGGGGGCAGGGGTCTATTAAAAAAAAAATCAAGTTTGCCCTTCAGAGATGGAAGCTCGGCTTAATTCTACAAGGAGGTATGTGATTATTGTGCGGTTTCTTTGGGGGGAGGGGGTCTATTAAAAAAAATATCAAGTTTGCCATTCAGAGATGGAAGCTCGGCTTAATTCTACAAGGAGGTCTGTGATTATTGTGCGGTTTCTTTGGGGGCCGGGGGTCTATTTATTAAAAAAATCAAGTTTGCCCTTAGAGATGGAAGCGCGGCTTAATTCTACAAGGAGGTCTGTGATTATTGTGCAGTTTCTTTGGGGGGCAGGGTCTATTCAAACAAAAAATCAAGTTCAGCCTTCAGAGTTGTGTCTATGTGAAGTTTTGAACACAGGATGAGGCGGTTCCAATTACGGCATCATCATCTATCTTCTGTGAGGCTGGCATCTAACAGTTCACACAACTTTAGAGATATACATATTCACCACTGGTAACCCACATGTTGGACATTAGCCACGAAGATCCCCTCATAAAATCCCTTCAGCCAGATGCCATGGCCAAAGGTTTTTGATTGTTCGTTGTTGTTTTACATCCTAGCAACATCTAAGGTCATATCAGGACGGGTACCGACTTGTAACAGTGGGAACTCATGTCGACTTTATAGTGCTTCCACCATAGCAACCGACTAAAACTCGAACTTTAGTCGTGAAATGGGCAGTTTTAGGTTTTATACGGGAGGTGTGTGCCGGCCTTTATCAATTCAAAGCGATGAGCTAAAAATCTATATTGTATATGTGTCACTACTTAGATTGGCACTTGATATGAGTAGGAGCAGTAGCACGAGGAAGACAAATTTTCTGTGATTGAAAATTCCACTGCCTAATTAATTAAAGTTGCATAGTCCGATGGTTTCTGTAATTTTCTGAGTTAAATATATTAAATTGATTGTTATAACCTCCTTTACTTTAGTTTGAAGAAACTTTTATTTTAAACATCTAACTTTTTAGATATTTGAAGTGCAACCATCCATAAATACTTTTGGCAAGCATGCCAAAACTCTGCACCATAGGCTTCTGTAGTAACCGGTTCTGTTAAATTGGGTCATCATACTCGAGCCAACACACGGTCTGCTAACCAGAGGGCATAATAAGAAGATCATCAAACCCAGAACTAACAAGCGAGTTTGTCAAAAGTTTCCTCACTGAAAGAGCCGGGAACACTTGGAACAGACTACTAGCTGATATAGTGAATGCCCCAAGCTTAAACTCTTTCAAAGGATGCCTCGATAAGCACTGGGTAATTTACCGCTACAGTCAGCGCTCGCCGCATGAAAACTCTAATTTCACTAGGTCCCACTTAGACAGGCCAAAGCTGCTAACAGGCATTGATGCCTAATTTCTTAAGCAGAAAAGGATAAGTATAAGTATAAGGCTCTGGATGCCCTTCTATATGGCGACAAGTGCTTAATATGTGCACTAGTATCTAAGTTGGATATGTAGAATCAAATCTGGATAATTGTTTTGATTTTGAAAATTTGATGTTTTCGTCGGACTATGCAGCTTTAACAAATGTATTTTTTCTTTAATGTTTTACAAAATAAAAGTAAAAAGCTGTATTATATGTGTAGCACAGATAGTCATTTCCCCATTGCGGATACAGGCACTTCTAGGGTGGATCCGTCTTAAACTGGACTAAGCCAAAAGTTGGCTGAGTTATGTTTGAAATCACACATTGACAGCTAAGATTTTGAATTTAAATGCTAAAGAGATCACCTTAATTATTTGATTAAAACATCAAGTACTAAGTTTGTTATTACTACTAATATATGCCTTTCAATGTTTATAAACATTGTGTATGCGCACAAGGTTGGCTGCAGAACAAATGTACACTGCCATTGAGTTTGCCGATATGTGCAGTGCAAAAAGCCAGTTGTACTCAAAATTAATAGAAATGCAGAACCATAACCTTATATATTTGTGGTGGCGGCGGGAGGAGGGGAGGGCGTGGGGAGGGGGAGAGGGACGCGTTTCAACTGCCGAATCTACCGCCGCCACCGCCGCCGCCACCGCCGCCACCGCCGCCGCCACGACCTCAGCGATCTGTTACTAATGTAGGCTGCGTGCGCCGATATTAGCGTTTTAAGTACTCTTCCATTACAACCCAGCCCAGCCCCCGCGCCGCCGACCCGTCACTCGCACGACGCCTGGTGAGAATTAATGGAAGCGCGATGAAATAGTCCCAACAGGTGGCGCCACTTGTCGCCGCCGCGGCAGCCAGCAGCGGATATCGAGCAGAGCGGGCGGATGGGCGGGTGGGGGATGGGGGGGGGGGGCGGCGGGAGACGGGCGAGTGGTGTTTGGTTGGTTGTTGGAGTTTTATATCCTGGAAACATCTATGGTCATACCAGAATAGGTACCTACTTGTGTCAGTGTGCACTCATGGCAACTTTATTGTGATACCCCACTGGAACATCTTTGTTTGTTTGTTTGTTTGTTGGAGTTTTACATCCTGGAAACATCTAAGGTAATATCTTAAACCCAATACCACCAGCCACACACACCCACACCCTCCACTTCTCCTCCAACACCCCCCCCCCCCACACACACACACTACGCTTTACCATCTCACCCACTCTCCAATCTAAATCTCTCCCATTCACCCCCTCCCCGCTCTTCCCTCTCACCTCCCTCCCCACACCTCACTTCTCGCATTACTTATCTCCCCTACTCTGAATCTCACCACTCCCCCTCCTCACTCTCCAGTGCCCGTCGCTCCAGTCACTCCCTTGGCCAACAAGAGGAATCGCTGCATGTCTACCATTTCTGGGATGACGCCTCTTCCTTGGATTGACACCACGGGAGTCACCACCCATCCCTCAACCAGAGGTCTCCCCACCCCTTCCAATTCCACAACTCCTGCTAGTACTAACCATAACTCTAACCTCACTGATGCTTCTGATTCCACACCTACAATTCCGATGCTGCCACAGAACAAGGGCTTCACCTCCTCCACCAACCTGACCTCCCCTTATGATGCGGATACCACTCTCCCCACTACTCCTACGATGGACCACTATATCGTCAGGCACCATTGGACCCCCAAGTCTAACCTCACCAAACCCAGCTGTGTCACTCCACCAACCAGCGGACCCAGCAGCCTAGATGCAACACCTCGCAGCCCCTCTTCTGCCAAGCCCATTCTTGACACCATTACCAACTAACCACTAATTTTCACTAACAACTGACAGGAAACCCCACACACTGCCTAATAATTCCATCCTCATTTCACTTCTTCCTCTGGCCTTGCCCGGACTACTGCGCATACCAGTGAATTTGGAGGGACTGAAGTTTGGATCCTGGTCGAGTCAAACCAATGACTTATAAAATAGGTACCTGTTGCTGCTTGGCGCTTGGCGTTATGAGCTCAGGACAGGGACTGGACGCACATTGTCAGGATAATGTGACTGTGTGGGACATCAGGTCATGGTGCTGGCGGTCTGATTTCCCATTGGGGCAGCACTATAAACTTGCGATGAGTGCGCGCTGTCACAAGTCGGTGCACATCCTGGTATGGCCTAGGGTCTTACTGGGGCATAAAACTACACAAACCACCCAGCCTCCCGCGGCCTTCTCAGAGGACTGTGGTTGGGCTCTTAGGCTGCCTTTTCCCTTCCCCCCCCTAGTTCTCTGACCACTACCCATCAGAAGCCAACTCCTGACCACATGGAACCGCTTTCAGCAGTGCCTAAACAGTGCTGCAGATTTGCAGCCTTCAGCACACCAATGCGACTGAAAACTCCCCAAAAAGAAACACTCCTGGCGACTTTACACTCCTGGCGACTTTACTATGACCCGATATCCCACTCAGCCATATTATCGTGATACTGAGCTAACCAGTCCTTGCCCTATCCTATAAATCCACGTGCCAGGCTAGGAAGCGACAATAGACTACATCGCCATTCCAGCCGCGCGGTGCATTGTGGAATGCGGAAGAAAAACAAACCCCTGCAAAGCACATGGCTAATGCTAAGACAAAGGGTGCAGCTATGAAATATGCTAGTTTCAGCTCATCTTAGCTCTTGTTTGAAACATAGAATACCAACTAAAAAATATATATATAATATATTAAGATGTTAATCTTCTATCTAGCATTGCATTTAGATCAATCTAATCAGCACATCTTATACCATCTGTATTTAGATTAAGACAAATCTGGCCACTCAGACTATTGATAGAGCCATAGGCAGAGTCAGTTTTCCTCATTTTATTCATGTTTTTATTTATATCCTATGGTTAATAACATGTGTGGGGCTAGGAAATGGGTAAGGTTAATCAGGCATTGGTTATATATTTCTTTGAAACAAGTTTTTGTTGACACATTTGACATTTTAATACTTAGAACAAGAATTACTTATGTCTAATCAATGGTGATGTAAACATCAGCCTGTAAAGTGACTGAAATTGTATGTTTCTTAGCTCAAAATGCTTAATTATGGAGAATTGTGTCTTAAACATATTCATTATATTATTATATTGCATCCATCCATCCATGTTTGTACCAAATTGTTATGTATTTTTAATCATCTGGAATAAATTCGAAGCTTTGCCCTTTGCGTATCGGCAAACTCAATAGCAGTAGCCTTTGCTTTGCTGCCAACGCCGTTTTCAGCGCATGGGCAGTGGGAAAGGTGATCCCGTCTATTAAGTATCAATTTTATACATCATTGGTTTGATTACCCCAGGAAACGAACTCCCGATCTCCCGCCGGCGAGGCCGACGCTGTACCGATTCGGCCATCGGGCGCGCCCGGTAGTGCGGCGGGGGTGGGATGGTGGTGATGTGGAGGTATCACAGACGCAAATTTGTCGACTGTAGAAGTAATCTGTGCCTGCCTTTTAAAGACTTGCAAAACTACGACGAGGAGAGTATTAACGTCACTTGAATCACCCCCCGCGGGGGGTCGGTGATGGCTTTAGCAGGCCCGGCGACGAACGCCCGAAAGAGGGTGGTGGTGGTGGGGGGTGGGGGGGGGAGTAGGGGGGGGGGGGATGTATATGGCTTCAAAGAGAGGTCCCCAGCTCAAGGATGGAGAGATAAAGGACTGACTGTGACGGGCCAGCCTCGTTCTGGGTCGGCGGTGCCGATTGGCTCAAGTGTCATGGGGGGATCCCGTCATCGTGTGGAGTGTGGGGGGGGGGGGGGACATGGGGGTAAGGAGATGGAGAGAGGGAGGGTGGGTGCTGGAGAGAGAAAGGGGATGGGGAGGGAGAGGGTTGGAGAGGGAGAGGGTTGGAGAGGGAGAAAGGGAGAGAGGAGAGGGAAAGGTCTTGGAGAGGGTGATGGTGGAGGAGAGTAGGAGCGGGAGGGACACGAGAGGGATGGGCAGATGGGAGGGGGGAGGAGAGGATGAGGGGGAGAAAGAGTGGACAGTGAGGATAGGGAGAGAAGGAGGGGGTTTCTAGAGGTGACGGGACGGGAAGGGGTGGGGCGGGGAGAGGTTGCGGGGGGGAGGGGGAGGGAAAGGGCGAGTGGGAAGTGGAGGGGAGAAAGAGAGGAGAAGGAGAGGGAAGATAGAGAGAGGAGGAGGGGGTTTTCCGAGCGGAAGGGAAGAGGAGATGGGAGAGGGTGGAGGGGAGAGAGGGGGGAGGGGGGGAGGGTAAGAGTCAGCGGGAATGGGGAAGGGAGGGGGGGGGGGGCAGAGGGAGACGGAGGCGGGGTGGGGGACGTGGGAGAGCGTGCCCAAGTTGGCGGCGGTGAAGCGTAACTCGGTCGAGACAGGAAGTGGATTTATGATGGCTTGGTGGTTGGTGAAGAGGGGTGGGGGTGATGAGTGGAGGTAGTGGAGGTTGTGGTGGTGGGGGGTGAAGGTTGTGGTTTTGGTGGAGGTTGTGGTGGTGGAGGTGGAGGTTGTGGTGGTGCAGGTGCAGGTGGAGATTGTGGTGGTGGAGTTGGAGGTTGTGGTTTTGGTGGAGGTCGTGGTTGTGGTGGTGGAGGTGGAGGTTGTGGTTTTGGTGGAGTTTGTGTTGGTGGAGGTGGAGGTTGTGATGGTGGAGGTGGAGGTTGTGGTGGTGGAGTTGGGGGTTGTGGTTTTGGTGGAGGTCGTGGTGTTGGAGGTGGAGGACGTGGTTTTGGTGGAGGTTGTTGTGGTGGAGGTGGTGGAGGTTGTGGTGGTGGAAGTGGAGCTTGTGGTTTTGGTGGAGGTTGTGGTGGTGGAGTTGGAGGTTGTGGTGGTGGTGGAGGTCGTGGTTGTGGTGGTGGAGGTGGAGGTTGTGGTGGTGGAGTTGGAGGTTGTGGTTTTGGTGGAGGTTGTGGTGGTGGAGGTGGAGGTTGTGGTTTTGGTGGAGGTTGAGGTGGTGGAGTTGGAGGTTGTGGTTTTGGTGGAGGTCGTGGTGTTGGATGTGGAGGACGTGGTTTTGGTGGAGGTTGTTGTGGTGGAGGTGGTGGAGGTTGTGGTGGTGGAAGTGGAGGTTGTGGTTTTGGTGGAGGTTGTGGTGGTGGAGTTGGAGGTTGTGGTGGTGGTGGAGGTCGTGGTTGTGGTGGTGGAGGTGGAGGTTGTAGTGGTTTTGGTGGAGGTTGTGGTTTTGGTGGAGGTTGTGGTGGTGGAGGTGGAGGTTGTGATGGTGGACGTTGTGGTGGTGGTGGAGGTGGGTAGAGCAGGATGGCGGTGCAAAATTGGCATAGAAACTATAACATAACAAACAATATATATGTGATGTATAAGCATTATGCGAGTATAAAGCTGCGTAAGGGATTATATATATATGTTATTACTCTGTACTACTTGATAACACACTATGTTATCGACCAATCGTCTCTGAATTTTGAAGCGTCAACACCTCTCTCTCCCCGCACCTCACCCTCCACCGCCCCCCCCCCACGCCGCCGCCCGCCAACGCCGCAGCTACCTCCGCATCAACCACATACGATGTCGGCTGTATACTGTGCTCTCTGCGCATCGACGCACAGAGAGGGCGACCTTGACGCCTGCTCCCGCAACCAGATTGAGAGTGAGGTGGACGGTCAGCCGTCACGTCTATCACGCAGAGCATCTGCTGAAAGACAGGCGAGATCTAGGCAGGAGGGGGACGTCTCCTCAGCCATGCAAGGCATGTCTATGGAGGACCAAGTGAAAGAGGCGAGGGAGGACATCCGCGAAATGGAGCTGGAGGAGGAGATGGAGAAACTGAACGAGCTCAGGGAGAACCTACGCAGACGCAAGGCCGAGCGCCAGGTGGCGAGAGACACAGACGTACGTGGCCCGGAGAGGGCCCGTGGTCATAGCGGACAGGAACAGTCCAAACACGGATCGAAGCGTGAGGCGAATCCTACCACTACAGAACACTCCAGCTACGGGACGCGGGCCTCCCGACACCGCTCCAGGGGAAGGAGGTGCAGACGCCACAGTGACTCCAGGTCTGGGAGCAGATCCAGCAGCAGCACGAGGAGGCAGAGAAGTAAGTGGTCCCTTCGTAAATTCACTGTTGCGCGCAAGGATGTTAAGAAACTGAACCCGCACGAACTGGTTGCTGCCTCGGCACTATGGTGCCTAGACATTGACATGGACTCTCTTTCAAAGAAGGACTATCGTACCTTCCTTGAGCATATTCATTTTCTGTCCGTAAGAGCCATGACTGATGATTTCAAAGATGCAGCACATGTCGCTTATGACTCGGCGATTAGAAAGAGGGCAGAGGAGCATGGCTTCGCCGCATTTGCCGAGGCATTCCAGGGTGCTAGCGTGATACATTATGGTGCGCAACAGATGAAAACTAAGCGTGGGACCACTTACAGTAGCAAGCGGTGTAGCGCGGGGGGTGTTAAGAAATCCTGCTACCAGTGGAACAAGGAAGCCGGGTGCCCCCGGTCAGAGGAGAGCTGCCACTTCGCTCACAGCTGTGGGAAGTGCGGTAGCCGCTCCCACAAACAATTCAAATGCAATAGGGATTGACGAACCGTTGAGCACCGTCTATCCGGGGGGACTGTGTTTCAGACTTTGGAGAGGCCTAATCTCGTTATTAAGGCAGATATCGGTGCCGACACATCTTCTGTAAATGTTTCACACGTCCTTGTCACACCTGATGACCATTGTTCTAATAAAGTTGAGATAGGCGCCGCCGCTGTTAAAAAATGTTTCAGGAGCGGTGGCACTGAAGATATCGTGATTACGATGAATGTTGCTAAGGTTGAAGCTGACACTGTTGTTCTTGATACTATGTTGATAAAAGCTAATACTAACAATGATCTGACCACAGGTACTGGCCATGACCAGAATAACGAAGATTCAGACGCCATTTCAAATCTAAGTCGTGGGGTCTTTAATGTAGGCGATCAAATTACATCCAGCCAAGTAAAAGGTACCGGCCAGGATCGCCCCCAACCTGGCCCGCCGGGGGTAGGGGGGACGCCGTTAAAAATAAAGGTGGCTTTATTGATGTACTAGTAGAGGCCGCGCCGCCCCCATATGGGACTCCAAAGTAAGGAGGGGGGACGCCGACAGGACGGACGCAATGGTTAAGGGTACCCATAATAGTCGGGGCCGCCTCAATTTTGATTCCCAGCAGGGGGGGGGTGACGCTCTAAGAAGTAGCAGCCCCGAATTTGGCGGGAAAGAAGACCCCCATCTCGCTGTAAACAATAAAGACTGCGCTAATGTCTGTGCACACAGTAGCTGGGATGGCTCGACCGCCCAGAGTAGTGACAGTGCCAGTAGGCAGGGCGGGAGGGGGGACAAGGGCGACACCCACACACCCAGCGCCGCCACAGCCTCAGATCTCGATAACACCCACAGGGGGATTGACGCCAAGGCCTCTCCTAAGGGGCGTGAAAGCCCGCACCGGATTAGTGGTGACGGTATAACCGGTTGGGCTGAGCCCGAGGGACATGAGGGCGGTGGCTGGTTGTCAGTAGTCTATGAAAATCACGCCTTGTCAGTGACGGTTCGCGAGGTATCAGATCAATTTTCCTTTCGCGTTTATGATAGTTGTGCCCAGGGCACTTGCTCCTGCATACACACTATAGCGGACTGTACTACCCAACTCCGGCCTTGCAGGGTGTTCAGTGAATTATTTTTAAGGGGAGACTCTGATCCTGACGACCAGTATATCCTAACCGGGGCGGTCTTCGGATTCAATGTAATTAATCCCGATTGCGACTTAAAATACACGACTAACTGTAGGGTTCCCAAAGACACATGTGACAGATCTACGATTTCGGAGAAGCTTGCCAGCGAAATAAACAAGGGTGGCATTTCCGTGGTAAATGAACCCCCCGCATGTATACACAATTTATTTTGCATACCAAAGGATGGGGGGGGATCTCGGACGATTGTCGATTGTAGCCGCCCAAGTGGGTGCTCGGTTAACTCGTGCACGAACGAAGTTTGCGCGAAATTTTCATATAGGAGTGTCGACTCGGTAATTGAGGTTATGGAGAGGGGTGATTTTATGTCGACAGTCGACATTAAGGACGCTTACCGCGCAGTATCTATACACCCCAGGGATCGTGAAAGACAAGGTCTACACTGGCACTTTGGTACGGAGGGTGACACGAGATGCACCTACATGAAAGACAACAGGCTATGCATGGGACTTTCCTCCAGCCCTTATGTGTTCACCAAGATTTCAGACTTTATAGTGAGATGCGCTATGCGGGAGGGGGTATCTAGAGTTATCAACTACCTAGATGACTTCTGCATAGTCAGTCCGAGCCTGGCCGAGGGCTGTAGGGACCAAGAGAAGGTCATAGCCATCCTCAGGAGGGTCGGGTTCTTCGTAAGCTTCAGCAAGCTGACCTCCCCAACCACCACGGTCCGATTCCTTGGGATCATAATCGACTCGGTGGAGTTGGAGATGAGGCTCCCTGAGGATAAACTAGCCAGGCTAATCACGGTCCTCAATGACATAAGCGGACGGAGGAGGGTGTCTCGTAGGGAGCTTGAGAGCTTGGGCGGTTTGCTTGCCCACTGCAGCAAGGTGGTGAGGGGTGGGAGGACCTTCTGCCGCCGGATTTATGACGCGATTAACAGCGTGAGAGAGCCGCATTTCAAGGTCAGGCTCTCGAGGGGCTTCCGGGATGACATTGACTGGTGGTGTGGCTTTGCAGCCCGTTTCAATGGCAAGGCCAAAATGCTCGGCCCCTTCGCCGCTCACCTCTCCACCTATAGTGACGCCTCCAACTATGGCTATGGGGCTCTTCACGGCCAAGACTGGGTAGCAGGCGCTTTCGCCCCAAAGGATGATGAAGCTTTAAAGGTGAGCATTGGTACTCACCACGCCCCCCCTGATGACCACTGTTCCTCCGCACACATCAATGTACGGGAGATGTGGGCGGCCTATGCTGCCGCTCTCAGATGGGGGAGGCTTTGGAAAGACTGCTCAATTGTAATGGTTACAGACAGCACAACTGTTATGGCCGCTCTCAACTCTGGCCGCTCTAGGAGCCCCGACATAATGTTCTACCTCAGGCGCCTCTTCTGGTTAGCTTCGGAGGGGAATTTTGAGTTCTCTTCCGTATTTATTGGAAGCAGTGATAACATCATATGCGACGCTCTGAGCAGACTAGACGACCCCAGCAGTGCTAGCCGCATCTCTAAAGCCGACCCGACGGGCAGGCTATGTTGCGCGGGACTATTCAGTAAAGTCTTCTCTTCCCCTTGCAGGGTTGGAAGAGCTGCAGAGGGAGAAAGTGACGTTCCAAAATCGGTCGTACGCCCCCAACTCAATCACAACACGGGGGGTTCAGGTGAGACGGTACCTGGAGTTTGTGGAAGGCTACTCGGAGTCACTCACCCCGTTGCCGTGCCCGCCGAGGCAAGTGGCACTCTATGCCACGTGGCTGGCTCGGACGATGAAGTACTCATCGATCCTGAATTATCTCAGTGGGCTGAACAACTTCCTGAAGCAGAGGGGCTCAGAGCCAATAGCCTACACCAACTTTGAGATTGCCTCCACTTTGAGGGGTATTCGGAGGGTGTGCTCCACGGCTCCAAAGCAAGCCATCCCTATCCTGCCCGATACCCTACTGAGCATGTTCCACTTCCTGTCACCAAGACCGGGCCACGTCGCCTGGAGGGCTGCCCTGCTGTGCAGCTTCCGGGCTCTGCTGAGGAAATGCCAGGTAACGGCATCTGACTCCTCGCTCCTGAGAGGGGACTTCCGTTTCTTCCCCTGGGGGATGATCATATCCATAAGACGATCAAAGACGATACAATTTAAGGAAAGGGTCTTAGAGATCCCAGTCGCTCGCTGTCCCAATACGCAGATCTGTGCAGTTCATTGGACAGAACTCCACTTTGAGCAGCTCCCGGCGACTCTGTCGGACAATGCCTTCCGGATCCCTGGGCTGGGTCAGTACTCTATCCCTCTTCCTTATAAGATCTACCAAGCGACTCTTAAGATATTCGCTGAGAAGGCGGGGCTTGATCCCGCTTCCGTCTCCTCCCACTCCCTCAGGAGGGGCGGCTGTACCTTCCTCTCTCTGTGCGGCGCTACGATCGAGGAGCTCCGCACCAGGGGGATTGGTGCACCGACACAGTCTTCACCTACTTGAAGACCCCCCTCTCTATCAGGATCATGAACGATATTAGGGTGGCGACGTCGCTTGCCACCACCCCCTTGCCTCACTACTAACCTAAGATATGGGTTGGGTATCTCCGATCTTGGCAAATATTCCCTATGCCAGAGAATATATATTATCTCATCCCATATCATTGTTTGTCTCCTTCTTGTACTGTAGCTTGTTTATGTGATGTATAAGCATTATGCGAGTATAAAGCTGCGTAAGGGATTATATATATATGTTATTACTCTGTACTACTTGATAACACACTATGTTATCGACCAATCGTCTCTCTGTATCTATTTACCTCCTACCACAATGCACTTCGAGCCGCGCTTCCGCCGCCTCCACTGTCACTTGCGACCTGAATTTTCCTTTTAAGGCTAGGGCAAATATTCCCTATGCCAGAGAATATATATTATCTCATCCCATATCATTGTTTGTCTCCTTCTTGTACTGTAGCTTGTTTATATACATATTAAACCAGCTTCATACTTTTGCACCGACGAAAACAAGCACCATCAAAGGAGCTTAATCGTTATGGGCCGAATAAATACCGTATCATAAAAAATATATATAGTAAAAAAAAGTAAGGGAGCGATCGGGAAGTGTTTTTTTGTGTGTGGGTGGAGCGAGAGGGTCCGGACATGGGGACTGAGCGCTGAGGGTTGGGTGGGTGAATGAGGGGTGAGCGGGGATGGGGGGTGGGGGGGGGATAAGGTGAGGGAACTAAGGGAGTGGGGGAGGGGGACTAAAGGATGGGTTGAGAGAAAGAGAAGGAGGCTGGGGAAAGAACAGAGGGACCCTGGGCGTCAGTGATCCCTCGTTTTATTTGTTGCTGTTCCTCGTTTTTATTCAGTCAATGCCCAGTCACACCTTATCGGACTGGGGAACCGGTGTGGCGTTTTTAGCCGTGTCCCGTGTTCAGCCGTGTGATTAGACTCAAACTCAAGGCATTGTCAATGGTCGTGAGTCACTAACCTTATAAATTTAATATAATATTTTTGGTAAAGATGTTTTATATATGTGTACCAAGCGATTTGTTTCTAGGTGGTGTGGTTTTAGAGATATTTCACTTTTCCTGGATTTTCTGTATGAAGATTGCTCACCACCATTGACAAAGCCTTGAGTTTGATGGTACGCACAGTGCAAAACATTAGTTTTAATCAAAATTAATAGAAATCAAGAACCCTAACCTAATAAATTAAATATAATCTTTTTGGTGAAGATGTTTTCTATATGTGTACCAAGCGATTTGTTAATAGGTGGTGTGGTTTTAGAGATATTTCACTTGTTCTGTATTTTCTGTATGAAGATTGCTCACGACCATTGACAATGAGTCTAATCACATGGCTGAACACGGTACATGGCTGAAAATGCCACACCGGACATGAACCGGACACTGTCCAGTGGTGTATGGCGATGTTCGATTCTCGTCCGGTGGTGTCCGGTGATGTCCTGTGGTGTCCGGTACAAGTTTTGAACATGCAGAAAATTTCTACCGGACACCGCCGGAATGATGTGTCCGGTTGGTGTCCGGTTGGTGTTCGGTTTGTCCGTTTTGTCTCGTTCATGTCCGGTACCCATCCGTTACGTGTCCGTTTTGCTTCCGGAATTGTCCGGTGTTACATTCAGGATAAATTTAAGGACTTTCCAATACCTCTGTCAATGCTAAACTATAATTATACTGTTCGACGCCGACATCCAATGATCGACGCCGACAACTTCCCCCAATTGGCCTCGTGATCCTGACTCATATATATACCAAGAAAATATAAAAAAACTAACATAGACTACTAACCATACTAAGCACCCACTTACCTGCCATTGAAAACAAGCCAGAGTATTCGAGCTTATATGCTATGGACAGTATAAACACAACCTCAATAAAAAAAAAATTAAAAAGATTATAACGATCAACCTAATATATTTACAGTCTGGTATGGCAGGAAATCGCAAACCCCTGGAAATTGCACGCCCTGGGGTTTGCGATTTACTAGGAAATCACAAACCCCCCTTGGAAATCGCAAACCCCCCCATGCCCATATATGGGATGGGGGTTTGCGATTTCCTAGGAAATTACTAGTGGGGGTTTGCGATTTACAGGGTTCGCGATTTCCTGCTACACCGGTACGTCTCCGGTTGATGGACGGTATGTCCGGTTCTCGTCCAGTTCTCGTCCGGTACATGTACGGTACATGCACGGTACTTGTCTGTTGGTGTTCGTTTCGTCCGGTTCTCATCCGGTTCTTGTCCAGTTCTCGTCCGGTACATGTATAGTACTTGTCCGTTGGTGTTCGTTTCGTCCGGCGGCAGTTGACTCAATTACGCTCCATTTCGATACATTTCGATACATTTTGTCACCGGACACCACCTGACTAGAAAATTCTTTGTCCGGTGGTGTCCGGTGGTGTCTGGTACTCAGTCCGGTACGGTGTGACAGGTGCTTCAACAACCTACAATGATAGTGACAGTCCAGATACAAATGAAATATTTAAAAGTAAAATAATGTACTGTTGTTGGTACCACTGCTTCACTGTATTACAAACAACCTGACCTCAACAGCAGAATTCATATTGCTGTCAGGTGACTATCAACACTAAAACAGTAAACTGCAACTAACCTACTCACATAACTACCCTCGACAGGGTAAGAATAGAATATTCCTGACATTTATATATTCCTTGTCTACCTCCAACTGACTGCACCCTACAATTAAACGTATTGCACATTTAGCAAATGAATACAGAAGATAACTTCTGCTTACATTCTAAATACAGTATAACCCCGTTAAACCAAGCTCGGTTAAACCAAATGATACTTTAATCCAAACTTTTTTCAGCAGCCCGGTAAAATACTACAATTTATCATATAAAAAAGTTGCTTAAACCAAAGTTGGTTAATCCAAATTATTGTTTAATCCAAACAAAATTGTCAGACCCCAGGCCACTTCCGGTATGGTTAAACCAAACTTTCATGTGGTTATAAGGTCATGTGAGACCCCACCAACTTTTTTATATGATAAATGGTAGTATTTTGCCGGCCACCAAAAAAGGTTTGGATTAACCGATCGTTTGGTTTAACCGAGCTTGGTTTAAAGGGGTTATACTGTATTTACATTAAAAAACAATAATCAAAGTGTCCACATACATTGTATATTACATTCAGAATGTAACCCGTGTTTTTGCCAAAGCCAAGTCAAAGTCAAACCAAAGCTCAGTTAAACCAATGATCTGTTAATCCAAACAAATGTCTAGGGTCCCTTCAAGTTTGGCTTAACAGGATTATACTGTATCATGAAAATACTCTCAATGATCTGACTAATGTAGTCAGAATTCCATTGTGCTATATGCTGGACATTGTCTATTCTGGCGCTATTGTTAGCTCACTTTATAATTATGTACTGTAAATAATCCCCAATTGAAAATTGGCTGGAAAACCGGTGCTTCGGCGCTGAGTAAAGAACTTATTCGGCCGAATAAACATATTTACCTTTAAAAAAGGGTGATTTTGTTGGTGTTGGGGTTATAGGTCCTACTGAGAGGAAGACAGAGAGATAAAGGAGGTGTGTGATGGTGGGGAAGGAGACTGCTCGGGGGGGGGGGGAGGTTGGGGGGGGGGGCTGAGAAAAGTGCCACACTCTGATGGCGGGTTAAGATGATAGTGATGTTGGTTGGTTGTTAGAGTTTTACGTCCTGGCAACATCTAAGGTCATATCAGGAAGGGTACTGACTTGTGACAGTGCACACTCATAATGTCATTATGGTGCTGCCCATTGGGAAATTAGGCCACCAGCACCAGGACCCGATATCCCACTCAGTCACATTATCCTGACACTGAGCTAACCAGTCTTTGCCCTATCCTATTAATGCTGAGCACCAGGCCAGGAAGCAAAAAGTATCAATTTGATAAGTCATTGGTTTGACACAACCAGGAACTGAACTCCTCAACTCCCGATCTCCCGAACGCGAGGCCTCTGCTTTACCGATTCGGCCACGGCGCCCGGTGAAGATGAGCATTTCATGCCAGCAGGGGGTAAGTTTACACCTTAATCATTGACCCACGAGGAGAGACAGCGTTTGCCTGCAACATTATACATGGGTCAGTTTCTCTCAACAAAGACTAGACCCCACCAGTTAAAGTGACAATGGGAATCGAGCATTCCTGGCCCTACCGTTAGGGATCCAGCATCCCTGGTCTCCATCGATACCAGTGGTCTGCCCACCACCAGTAGCTGTATGGCCCCCATGGCCACCACCAACCTTGACCTTTTGAGTGTGGTGAGCCCTACCCCAGCAGAAGGTCTAGGCCCTGAGTGCAATCACACTCAGACCTGCCAGCACCACTATGTCTATTTACATCCCACTCATGCACCACCAACCCATATATATATATATATATATATATATATATATATATATATATATATATACATATGTACCTGCTCACGTACACCGAGCAGTAATGGAATATTTGCATTCCCCTCTTGCTGAGTATAGGAATATTTTACAAAGGGATTTTGGTATTGGTACTAGTGGTAGGCTTGGTCTGAAGCAAATTATAACTTTATTTGAAACAATTCGGAGCTTTCTGTGAACCGATATCGGACTTCCCTATCTTGTCCGACCTGCTCTACATCTTGCATGACCTGCTCTCCACCCTAGCTTTCCCGACATGCTTTCTTTGTAACCCTTCCTGCTCTCCATCTTGCCCGATCTGGGGTCCACCTTGCCCGACATGCTCCCCCAAAGTTCTCTCCTTCTTGTCCGACCTGATTCCCATCTTGTCCAACCTACACCCCATCCTGCTCCCCATTTTGCCACTCTTGCCCGACCTGCTCCCCATCTTGCCACTCTTGCCCGACCTGCTCCCCATATTGCCACTATTGCCCGACCTGCTCCCCATCTTGCCACTCTTGACCGAACTGCTCCATATCTGCTCGGTGGGGAGGGAGGCGGCCTCGCGGCGGAAACACGATCCACCGAGGCGTCAGAAACGTGTGACCCTGTCGGTCCGCCTTCTGTGTGGTCCGGGCTCTCATACTTACCTCCTCCCTAACTTACTCCCTTACTCCCTTACTCCCTTACTCCCTTACTCACTCAGTCACTCAGTCACTCAGTCACTCAGTCACTCAGTCACTCAGGCACTCAGTCACTCACTCACTCAGTCACTCGGTCACTCAGTCACTCAGTCATTCAGTCACTCAGGCACTCAGGCACTCAGGCACTCAGTCACTCAGTCACTCAGTCATTCAGTCACTCACTCACTCAGTCACTCGGTCACTCAGTTACTCAGTCACTCAGTCACTCAGTCACTCGGTAACTCAGTCATGCAGTCACTCAGTCACTCAGTCACTCAGTCACTCAGGCACTCAGTCACTCACTCACTCACCCAGTCACTCAGTCACTCAGTCACTCATTCAGTCACTCACTCACCCAGTCACTCGGTCACTCAGTCACTCACTCACTCAGTCACTCAGTCACTCAGTCACTCAGTCACTCGGTCACTCAGTCATTCACTCACTCAGTCACTCAGTCACTCACTCACATACTCACATACTCAATCACTCGCCTACTCACCTACTCACATACTCACCTACTCACATACTCACTTACTCACTTACTCACTTGCTCACTTACTCACTTACTCACTTACTCACTTACTCACTCACTCACTCACTTACAGCCCGCCAGGGGGTCACTACCGCCTCATCGACCAATCCAGCCAAATAGAGTTGTAATGGGGAGTGATAATGAAAATAGAAAATTTCCCGCCACAGAACAACACTTCGAGCCCACACCTCTTGCATTCCGAGCTGGTGTCTTAACTATTAATAATAATCCTAGGTGGTATAATAGTATTATACCACCTAGGATTATTCCCTATCCATCATCCTATCCACGATGACCTGTCTATGTGGCCTTCTTTCCTAAGAGGTCAGTGCAGGGTACTACTACTACACTGTCATCTCACCTACCCCAGAATTAACCGTATCCCTACCCCACCCGCTTTCTCAAAACCTTCACCCCCACATATAGGAGGTAACTAACTAATTAATTAAATCAATTACTATTACAATGAATATTCAATTTATATTATGCTTCTATTATCGAACAGGTTTTTCAGGTGGTTATTATTGTAACTGATATTGTCATTTATGTAGCAACAAATTGTAATGAACAGCCGGAAGACCAGAATGTGCTCTGGTGCTGACAAAAGACATTATTCGCTGAATAAAATGCATTTAGTTACAACAAATCAATTCCGTAAGCAACAGTGTCTCCTTTTCCACTGGCCACTGAGCTTTACATGATTGGTTGTTTGGTGATGTTTTGCAATTTATCAACAACTAAGGCCATATTAGGACGGGTACCAACTTGTGACAGTACACGTCATGATGACATTATAGTGCTGCCCAATTGGGTGGCCATGCCATCAGCACCATGATCCGATATCCCACTCAGTTACATTATCCTGATATAGAGCTAACCAGTCCTTATCCTATCCTAGTAATGTTGAGTCCATGGGGTTAAGTATCAATTGGTTTGACTCGGTTGAGATTTGATCCCCGGACCTTCCACAAGGGAAACCTGCGCTATTACCGATTTGGCCATCGCGTCCATTTCCAGTAGCTACCTTAACACTAACAGCTATGACTTATGAGGATTTTACATGGTTTTTCTTTATTTGATCAATAAAACCATAGTATGGACTAGTCACAGTTCTTAAAGACACCAGACTGGATGGCCAAATGAGTTAGAGCGTCCGTCTCCCGTGTTGGTAAATGGTGAGGTCGTGTGTTCGAACCCTGGTCGAGTCAAACAATGACTTAAAAATGGATACTTGTCGCTTCCTAGTCTGGCGCTCAGCATTATTAGGATATGGCAAGGACTGGTTGGCTCAGTGTCAGGATAATGTGACTGAGTGGGATATCATGTCATGGTGCTGGTGGTTTGGTCTTCCAGTGGGGCATCACTAAACAGTCATCATAAGTGCGCCCTGTCACAAGTCGGTACCCGTCCTGATATTACCTTAGATGTTGCTAGGACGTAAAACAACAACAAACAACATTGAATGTATCACATTTTCTCAACCAAAGCACTGACCTAGATTGGATCATCCGTATCCAAGTTAGATACTCCTGCACTTACTAGGTGTTTGTTGCTCCATATAATTTAGAATGGAAGATTACAGTTTATTTATTCAAACTTGTTACTGTTGAACCCTTGTGACCTGCAAGGTGAAATTAACCATATATATGTGTGTACTTCAACGAGCTCCAAAGTTGGTCATATATAATCAAAGTTACTTCAAGCTCAAGAATGGTAGATATACACACATCAATTTAATAAAGCAATATGTGAATATTTATCTATTTAATAAAAGTATGTCAGAAACTGAAAACCAGCGGACTGTGCAAACTTTAATTTAAGTGTTTAATTTCGAAAATGTGATAGACTTTAGCCTGAGTCTGATATTGGTTCAGGCCAAGTCCTAAGTTGTTTCAGACCTAGTTCCAACTTGATTCAGACCAAATCCTGAGTTGATTTATCTGACTAGCTAGCCAAAATGTTGAAAAATGTAGGAATTTCACCTTTATCCCCCCCCCCCCACAAATAAAACAAATACAAAAATAAACATTTAAGAAGAAATTTAAAAAAAGAAGAAAAATAAAACACCTTACATAGATGAGGCTTTTTAAGTAGCTTTTATTAAATAGTCGCGCAAATTCATGATTTGTTTGTTATTTCCAAATAATTGTTGCACAAACGGTGCTTTTTGGACAGCCGTGGCTTCGCCGATTTGCGGACCCTGCTGCTGAGTGGTTTATATGGCGTGACCGGCTCCGGGTTGGTGCGGGGGAGGGGGAGTGGGGGTGGGGGGTGGAGGGGGCGAGCTATAGAGGGTGAGGGGGGAAGCACCATTAATTATTGGTGGGGGAGTGGGGAGGGGGCGGGCATACAGCTGGTAGGTGTTGAGGACTAATGCATAGCGCTAACCGGGTGGACTGAGCTAGACTTAGTCCGATGCTGCGACAGTGAGATGGTGTACCACATACATAGTCAAACCAATGACTTATAAAATAGGTATCTGTTGCTGATCGGTGCTTGGCGTTATAAGGTCAGGACAGGGACTCTACACAGAGTGTCAGGATAATGTGACTGTGAGGGACATCAGGCCATGAGTGCACTCTGTCACAAGTCGGTGCACATCCTGGTATGGCCTAGGGGCTTACTGGGGCGTAAAACTACACCAACCACCCAGCCTCCCACGGCCCTCTCAGAGGACTGTGGTTGGACTCTTGGACTGCCTTTTTCCTTCCTCCCCCTCCAGCCCCCCAGCTCCCACCCCAATTTCTCTGACCACTACCCATCAGAAGCCAACTCAAGACCACATGGGACCGCTTTCAGCAGAGCCCATACAGTGCTGCATTCAGCACACCAATGCGACTGAAAACTCCCCAAGACAACAACAACATACATAATGTGGCAGTACATGGAATAATGTACACATGCATGCATGTTAAGATGGATGTTTTCATGTATAGATGCAATGAATTAATTACAGCTTCCCCTTACAGATGGCGCCACAAGTTAGGTCTTGAATCGGCTGCGATCGTTGCGTCTGCTCCAGCTCCGACCAGGCCCTGACCTGAGGTTGACTGGTTGTTGGAGTTTTACGTCCTGGTAACATCTAAGGTCATATCATGATGGGCACCAACTTGTGACAGTACTCACTCATGGTGACTTTATAGCACTGACCCACTGGGAAATCAGGTCGACCGCACCATGACCCAATATCCCACTCAGTCAAATTATCCTAACAATAGTAACATGGAGCCAAGCAGTCCTTGTTCTATCCTATAAATGCCAAGTGAGCACGAGGCTATGCAGTGGCAAATATCAATTTTATAAGTCATTGATTTGACTCAGCCGAGACCCAAGCTTCAGACGCCTGTGGTCCACCAGTATGCACCAGCAAGACCCGGTCAAGGCCGAAGGAAGAAGTGAAGTGAAGATAGGATTAGTTATGTGATGGGTCCGGTTATTTGGTAGTTGTTAGTGAAGATTAATGATTACTTGTGGTTAGTGGTGTCAAGACTGGTGTGGCAGTTTGAGAGGGTACCAGGTTTAAAATAGGCCTTTTCACAATGTGCATGCATCAAAGTCGAACGGCAATTTCAAAGTGCATTCTGAATTGCTGGCTTGCTTCTGTCTGTGGAGGAGCTCTCTGGAAATGTAGGGCAAGATAAGCAAAGAGTCTGTTCAGGCATCATTGTAGTGAATATTTTACGCTTGATAATATATATTACCCTCTGCACTAACAAGTTAACAAACAATTAACAAGTTACTAAACGTGGGTACAATCTCAATCTGGGGGAAATGCCGTTCGACTTTGACGCATGCGCATTGTGAAAAGGCCTATTTTAAACCGGGTACCCTCTCAAACTGCCACACCAGACTTCACACCACTAACCACAAGTAATCATTAATCTTCACTAACAACTACCAAATAACCTCACCCATCACCTAACTAATCCTATCTTCACTTCACTTCTTCCTTCGGCCTTGACCGGACATTGCTGGTACATACCGGTAGACCACAGGCGTCTGAAGCTCGGGTCCCGGCTGAGTCAAATCAATGACTTATAAAATTGATATTTGCCGCTGCATAGCCTCACACTCGCTTGGCATTTATATGATATAGCAATTTAAGCTGGGTACCCTCTCAAAGTATGAAGCCAGCCTGAGACCCAACCAGTCGATTATTTATTTGTCCGCCCTATCGGCGCAGTTAGAGTCAGGTATGGCAGACCGGGGAACTACCTCCAGGGTGTCGGCAGCCACAGATAGCAGCAGTTTGCCTTCTGTTACAGCTGTCACTGTCACATACCTGAAGGCGAGCACTTGATGGGTGTGACGACAGCGTTGTGGTGTGCAGACTGTGCATTATCTGGGTATGGGTGTGTGTGTGTGGGGGGGGGGGGGGTCAAAGGTCGAGGGAGTGTGTATGTGTGGGGGGGGGGGGGTTGCGGGTGGTGAGTTAAACATGGATATGTATTGTAAGTAAGCTAGCATCAAGCGATATTTCCTTTTTATCCAAACCGCCCCCTTCAGAATCTAATCACGTACAGTCAAGTGCAAGGTGGAGTACCTATTTAGTACTTGATACCCTAGATAAAAGATTCACCCAGTACATGTAGTACATGGGTGAATGACAACACAATGTAGTGTAAATTCGGGTGAAAATAGCTTTAGTATGGAACATGAAGTAGAAACTGTGGTTCCATGATCAAATGGCTAGATATATTGGCACAGACTTGGTGAAATGGGAGAGAATGCAAAAATCCAAGATGGCAGCCATAGAAAGCCATCGATTTCAATTTTAAATCGTATTAAACTAGATATTTTATTATATTTTTCAACTCAAAGGTAGCGGGTAAATATGAAGACATCTACAAAGAATAAATGTTGCTTCTTAGATTGTGAAATTAGGCTCTCATTTCATTAACCTGCTTTTTCGGCTTTTTTATATAGGGTTGGTATTCACCCGTGTACTCCGAGTACCGGGTGAATCCTTTATCTATTGATACCCGTGAATTACTTGTGATTATATCCACTGATTTGTTTGTTTTCTCTATGTATGTGTATTTATATATAAAAATTAAGTATATATAATGATATATGATTATGTATAAATACACACACATAGAGAAAATAAGCAAATCTTTACATGTATATGAGACTGTCTCAAAAGGTGCTAAGCAATATGGGACAAAATGTTGTCCATTGTAACGACCAACATATTATCCGCTTATGCATTTGATCAGGATAAACTGATTTGTTTTTTACATGGTGTTTCATAATCCCTTTAGAATACATATTGATTTGAAGCAAATGTCCTTGTGTTTTTAGTGTGCCATTTTGTGTCAATCGTCATAATGGAAAAAAAGAGAGTGTTATCACCTTTTGAGACAGGCTCATATATATAATATATTATAAGCAAATCGGCTACGGCGTGTGGTGGACGTCAATTGGTCACATATATATATATATATATATATATATATATATATATATACAGCAAAATAAATAATTAATTGGCAATAAATGATTCTCCGCCCGTTTGCACGTGAATAATATATGAGACTGAATATGCACATTTGGACATGTACATGTACACAAAAACACATACAGTAAACCCTCTCTAACCGACCAACTCCACAGATCGACCACTAATATTTGGGTCCAAACGACAACTCATACAATACCATTATGATGCTTTTTTTAAATCCCTAAACCAACCACATCCCTAAATGGACCATTTATAGCCAGTCCCATGTTCGGACGAGGTAGAGAGGTTTTAATGTATACACATATACACATATACACATACACACATAGGCAAGATCTCATTATTTCCTTTCTTCTTGGTTGTCCATCGATGGCGATGACAACAGCAACTCATCATTTGTTGTGAACTTGTTGATGAATAATTTGTTGTTGTAAATATAGTTTATTCATTGAATAAAGTCTTTTGTCAGCGCCGTGGCACTGGTCTTCCAGCCATGTGACAATACAGTTATTTACAATATATGCAGCTAGCCCAAATCAGCTGAAATAACAATATCAAACATTCAAAGACTTACATATGGTATAGTTTGACAATTCACATACAAAAATAGCAGTTATATGTTGTATTCCTACACACTTGATACATACATGTGTATTGATTAGACCTTTACATTACGGAGTGGTTAGGTGCATAGTTTTCCTTCATAGGTTTGTATGCCTACTATGTTGTGAATTACAAAACTATCATGTTGTTGGAGTTAACATTTTGAGATGGAGTGAGTGTTAGTAGAATGGTTTGTTTATTCTGTTAGATAGAGTGTGGTTAGCTTATAGGGTTATGCTTAAAAGGTTAATACCTCAGGTGTGTTTTTTGACTACATGAGTCCAATTTGTGCTTGGAATGTTCAGTAGCAGATTCTGGTGGATGGTTTGTTTGTTGTTGGAGTCTTACGTCCTGACAACATCTAAGGTCATATCAGGGTTGGTGGGTGGAGGAAACGTACAGACACACATACACAAACACAAATGCATATATATATATATATACATATCATCATCATCATCATGCTGTCGGTCGCGATGCAACAAAGACTGCTTTCATTACTTGACTGTCACTCTCCATTTGCATTTCATGAAAGCTGCCTGCAAAAGTGTTGAAGTGCTACTGGCTTTTGCAAGTTACTAGCGGCATTCTCTCAGGGAGAAAATAAAGGTCTCACACCGGCAAGAACATGTCCAGACAGGTGCAAAACTATTTGTCCCTGCAGTGGCTGGTCAGTTCCATACTTCAACCACCCTTGATGCTGCCACAGTGACATGGTTTTCTGTTCAGGGTTTGCCCCGTTACCCTTCGGTTCTGTCAAGAACCTGTACCACAAGGCAGTGGTTTACAACTCTGCAGGGTAGGGGCGTCAAACTCCCTGAGGTATTGCAATACCGGCATACCTATATATATATATATATACATATATACAGTAAAACCTCTCCAACCAACCACCTCCACAGATCGACCACTCTCCTATATCGATCGCTTTATTGGGGTCCCAACAATACCATTGTAACCATATTCTAACTCCTTAAACCGACCACCTCCCTAAATGGACCACTTAAAGTCGGTCCCAAGGTCAGTCGATTTACAGAGGTTTTATTGTATATGTAGTAGTCTGCACTGACCTCTCAGGCAAGTAATCACATAGACAGGTATGCGTGGGTAGTATGGTGATATCAGCGAGCCTAGGTGGTGTAATGGTTAGCACACTGGCCCAGAATGCAAAGAGATGTGGGTTCGAGTCCCACTCTAGGCACAATATTTCCCATTTTCATCACCCCCATGACACTGGTTGCCGTTACCATGATCCTATACATGCTAAGCGCTGTATGGTTGTTGAAACTGCCCTGTGTATGTATGCGTAAGTGCATTGCCTGTATGTATGTAATTGTAAGCATTAAAAGACTTACAATTCCAGGGGGACGAGTGTACTACTAGTAGTCTGCACTGACCTCTCAGGCAAGTAACCACATACACAGATAGGCGTGGGTAGTATGGTGATATCAGGGAGCCTAGGTGGTGTAATGGTTAGCACACTGGCCCAGAATGCATAGACATGTGGGTTTGAGTCCCGCTCTAGGCACAATATTTCCCATTTTCATCACCCCCACGACATATATATATATATATATATATATATATATATGTACATATATATATATATATACCATATACATATCTTCAATTACCCGTCGTGCCATGCGCGGGTTGCGTTACGCCAGGTGGCGGGTAAGGGGTGCGGGGGGGGGGGGTGTCGTGGAGAGAGGCGGGGTTGGAGATGAGAGCTGTGGATCGATGGCACTGCAAGGGGGGGGGGGGGGGGGGGGGGGGGGCAACGATGTATTCAGGTGTATCTCTGTATGTGGTGCATATACAGTAAAACCTTTCTAAATCGACCGACCATGAGATGGACCTTAAAGTTGCATAGTCCGATGAAATATCAAATTTTTAAAACCAAACCAATTATCTAGATTTTATTGGAGATATCGAACTTAGATACTGATGCACTTATTAAGGATTTGTTTCTGCGTAGAGAAGGCAATACTGTGTCAATTTAACAGAACGTCTTACTGCAGAAGTCTATGCGTCAAGTTTTGGCAACTTGCCAAAACTAATTTTCCATGTTTGCACTCAAAATATCTCAAAGATTTACCATTTAAAATAAAAGTAACTTTGAACTAATATAAAGTAGATACTAGTAGGTGGTGCCTATACAGTATGTGGTGCATGTACAGTAAAACCTTTCTAAATCGACCGACCATGAGACGGACCTTAAAGTTGCATAGTCCGATGAAATATCAAATTTTCAAAACCAACCCAATTATCTAGATTTTATTGTAGATATCGAACTTAGATACTGATGCACTTATTAAGCATTTGTTTCTGCGTAGAGAAGGCAATACTGTGTCAATTTAACAGAACGTCTTACTGCAGAAGTCTATGGCATCAGAGTTTTGGCAAGCTTGCCAAAATTAATTTTCCATGTTTGGACTCACAATATCTCAAAAGTTTACCATTTAAAATAAAAGTAACTTTTGAACTAATATAAAGTAGATACTAGTGATCGATCTAATATATTTATCTCAGAAAAAATATAGAATTTCTAAACCATCGGACTATGCAACTTTAAATGGTCCATTTAGGGAGATGGTCGGTTTAGAGAGTTAGAATATCCATACCATGGTATTGTTGGGACAGAAATAAAGCGATCGAATGGAGAGAACCATCGGAATCAAACCTTCAAAACATTTATATTGTTATATTCCTATTGTTTTGTTTATTGCTCCATAACCATGTGATCATATGAATTAGTGAGCTTTACTCATATTTTCTGGTAGAATTCTTTTATTTAAACTCAATTTTTGGATTGGAGTTTATGTGGTTTTGCACCTGAACTCTTCATATATATATATATATATATATATATATATAAATATAAATATATATATATATATATATATATATATATATATATATCCAACACGACTGAAACCCCTCGCAAAACCAAATATGACGTATAATGTATTATGCGAGTAGAAATGTATGGAAAAGAACCTGTCAGTATCATATACACCTCCTACAAACGTGCCATTCCCCACCCTCCATTACACCCGTGTCGCACTCGCAGCAGACGAATATTTTCTAGCTATGAACATTACTCTGCTAAATATGCAGTGCCTGTGAACATATATTACATAGTATGCTAATTATGTATGTGATACTATTATATCCTGGACAAACTTCCCATCCCACCCCATCCAATCCCATCCCACCCCATCCAATCCCATCCAACCCCATCCCACCTTAGCCCCCCATCCCATCCAAGCCCATCTAAGCCCACCACACCCCATCCCATCCCACCCCATCCCACCCCATCCCGCCCCATCACACCCCATCCAACCCCATCACACATTAGCCCCCATCCCATCCAAGCCCATCCAAGCCCACCACATCCCATCCCACCTTAGCCACATCCCCACCCATCCCACCTTGTCCCATATTAGCCCTCCCTCACCCAATCCCATCTTAGCCCCCCATTCCATCCCATCCCATCCAAGTCCATCCAGCCCATCCAAGCCCATCCAAGCCCTTCCAAGCCCATCTGATATTAGCCCCCCCCCCCCATCCCATCCTATTCAAGCCAATCCTATCACACCCCATCACACCTTAGCCCCCCCCCCCCCATCCCATCCAAACCCATCCAAGTCCATCCCATCCAATCCCATCCCACCCCATCCCACCTTATCCCCACCCCATCCCACCTTATCCCCAGCCCATTCCACCCATACCCCGTCCCCCGTCGCACTCCTAACCCCGGCGCATACCCAGGCCCGGTCGGTGGCGTCCCCTAGCAGTAACGTCGCGGGGCGGTACGGCAGGTAGCGGACGCCGTTTCTATGGTTACCGCTCATGCGGCGCAGTCTGACATACATTTTAATCATTGCCGATTACCCGACACCCCTCGCGCCGCCCGGGGGTGCGATACACGGCCGGCCAGGTATGTGTGCCAGCCATTCACCGGCCATTGCCGCTAATTTGATGTGGATGCACCCAACCCCCGCCTCCCACTCCCACACTCCATCCCCCCTCCCCCTGTCATCACTCCGTCCCACTCAATTTCCCACCTGTGCTATACAAACAAGTAACCATCCACTATATCCTGGATATGCTCCATTGCTGCCCTTTTCTCTTTGCCCCCTCCCCGTCCCTGCCCCCCCCCCCCCAACAAATTTCCCTGACCACTACCCACCTGAAGCCAAATCCCAGCCATGATGGCCACCTGCTTTAATGGTGCCCATACAGGTGCTGCAGATTTGCAGCCTTCATTATGTCAATGCGACTGAAAACTCCCCAAAACTCCCCAAAAAATATTTAATGAATATCAATGATATTCATTAATTATTATCATCAGATTAGACTAAATTGACCGGACGCAATGGCCCAATCGGTAGAGCGCAGGCTTCCCATGCGGAAGTTCAGGAGTTCAATTCCCGGTTGAGTCCAATCAATGACTTACACAATTGATGTGTCACTTCCTAGCCAGGCGCTCGGCATTATTAGGATAGGGCAAGGACTGGTTGACTCGGTGTCGTGACTGAGTGGGATATCAGTTCATCGTGCTGGTGGCCTGGTTGCCCAGTGGGGCAGCACTATAAATGTGCCATAAGTGCGCACTGTCACAATGTGTTACCCGCCCTGATATGGCTATAGAATGTTGCCAGGACGTAAAACTCCAACAACCAAACACCAACCAAGTCAGACTAAACTGAGTTTTCCAGTGCGCGAGTGACAGTATTCGCAGCACTGGTAGCGGTGGGAGGTGGTGGCGCCACCTGTCCCACAGTGAAGAGGGGGTCACGCATAAAGTAGTACACAGCATCAGGGTGGCCAGTAAGGAACATTCCCTTACAGTTACACAGCTTTATACTCGCATAAGTTTTATACATCACACAAAGGATAGCTACTCATCCACACACACAATCACTGATATACCTCACATATCAAAACAACACAGTTTATACAGCAACCCACAATATTCGCTCATAATACTAAAAAGTAAGAGTTAAATATGCGCTTTTACATGTATGTAGGAACAAATTTGCCCTTTTACATGTATGTAGGAACAAATTTGCAACAGGTGGACGATTATCTAGGTTTTATATCTAGCATCAAAGCTAGCTAGCTAAGCGATTTGCATTAGACAATTTGATACTTCCATTGGACTACCCGGCTTTGTATTTGTAGTCCATATATTATCTCTATATATCCCTTTAGTACATCACAATGGAGTGGCATGTTAAAGTTGCATAGTCCGATGGTTTTGAGTTTCACTCATTCTCTGAGATAAATATATTAGATTGATGGCTATAAGTATAACCTACCTTATATTTTAAATGGCTAACCTTGGAGATATTTGAAGTACGACCATGCAAAATTAATGTTGGCAAGCACGCCAAAACTCTGACACCATAGGATTCTGCACTAACAGGTTCTATTATAAGTATTAAAGTTGCATAGTCCGATGGTTTTGAATTTCTGTATTTTTTCTGAGATAAATATATTAGATCGATCACGAGTGTCTACTTTACATTAGTTTAAAGTTACTTTTATTTTAAATGGTATATTTTTTAGATATTTGAGTGCAAACATGGACAATTAGTTTTGGCAAGCTTGCCAAAACTCTGACGCCATAGACTTCTGCAGTAACAGGTTCTGTTAAACTGACTCGGTATTATTGCCATCTATGCAGAAACAACTGCTTAATAAGTGCATCAGTATCTAAGTTAGATATGTAAAATCAAATCTAGATAATTGGTTTGGTTTTGAAAATTTGATATTTCATCGGACTATGCAGCTTTAAATTGCCCCAGTGTTACCTTCAATGTGGTGAGAAATGTTTAATACTAATAGGTGCACCAGCATCCAAGTTAGATATGTAGAATCAAATCTAGATAATTGTTTTGATTTGGAAATGTTTAATAGCAGGCATTTTTTGTGTGTGTAAAAGGGTTTATTCATCAGAACATGCATTTTCTTCCAGTATGGACGCACTTCACTTCCGGTCATTTGCATTACTTTGTAGATAAGTATTTATCTCGGCAGGTACATAGATAGCGTATATTGGTGAATGAAGTTGGATGCTTTAATGTGTTAGTAACTTAGCTAGTCCCTCATATATTTCTGTTATGCCATTTATTATCAAAGGTAGATAATGCTAATAAAAGTCATATACTTTCAAGTAAGGTAGATACTACTGATATATCAGTATGTTTGTTTGTTTGGGTTTTACATCCAGGCCACCCACCCCAATGGGGGCCCCCCTGCCACCACCCTTAACCATCAAGAACAAACCATCAACACACTGAACATCCTACACAACTATCACCCTCTTTAAACACATTGAACACTATATAAGACAGACAAAATGTATGGTCAACTGTAAACTTATCTTGTTTTATTAGAGAAAAATGTAACCCACAACGATTGTTGAGTTGCCCCAAGTAAACACTTTCTACTTGGTGCTGCGGGGCAAGGCGGGGCAAGGTTTGGGTACATTCTACAGCAGGAGCCACTCCGTTAATTCTATAGGATCGGTCCTGTAACTAATACAACACTGATCAAACGTAGATTAATTTAGACTATCAACTACAATAGTAAGATGGCCGGAACACCAGTGCTCCGGCGCTGACAAATGTCATATTCAGATGAATAAATACTTTACCAAAAAAACTTAAAAAAATTGCTAAGGTCGTATAATAATTGGTAACGACTTGTGACAGTGTGGCCAGTGGGAGACCATGCCGTTGGCACCAGAACCTGATATCACACTCAGTCACATTATCCTGACACTGAGGTCGTTGCCCTAACCTAGTATTAATGCCAAATATCAGGGTAGTTAGCAACAGGTACCAGGAAGATACCCTCTAGGGGGATGCCAGCCAAAAACACCCTACTATATTTAATGGTCAAAGAGAATTCAAATTCAAAATAAAATCTATTAGTGTTAGTGTTACTGCTAAAGCCTATGTGATCAGAGGTTTGACAAGATAACCAAAATATTGTTTTTCTATTTGCTTAAACTGCAAATATCATCAAGGTTAGCCATTTAAAATAAAACTCACTTCAAACCAAAGTAGATTATAATGATCAATTTGGGGTATTAACCTCAGAAAATGGCTGAAACTCAAAACCATCGGACTATGCAACTTTAACGACGAACGCCCTAGGTGAGAGGGTCAGTATTTTGGTAGGGGGTGCGGGGAATGTGAGGTCGGGGGGGGGGGGGGTTGAGAGAGAGGGGGGTGTAAGGAGCTCATTGGGTGTGAACATGAGGTGGTGAGGGGAGCTAAACCGGAAGGAGGCTGAGCTGCGCGCGCATCCCCCGTGATTAGTGTCTCAATTTGATAGGCGTCCATCGCCGCCCCACCTAGCGGGAGATGGTGGCGGCGCGATACCGACAGACGACGAATGGGGAAGTCGCCCCCAACTCCAAGCATTCCTCCCTTCCCCCTCTCCCCACTCTCCATCCCCATCTCTCCATGACCACTCCCCCCACCAACCCATCCACCCCCAAACCCCAAGTATCATATCCCCCTTCCTCCCCCCTTAATATCAACCTAACCACCCCCCCATTTGCCCTCGATCCCACCTCACCCCCTCTCCCCACTCCCAAACCATCATTTCTTCGCAACCTCTCCACCAACCCATCCCATCCCCCTCAAGCCATCATCCCCTCCCCCCACCCTCAATATCCACCTAACCACACCCATTTGCCCTCCATCCTACCTCCTACCTCCTCCTCCCCCTCTCCCCATAACCCTCTCCCACCGATCCCCCCCCCCCCCAAGCCATCAACCCCTCTCTTTACCCCCTCACTTTCCACCAAAAGCAGTCCCCTTTTGCCCTCCATCCTACCTCCCCCCTTTTCCCACTCCCCAGTTCCATCTTTTCTCGACGCCTACACCACCCATCCCATCCCGCAAACGATTACCTCCTCCACACAGACACAATCTCCATCTACCCATAAACCCTTTTCCCTACATCTTAATTCTTATCTCCTCTACCGTCTCTCCAATTCCATCTCTCCCCACGACGCTTCCACCACCTATCCCATCCCACAAGATATAATCCCCTCAATGTCAACTTAACCAATCCCCTTAATGTCAACTTAACCAATCACCTCAATGTCACCTTAACCAATCCCCTCAATGTCAACTTAAACAATCCCCTCAAGCCTGCACCCCATCCTGCCCCTTCTCCCCACTCCCCAACCACACCTCTCCACGACTCCTCAACCACCCATCTCATCCCCCAAGATATCACCCCCTCCCGTCCTCATCCCCTCAATCTTCAATTAATCAATGTCCTCAACCTTACATCCCCCCTCCCCCCCACACTCCGCAACCCCCTATATCTCAGCCTATCTTTCACCCCCCAGGCCATCATCCCCCCTCCACAGCCCCTCACCATCCACCTCACCCCAATCCCGTCAGCCCTTCACCCCCCCCCCCCCCATCTCACCACTCGGCAACCCCATCTCCGCGCGGCCCCCTCAACGCACCCCCCCCCCCCCCAATAAGCCATCACCCTCCTCTCCACCCCTCGCTCTCTACCTAAACTCGTCCAACATCCTACCTCATCCCCACCGCCCCCACTCCCATCCTCACCTCTTCACCCATCCCCCACCCACTCTCACACCCACCAATCATCTCCAGTCCCATCAGGGTGCCCCATGCCGAACTCATACTGCTGCCTTGCTTGCTTACTCACTTACTCACATACCATGCCCCCCCCCCCGCCGCTCCCCTCCTCTCCCCCCTCCCCTCTTCCAGCCTATACCAAACCAGCCCTGCAGCCTTCCCTCCAACCCCCTCCCCTCCTCCACCCGCCACTCCCCCCTCCCCCTAACAGCTTACAGCTCAGATTGCCCTCGCGAGTATATGATTCGAAAACCAGCGTCTCTAATAGTGCGCCAATTTATTAACGCGGCGCGGTGTTTGGGCGCGCCGACCTGACCCCTAGCGGCGGGCGGCGTAAACAGCGCATTAGCGCGCGCCGTTTTTGTTGACGATCGCCGCGCCGCCCTGGTGGTGGCGGCCGTAACCAGAGAGGCCGGGTCTGCGGGCTGAGTGACACCTCGTCAGTTACCGCACAGCGGGAAATATATGAGGCGCCATTTCTTTTCTCTCTCCCACCCTCCCTCCTGTGAGGATTATTTATGGCGCGCCCCCTGGCGGGGTCCGGGCGGACTAGCTTAGGTCGGTAGCGTGTAATATGTTGGTTGCCAATTAGGCGCGCGCGGACGGACGGACAGACGGTCGGACGGACGGAGGGACGGACTCGCGGACGGACGGACAGACGGACAGAGGGACAGAGGGACAGGCGGGCAGACGGACAGATAGTCGGACAGACGGAGGGACGGGCAGGTGGACGGACGGACAGACGGACAGACGGACAGACGGACAGACGGACGGACAGACGGTCAGACGGACGGAGGGACGGACGGGTGGACGGACGGACAGACGGAAAGATGGACAGACGGACAGACGGAGAGACGGCCAGACGGACAGACGGAGAGGCGGCGAAGGGCGGTGCTGGGCAGGGGTGAGATTGGTTGAGATGAGGCGGCGCAGGGCATGGTGAGGCCGGGCGGGGTGAAGCTGGGCGGGGTGGTGCGGGGCGGGGCCAGCGGCGGGGTTGGGCGGGGCGGGGCGGGGCGGGGCGGGGCGGGGCGGGGCGGGGCGGGGCGGGAAGTTAAGGGAAGGGAAGGGAAGGGAAGGGAAGGGAAGGGAAGGGAAGGGAAGGGGCGATGCGGGGAGGGCGGGGAGTGGAGGTGTGGGGGAAGCGGGGCGGCGCGGGCGTAATGGGGCGGAGGGGAAAGGCGGGACGGGGCGGGCATGGTAGGATGAGGCGGGGCAAGGCGGGACGGAGCGGTGCGAGGTGGGCCGGGGCGGGGGCGGGGCAACGTGGGATAAGGCGACCTGGGGCGGACACCTTCGGGAGAGATAATGTATTATCGCTCAGCTAAAATCTGTCAAGTATAACAAATAGCATGTTGGAGGTTATCTTGCACACTTTGGGCGTGCCCAGGTGTTTCCAGGAATGCACAGTTTATCACAGTTTCCAAGTCCCTGCTTAGCTCTTTTTATGTTGTTGGTATTATTGTTTTTGTATATAAACAAAAATTAAACAAAAAGTCCAGCTGGCAGACGATATGCCGTCGGTCATTGCGTCATGGGCGGGCAGATTCGTCATCCGGCTCAACCAGGATGCATCGGGTTCTCGTGTTGGGGAATGCTGACTCCATTTTCCAGCGTCTATAAACCGTCTTCCGATCAATTAAATGTCATTACGGAATCCCTTCATGCATCATCATGTCTCAGTTGATGCCCGCATATATACATATATATATAAAGTTATATATATATAAATATATATATATGTATAGAGAGAGAGAAAAATGTACATATATATTATTACTATTAATAACGTAGATGCATATATATATATATATATATATATTTTAAATTCATATATCTATTTATATATATATATATATTTATATGCCGGACACCAACATGTACATATAGGTGTATATATAAATATATATATATAGATTTTCACATACATAGATATTGCGTTCCAACATGCATATATATAAATATATATATATAGTATAGGAACCCAAATATATATACATATATATATATATATATATATATATATGTGAGGATCGAATATTTATGAACGTATCTTTCTGCATAACTATATACATATTTATAACATATATATATATATATATATATTTATTTATATATATATATATACATATGGTTATACATACACATATATACTAATTACTGTAGATATAATATTCTGGAACCGGTTATTTGCATATTTGTATATATATAGATGAATTATGTTGTATAATGTATAATGGGAGTATAAAGATACGAAAGGGAATATTACTTGTTATTATGAGTATCATTACATTGTAACTTATAAGAAGAAACGTTGTACCAGTGGCGCCATCTCGGCCTACCTCTTCTCAACCAAATATTGACAAGTGTCAGCCGTATGGTGATTCTAAACTTCTATGCATATATATATATATATATATATATATATATATATATATATATATACATATATGTATTATGTAATTTATTTTGTGGATATAAATAAAGAATGCTCGCCAATGTTTTATCTCCACACCTCTCGAGTACAACTCCCTCTGATAATGATATGCTGTAATGTAAGTGTAACTGGCTGTGACCCGGTCACTCTCTGCTATTTGCCTCCTGCAAACCATTCCCAAAGAGTCGCTTTCTGCTCACCTTCAAACCCTAACCAGGAGATCATTATATTTCTCCTACCAGAGAAAATAAACTCAACCGAAAGCTAATCCTAGTCTGTTCCTTTCATTCCACTCTCAATGCATATAAAACATCCCTGGTCATATCAGGACAGATACCAACTTGTGAAAGTATGCACTCATGGCAACCTTATAGTGATGCCCCACTGGGGGACCAGGTTACCAGCAGCATGACCCAATATCACACTCAGTCACATTATCCTGAGACTGAGCTAACCAGACCTTGCCCTATCCGAGTGTTGCTGAGCACCAGGCTAGGTAGCGACAAGTATTTTGTTTGTCATCGCATTGACTCAGATGGGATTTGAAATCAAAACCTTCCAGACGGGAAGCCAGTACTCTCAAGCCCTGGTCACATACACGGTAGTGAACGTAGTTGAACGTAGGATAGATTAGCGTGGGTGAAACATGCTATCACTACGTTAAATTACGTTAAGGTACGGCAGGTTTTGGTTGATCACCCACCTAATAGTACGGATAAATACGTTATGGTACGGATCCCGGTACGTTACGGTACGGATCCCGGTATGCTACGGTACGGATCCCAGTACATCCAACCACATTCAAATACGTTCAACTACATTCAACTATGTTCAACTACGTTACCATCCACTACGTTCAACTTCGTCCACTAACGGCTGTGTGACCACAGCAGAACGGCCAAGGTTTTGTGGGGATCAAAGTATGCTAGAGTACGCTAGAATACAGTAAGAAGTACGCTAGAGTATGCTAGAGTACAGTAAGAAGTACACTAGAGTATGGTAGAGTACGTTATCATCACAGAGGCTATGTCGGCCTCAAACGTACCTCCCTTTTGAACATGTCCAAAGCTTAAATCGGAACTCATGCCCCACACATGTTCATATCACATTCTCATCAGGGAAGTATGGATACCAGTACATTCAACTACGTTCAACTACGTTCAACTAGGTCAGCCTCCACTAAGTTCAACTATGTTCACTAACGTGTATGTGACTGGGCATTCAGTTTTACCAATTCAGCCATCGCATTCCGTAGCACCGATTTTGTCATCACGGTATATATATAGAAATATATAAAGGATTACTCCGGAAATAACGAAAACATAACACACAAGTTGGACTGAGTCTTTAATAGTCTCTGGAAAGGGAAAATCAGCCTACCTAATCAAAAGAAAAATCTTACAGAAGTGTGGCTACTGACCCGCACAATAGACTACATCACGGTTCCGATTGCGCATGCACTGAAAATGGCATTGGGAGCAAAGCAAAGGCATACGCCCATTGACTTTGCTGATACGCGTAGGGCAAAACTGGCATTTTATTCAAAATAAATAGAAATACATAACAATTTGGCATAAACATGGATGGAAGGATGCAATATAATAATATAATGAATATGTTTAAGAGACAACTCTCCATAAACCATAGAATATAAATAAAAACATGAATAAAATAAATAAAACTGACTCTGTCTATGGCTCTAACACTAGTCTGAGTGCCTAGATTTGTCTAAATCTAAATGCACATGGCATAAGATGTGCTGGTTATATTGCTGTAAATGCAATGCTGGATAAAAGATTAATATCTTACTTTATTATATATATTTTTTTAGTTGGTATTCTATGTTTCAAACAAGAGCTGAGATGGGCTGAAACTAGCACATTTCATAGCTGCACCCAGTGTATTAGCATGTGCCATGTGCTTCTCGCGGCTTTGTTTTGCTCTGATGCATCCCACAATGCACCGCGCTGCTGGAACCGTGATGTAGTCTATTAGTGTCTGCAACATGCGGTGGGGGCATGTAAGTCACCAATTCGGAGCTGGAGAGTTGGCGCATGACTCCAATATTCAGACATAATCATCCATATTCAATACTATTCAACGACAACAGATACATGTTCTTTTCCGAGTTTTATATTAGCATAATTCATTATACGCTATACATACAAGTATATGTATATGTATATGTGAGGAGTTCAGGTGCAAAACCAAGTAAGTCCATTTTCAAGAAAAATGAGATAACCAATGGAGACAGCACTTCTTAGTCCCTAATACCCACCTTACCAGGTTTTGTTTCAAAACCTGGTAAGTCCTATGTTAAAACGGCCCTAAAATACGGTTTTGTTGCAAAACCTCATAAGCGCCATTTGAGTTTGTCTGCAGAACCACGTAAGATGTATATGGCCAATCAGCGGCGCGTGTCAGGTCACATGATGCACAAAATGGCGGTGCCCACATTCCCTAGTTTTACGCGCTGATATTGCTAGCTTCCTTCAGTCTACGGTTGTTTTGTCGACGTTTATTATGGAAACCTATGATGCAATTGATGAAAACGTGATGTTATCACCATCGGGAAAGCGTAAAACGATGTCAGCCACAAAATTCCATGCGTTCTAGAGCCAAAGCAGCTCGCTACAGTGGAGTAGGTTTGATTCCGCGTGTCAAATGCGCACATAACAATACCGTGTGCTCTGCCCAAACTTTGACAGAAAACGATTTACAGTACATAAAAGGGCAGCTGTATGTCACCTCAGATAAAGTTAAGCAAGATGCAATCCTTGTGTCCCACATGGATATAACCCAGGTCCATCGCCGAAGGCCAAGAGAAGAAAATGAGGAAAGGGCACACAACAGAGGTGTGTCGATCAAGTACAGCGTTTGTGAAGGAAGATAAAACGAAGATTTCAGTATGCCAGGCTTCATTTCTCAGCATATTGTGTAAGTATGGTTCCACATATGGCAAGACATTTAATCTATTTTATTTCAGATATTTCATAGGGGGAAGTTGTCGGCGTCGATCATTAAATAAAATGGTTACCCCTAAAAAGTGCTTTAAACTAGGAGAATATAGTTTATATTTCTGAAAGGATCAACATTATGGCATGTAATTGAAGTAGAAAAAACAGCATAGTGGTACAGATAAGTTCAGTCCTTCACCATGAAATAAATATGTAAAGGTAGGAAATAATATGACATACTTCCATTGACTAGAACCTGTAATAAAAGTGTTCATTATCTTTGTTATATTTTATTTAATTCATTCTTTCAGGTGTCAGGGAATATTGAGTCCAGAGTGTCGCGAGGTTCTGGCTTGAGCACGGTAGATCTCCTCCGGAAAATCGTGGTGGTTACAGGAGAGCTGCAGAAAATGAAGGGAAGAAGGAGAGCGTTCGAAATCATATAAAGTCCTTCACGTGCAGAGCTAGCCACTATGCTCGTCGAGGTGCACCAGGGAGGAAGTACCTTCCTAGTGATTTAAGTGTTGCAAAGATGCACAAATTGTTCCAGACGCAGAATCATGACAGGATAACGTACTCACTGTATTGGAGCATTTTTGTGTACGACTTCAATCTTGCATTTGGTCACCCTGCCACAGATGTATGTTCCACATGTATGAAATTCCGCTTGAAAATTAAGGATCTAGAGCAAACCCCTGATGAAAAGCGAGAAAATATTCTGCTGTATGGGTTGCATCGTCGCCGTGCCCGTCAATTTTACACCAAGATGAATGAGGTGGGAGATAGTTTCACTGTCTGTTTTGATGTTATGGAAAATCTTGTTCTTCCGAAGTCCCCAATAGGGCAAACGTATTATTCTCGCCAGTTATACATGTATGTGTTTGGGATTGTTCATCACCGAGGTAGAGGAGAACCGCAGGGGAAAGATGACATTCATTTATATACATGGCTTGAACATCAGAATGCCAAAGACAGCAATACAATTGCTTCTGCATTACATGATTACTTAGGTTCAGTGGTTAACATGGACATAAATCAAACTGAACTCCTACGTTTGTTCTCAGATTCTTGCTACGGCCAAAATAAGAACATTAACGTTTTATCCATGTTGTTTGCTTTGTGCAACCAGAAGTACCCAAATCTTACTGTTGAATACACTTTCCCAATACAGGGACACAGCTTTCTTCCTGCAGACCGAGTGTTTGGAAGGATCGAGCAAGAAATCCGAAAGAAGGAAACAATATTAATGCCAGAGGAATACTGTGAGATTCTGAGGAACCATGGTTCTGTTCATGTGTATGGAAAGGATTGGATGTGCTATGATTACAAAGCAGAATCAGCCAGTTTCACAAAACGTCAAAGATCTTTCAAAATTAGTGAGGCAAGAGTGCTACAGATTTATAAGAATAAGTTGGGGTTCAAAAGTGCATTTGCTGGGGAATTTTGCCAACACTCCCTTCTAAAAAGGGGGAAAAAGTGGGCACAGTTCAATCCTTCACTACTGGCTGACATTAACTGCGTGAAAGAGGCTAAGAAGCAGGATGTTATGAAGCTGCTGAAACAGTTGGATGTAAATCAAGAGGTTTGGGGTTACTATGAGAATGCCCTCTCTCATGATGGTGATCAGAACATTGTGCAGGACCTTGAGGATAGTGGTGATGATGAGTAAGCTTAAGGTTCAAGAATGGTCTCCGGGTAACATAGAGACTCCTCCCTGCCCGATCAGTCGAGCTGAGGACTAGAGCAGATTGGACTCATAGATAAGAAAGGGTGTTCTTTTGAATATATAATACATGCTTCATGTTTAAGATATTTCTAATTATGTGTTCTTTGATTCTGCAAGATTTCCATAAGATTAGTCTTTGACAATGGACTTACATGGTTTTGCAAACAAACCGAAAGTGGACTTACTTGGTTTTGCAGAAAAATCAATAAAAGTTGGTTAATTAATGAGTTTTGGAAAAAAGGTTCATTTATCACTTTCATAGTATTTTGTTCATTGCCCTGAACTCTTTAATACAAAGAAAAGTGGAATTACTGAGAATTATATTTATGGGCATACAAAAATCTTGATTTTAAAACAAAAGAGGTCGGGTGGACTTACTTGGTTTTGCGCCTGAACTCCTCATGTATATATTCTTGCTTTCTAACCAAATGTGAATCTCCATTACTGGCTGACTCTGGTACAGTGGTAGCTAGTGCATTTAGTATTGATTAAGAATTACAGTTTACACGAGTAGCCTGATGGCATGCCAGTATATTGATTATTGAGCAGCAAGTAACAGAGTACTTGTCCCGTTCTATTAATCGGCACATCCATATCTACAAAGGTACAAAGGATTAACTGACAGCAGAAGGTCGAGAGATTGATTGCAGATGTGTCCTTGCAACATACATAAGTTCCAGGCGCATGTGAGAATGTTAGCACCGGAAGTATGGTGGGGCGGTGGTGGAGCCACCCATAGACTACATCACGATTCCAGCGGTGCAGTGCATTGTGGGATGCATCAGAACAAAGCAAAGCCACGAGAAGCACATGGCACATGCTAATACACTGCGTGCAGCTATGAAATGTGCTAGTTTCAGCTCATCTCGGCTCTTGTTTGAAACATAGAATACCAACTAAAATAATATATGTAATAAAGAAAGATATTAATGTTTTATCCAGCATTGCATTTAGATCGATATGACCAGCACATCTTATGCCATCTGCATTTAGATTTAGACAAATCTAGGCAATCAGACTAGCATTAGAGCCATAGCCAGAGTCAGTTTTATTTATTTTATTCATGTTTTTATTTATATTCTAAGGTTAATGGCATATGTAGAAAGAGAAAATGAGTACCGTTAATCAGATATTGGTTATATATTTCTTTGAAACAAGTTTTTGTTGACAGATTTCACATTTTAATATTTAGAACAAGAATTACTTCTGGCTAATCAATGGCGATGTAAACAGCCTGTAAGGTGACTGAAATTGTATGTTTCTTAGCTCAAAATGCTTAATTATGGAGAGTTGCGTCTTAAACATATTCATTATATTATTATATTGCATCCTTCCATCCATGTTTATGCCAAATTGTTATGTATTTCTATTTATTTTGAATAAAATGCCAGTTTTGACCTACGCGTATCGGCAAAGTCAATGGGCGTAAGCCTTTGATTTGTTCCCAATGCCTTTTTCAGCGCATGCGCAGTCGGAACCGTGATGTAGTCTATACCCATATGAGTAAGGAGCAAATACATGCAGAGAACCCATTGGCTAATAATATAATATCGGAATAATATAATATAATATAATAAACATATAGGAAATCCCTTACACAGCTTTATACTCGCATCATGCTTAAAAGTTATACGTCACATATAAGGTAATATCCAACCATAGGATCCATCAGTAAACTAACAGGTTTAAAAAATTAAATTGACTTAATGTGCCCCTTTAATGCAGCTACTGATGATTAAAGCTGCATAGTCTTGTAAAATAGTAGATTCTACTGAACAATGTGATGTATGTATCTTTAAAAAAAATGAGAGAAACTCAAAACCAGCAGAATAATAGACTACATCGCCATTACAGCCACGCGGTGCATTGTGGGATGCATGGAAGATAAACAAACCACCGCGATGGACATGGCTAATACTAAGACACTGGGCGCAGTTATGAAATGTGCTAGTTTCAGCTCAACCCAGCTCTTGTTTGAAACATAGAATACCAACTAAATAATATATATAATAAAGTAAGATGTTAATCTTTTTTTATCTAGCATTGCATTTAGATCAATCTAATCAGCACATCTTATACCATCTGCATTTAGATTGAGAAAAATCTGGGCACTCAACTACTGTTATGCCAAGTACACACCTACCGTATAGGATTTGCGCACTAAAACTCCCGACCCGCTTAAAACTGAAAACGGGCCGATTCATTTTTCGAATCGCGAATCGCAATCGTAATGCTAGTACACACCTACCGTTTTAGCCCTAAAAATCAGTTTTTAATCTTGAATCGCAATCGGTAGGTGTGCTAGGGGAGTGCACACCTCACGACTTTTGGGCAGTTTTAGATCGTATACGGTAGGTGGGTGCGGAAAAACGATCGTATACGGTAGGTGTGTACCTAGCATTAGAGCTATAGATTGAAATCCACAATTGAAATCCCCTCCCCTACTTAAAGTTGCATAGTCGATCGCGTTTGAATTTCTTTATTATTTTTTAGATAAATATATCAAATTGATTGTTATGACCTACTAATCATTAGTCCGGAGTCATTTTGATTAAACATGGCTTAGTTTTGAAGCAATTTGAGCTGAAAGAGCCCAAAATGCTTCTAACAAGCTTTCCAAAAGTCCTCTCGCTATGACCGGTATTGACATCTCGTGATGACCACATGATGTGGAATGACCTAAATAAAATATACCCTGGTCACCTAGCATGTTCTAGTGATGGCGCCATTTCACCATCATATTCTAGTTCTCTTCGGAATAAATATATCAAATAAAACCAGTTAGCTGTCCAACCATTCGATTGAGCTACCAACATTGCTGTAATTAATATTTTTGACCACACAAATGATATATTGTATCATAAATTTCAGAAAATGATTCAAAAACCAAAATGTTACCCTGTTGCTAGATAACTGGCAATTTGTTTAAAATTGCCTGGCAACCGGGTTCAACTTGTTGACATACACAGCAACTAATGATACTAGTTCTGAGGTTCTAAATTAAATTCAATCGAAATATTCAAGTAAACTGCCCAAAATATGCTATTTAATTTCAAGCAATTGGATTCAGTCCTTATATATATTATTTTAATAGTCATGGGAATGAGGAATATCACCTATTATTCTGATAATTAAGTGACAGACTTAGCGATTTGGCCGCCGTTTAAGTGGCTCGGCCGTCAACGCTGAAATACACCATTACATAATTATTATTATTATGGTGCCAGCAATACTACCACTAGACATCCTGGAACCTGACTAGGTACTTGGAATGATGGTCAAGGCTAATGATGCCATGAGATTGACCTAATTGGTTAATGGCTTCCCTGTGTAATGGCTTTCTCAAAGTAGGTGTCCATAGTAAATTCATTGATTATTTTATATATGCTTGCCCAAATCACTAGTTAATGCACCAATATCTAAGCTGAATATACATAATCAAATATAGATACATATTTTGGTTTTGAAAAATTAATATTTCATCGGACCATGCAACTTTAATCAACAACGTAATAACATTGTCGGGCCTACCGTATATGAATCCCTGTCACCTCATGTAGCAATTAGTACATGTACTACAATTTGCATTGAATTTACTGTAATTGCCATGCGGCAATAGGTGGGTGTAATGACGTCACGAGGCAACTTTCGGTGACCATATTTGATTACATACAGAAGGCTTGAACGTGTCTACATTGTGCTTATTTGTTGGTTTATTTGACACTGTTTTGATCAGTTTGGCCTCAGAAGCTGTCGTTAAAGTGCTGAAAGTAAACACATTGGATGTAAACTGCCCAGAACAGCTCAGAAAACAAGGAAAATGATGTTACTGCATCAGCATACATCCACAACAGGGCTAGTCAAGGGTGCTCGTAATCCAAGATGGCTGATTGCTCTGACCACTGAGTGATGACATCACATACACTCCCTCAATAGAACTTGTAGCAATTGATAAAAGAATCTAATTATTCTATCTAGTTATCTAAACTATATTTGTGCCTATATTTGTACCGGAATATCAGTGATTATGTGGTGATCTAAAAAAAAAAAAACTATTCAACTGAATCAAACTTTTTTTTAAATTGTTTCAAGAAGCATTTATACGTTTTGCTTGAGCTCCATATATATTGTACACAAAGGTTATTTATCACAGTTATAATTGTTTGTACAGTAGTCCGTAATGAGACCCGTTTCGCTATGATGGAAGTCTTGCCTCCAGTGACCATTGGGGCGTGTTCGATTAATCAACTCAGGTCACCCGAGCCACTTTTTGGCGCATATCGCACATCCTAAAGACTCGGGTTGAATAAACGAACACGCTTCTCCACGCTCGGGGTGGAAAAAATGGTGGCTTCCACAAAAACTTTATTTTATTTTTTAAATATAAAGCATTAATACAGCAAAACAGGATTTAAAGTATTTTATGGTTGCATAAGCTGGCAATCTGGGTTATTATTTTTTTTAAATGCATTAAAGCTGGTAGCTGTTATGCTACAGGTACCAGCACAAATGTCACGTTATCACTCCTAGCCAATCCCAGCCAAGAGGTGAGTTACTGGGGTCAGGTCGTTTTGCACACAGCATGTGTTTTTCTTGACTGCACCAGAGAGCGTGTATATAAACAGATGAGAGAGACAACTCCCGCGAAAATCGGTAACACAGGCTACAGTGGCGTTCCTGGCGGTTAGTGTTGAACAAGCTTTGAGTTTGCCATACGTGTAGTGCAAAACATTTGTTTTTATTCAAAATTAATAGAAATGCAGAAGCCTAACCTTATCGATTTAATATAATCTTGTTGGTAAACATGTTTTCTATGTGTATTCCAATCAGTTTGTTTCTAGGTGTTGTAGTTTTAGAGATATTTAACGTTTTCTGTAGGAAGATTGCTCAGCGCCATTGACAATTCCTTGAGTTTGCCGTACGCGTAGTGAAAAACGTCAGTTTTATTCCAAATTAATAGAAATCCAGAACCCTAACCATATCAATTTAATATAATCTTGTTGGTAAACATGTTTCCTATGTGTATTCCAATCAGTTTGTTTCTAGGTGTTGTAGTTTTAGAGATATTTAACGTTTTCTGTAGGAAGATTGCACACGACCATTGATAATGCCTTGAGTTTGACAGCTGTGTCATATACTGTTCAACAACCACCACTTGGAGCGTCACAGTCGGCAGGTGTTACACGGTCTAGTATGGGAGTTGTCCCTCTCATCTGTTTATATACACGCTCTCTGACTGCACTTGCGGTGTTCGATTTGAAGTTCTGATGACTCCGATGACCCGTGTTAATCGAATATAGGGTATGCACTGATGTCACGCTAAACGGAAGTGCGGCCATTTTGGAGATACAACACAATAACAGACCCAACCTGATCAATGCATTGGCAATGGCAGTGAGCAATCTTCATTCAGAAAAAGTGAAATATCTATAAAACCACACCACCTAGAAACAAATCGTTTGGTACACATATAGAAAACATATTCAATGAATAGATTATATTGAATTTATAAGGTTACGTTTCTGGATTTCTATTAATTTTGAATGAAATAGACGTTTTGCACTGCGCATACCGGCAAACTCAAGGCATTGTCAATTGTCGTTAGCAATCTTCATACAGAAAAAGTGAAATATCTCTAAAACCACACCACCTAGAAACACATCGCATGGTACACACATAGAAAGCATGTTTACCAAAAAGATTATATTAAATTGATAGGGGTAGGCTTCTGGATTTCTATTGATTTTGAATAAAACTAATGTTTTGCACTGTGCTTACCGGCAAACTCAATGCATTGCCAATGCAATGGTCGTGAGCAATCTTCATACAGAAAAAGTGAAATATCTCTAAAACCAAACCACCTAGAAACAAATCGCTTGGTACCCATATAGAAAACATATTCAACGAATAGATTATATTAAATTTATACGGTTATGGGTCTGGATTTCTATTAATTTTGAAAGAAATAGACGTTTTGCACTGTGCGTACCGGCAAACTCTATGAGTTGTTTACTGTTTGATATCGCCACAATGGCCGCGCATCCGGTTGATGACGTCACGTGAATACCCTATATACGACCTTCTGATCAGAAGGCTAGGCAGGTGCAGCATACTAGCAGTCATATACCCTACCGTGTACCATTTCGCATTGAGTTTCGTTAAATGTTCTTAGAGTTGGAGGTGTCCGACTTTCACCAAATATTTGCGAATTCTTACAATTTCGACGTGCGGCAGAAATTAAATGACTGTATATGTGGCGCTAGTTGTCACAATCACCTAGTATCCGATGATCCGAAAGGGATAAACACAGACAGGATTTGGCATTTAGACCTTTTTCAGTCAAAACTCTTTGCTTGATTGTTTGCTACAAAGTTCAGTAGGCAAACTTATTATGGTTCTGCACGGTGGCGCCACCTATTGGAAAAAAAGAACAACAATCTCTTCTCACCACAGACTTTAGTGGCGTCCCAGGGGCGACATCTGTTGAGAAGGCCATATACCAGCCTGACCTTCGTCCCCAGACTGTTTCGTATGACTGGCCTGCCACCTATCGGTGTTGACGTCCATCAAAATGATTCCCAATGAGCAACTTCAAGTTGTCGGCATTTTCCAACAGGTGGCAGCACAACAAACGCATAGTCTGAGGTAGTCATATCGTATTACTCCGTGTTACGGGTGTCCAAGTGAAATAGTTTCGCAAATTTCCACAGCATACAAGAAATTACTTTGCCATACTTGATGCATGTGTAGTTAATTATCTGTTCGTATTATTAAGATAGGGCAAGTCTGAAGTTGAATGTTGTTGTAGTCCCGATAACCTGTCGGAGACAAGAACTCTTCAAGCAAAACCTTGCTTCCTTTTTTTCTGTTTATAGAACTAAATATAAGTGTGAAGAGTGTTCCGTCAGTGCTCCTGCTGTTTTGTAAAGCGAGGGTAAAACATGGGTATTTCAATTTACTTAGAGTAGTACACACCGGAGATATATTTGATATGATGAACAATATTTATTAGTACAATTTCATCGCATAATTTACTTGCTGTGATGATTCAGAAATATATATCGATTGTGGGAGATGTTGACCACTGCCCTTCCTTCTCACCCCCCCCCCCCCCACCCTCCCCTCCAGATTCTCCCCCTGGGCCTACACCCGCCAATCAGAACTTTTGATAAATAGGAGTCCCAACCTACATATTAGTATTATTACACACCCGACACACTATGTCCTACGCACTACACAAGGGAATCTTTATGGAGCTTGTTGTCTCAGGTCATGCTATCTGCAGTGGGCAAGGGTACGAGTGGTATTCCCAAAGGCTGTATATTATGCATATACAGATAAATATATTATATTTCACACAAAATATGTGTATGGGAACAAATAATAGAACTAGCCTAGGTCTGTTATGATCACGTGGCCATTCTAGGTTAATCTACACTACTAAGTGATAGAGTTCAATACTAATACGCCCTCATGTAAGAGATGTAAGAGATAAAAAATCCCTTGCAGGGGGATATTCTGAAACTCGCACAATGGTCCGAGAAATGGCAATTGCCCTTCAATGAAAAGAAGTGCAAAATTATTCATTACGGGAAAAATAATCCTCATTATGCCTATTATATGAAGAACACTGTCCTGCAACAAGACAGCTATGAAAAGGACTTGGGCGTAACCTTCGACTCCCAACACTCCTTTCAGAAACACATGAGGACTATCATCTCAAATGCTAACCAGAGAGTAGGAATTCTTAAAAGAACTTTCCATCGCCTCAACAAGAACAATTTTCTCATTCTATTTAAGTCTCTTGTTAGGCCAATTTTGGAATACTGTCCACAAATTTGGAGCCCAGTTTTTCGGAAAGATATTCTGGAGATCGAAAAGGTTCAGAGACATGCAATGAAATTAGTTGCAGTTATAAAGGACTTACCCTATGAACAACGGCTTAGAGAATTGAAACTTCCTACCCTTTCCTACAGAAGGAAAAGAAGTGACATAATTGAAGTAATTAAAATTATGAAAGGTTTTGATCAAATAGATATGAACCAATTTTTCACCTTGAATAAAAGAGAAGGCAGTCGGGGCCATACTCTCAAACCAGTAAAACCCAGAGACATTTCAAAGTTAAGGCAACACAGTTTCTCAAACAGGATCATAAATATATGGAACAGTCTCCCACAAAATGTTATTGATGCCGAGTCAATGAATTCATTCAAGAACAGATTAGAAAAAGCATGGGCTGATGATCCAGGGAAATTTGACCCCTTATTCACCACATGCTACTAATTATTCCTTGTGTTGCATATTTACTTGTACTCAAGCAAAAATGAGAGACAAATAAGTGTTCACACTTCCTGTCTACCATTCGCTATTTCGCTACTGCGCCGACCATGCTAAAAAAAACAGGTTGGGAGTTCACACCCCTTTTGGTTGACCAGAAGTGATGGCCGAATGATTTGAGCATCGATCTCTCTTTTGAAGCCTGGTCGAGTCAAACCACTGACTTAAAATGTATACTTGTTGGTACCGAGCCAGGTGCTCTGCATCATTAGGATAGGGCAAGGACTGGTTGGCTCAGTGTCAGGATAATGTGAATGAGTGGGATATGAGTCATGGTGCTGGTGGCCTGTGCTCCTAGTGGGGCATCACTATAAAGTTGCTATGAGTGTGCATTGTCACAAGTCGGTACCTTTCCTGATATGAGATTAGATGTTGGCAGGACGTAATACTACCACAACCAAACCAACACCTTTTGATGCTTAACTTTTTACTTTAAAAAACGAAGTTTCCCCCCCCCCCCTTGCATTTTTCTGAATAATCACGGCAAGTAAATTATGGGGGGTTGTCTCAGTTACTTTAACCCTAGTAAAGACAACAAGTGATTTTGGTGGCAGTCATGTAACATTGGTTTAATTCGTAATTTTCATCTGTTTTAGGTCAAGGATGGCGCGATATGCACATATCTTGAAAGGTGAACACAATAGTCAGCCTTCTCACACAGGCAGGATGTTGAATGGGTGAATTCAAAGGTAGAAAGATAAACACTGACAACATTGTTCGATTTCCCTGTAAATGTCACACCTAGTTGGGGCAAATAAAAATTGATGATCGTCCTTTTGAAATAAAAATCAGGTTCGGGCAGGTGGGTTTAATATTTTTTTTTTTTTTACGGAGATGTAATACATATCTAGACGGGATGGCTGAATGAGTTGACCACCCACCTGCCATTATGGTAGGTCGTGGGATTCGAAGTCCTGGGTTCGAACTCTGGCCGAGTCAAACCAATGACTTGAAAATTGACACAAAAGTTGAATTGCTGCTAGTCCAACACAATTTTAACAGTTCTAAAACAAATAAGAGGACAAAAAGAAAAATCAGGGGCGGGCGAGTTTTCAGGCACGGGCGGGGGACGATACCCAATTAATGTTGCCCTTATTTTAGAACCCAGGGTCATGTCACAAGAACTTTGTATCACAATTAGACTTCAGGTGATGGGGCATATTGGACGGTCAATATGGACTTCCATGTAGAGTTAATTACGCGCTGACTGTTCAGCAAATGTGGCTCATCAAACAGTACATATTAGTGCAGTGAACAACAATCAATTACAACAAGAAAAACAAATAGTTTTAGTTTGAATGTTCAGGAATTGTTTCTGACCAACGGTACCTACCATTCCAGTCAACAGTCAATATGGACAGGAAGGAAAGTCAGGTTTATTTTAAATATTCAGCAATATTTTTTTCACAAACAGTACCTAGCAGTCAAGAGAGAGTCAATAGAGACATGATACACAGTTAGCCCTGTTTACTGTTGAGCAACTGTTCCTAACGAACAGTACATACCATTTCAGGACACATTCAATAGGGACTGGGAGAACAGGTAGTTTTATAGTAACTGTTCAGGAACTAGTCCTCATGGACAGTACCTACCAGTTCAGGGAACAGTGATTAGGACAGAGTTTAAGATTTTGACAAAGTACTATGCATTCATCATCGGACCATGCAACTTCAAGAGATTATAGTTCAATGGACAGGCCTGCCCTCTATGGAAGACTTTTTGATCAAAAAGAATCTCCGGTGGACTGGACACCTCATGAGGATATCATCAGACAGGCTACCAAACAGATCCTCTACTCTCAACTGTCTTCTGGTTACAGAAAGAGAGGGCACCCTCGTCTCCAGTTCAAGGATACCATCAAGAGAACCCTGAAGCTGAGAGACATTAAGACCGACTCATGGGCATCACTCTCACAGCAGAGAGCTAAATGGAGAGCAAAAGTCAAGTAATGAAAGCAGTGTTTGTTGCATCGCAACCGACAGCATGATGATGATGATGATGATTTCACCATTACAAAGACAAATGAACAAAGAGGACAAACATTGTATGTGGAGAGTTCAGGCGCAAAACCGCGTAAACGGCAATCCCCCAAAAATAATAACACATTTTTATGGGAAGGTCATTTTAATTATCACTAATTCCACTTTTCTTGTCATGAAATGATTATGGAGCAATGAACAAACAGACAGGAATATACAAAAAAAATAACTTTTTGAAGGTTTGACTCTGATGTTTATCTCAATTTTTGGATCGGCGTTTACAGGGTTTTGCGGCTGAACTCCTCATGTTATTCTTGCAGGTAACTATGGTTCTGACCCTCAAATGTGCATAGATGAATGCGGATGTAGACAGAAATATATACAACAGGTTTCCAGCCTTTATGGTTGCTGAAGTATAAACTAAATCAGTCACAGTTACTGAGGAAAAAACCACAAAAAAACACAAAGAAATATTGCATCTTGTGAAGAGACTGGAATGTCACTTTTAGACGATGTTTTAATCATATATGATGACAGGTGCAAGTTAAAAGCAATGCACAGTATGACCCCGTTATAACGCCATCGTTCAGGTCCATATAATGCAAGCACGAAAAAATCTGGGTCGCGTTAAATTGGGGTTCACTACTGAATTACCTTTGAATTACAGAATTCACGGTCCAGTGAATCATTGCGTTATATCTGAATTCGCGTTAAATTAGGATGCGTTATAACAGGGATTCACTGTATTATTACAGGAGTAAAACCACGCAGGGTTTCTGGTTACCCCAAATCAACCTTGATATTTGAAAGCATAGATTTGGCAATAGGTTCTGTGGTATATGTACACAAAATTGAGCAGAATTAGCAGTGATTGGATACACACAGAAACATAAGGCTTTGCATTTAGTGTTTACTGTACAAGTGTTTTCTACCTCAATTAGAACTATGTGAGACGACAGTTATCACTCCTAAAATGTCCTAAAATGGACAAATAATGAAGTGTCAGATCTATCTGCAGTAAAGCTCCCTACATAGATACATTTCATATGCTTACTTCATTGCAATCTATGAACCTTCTATGAATATCCTCTTCTTTTTTATTCAAGATCACAAACAGATTTGTTGAAATTCTTTTAAAGTTGTAAAATCCAATGATTCTGAGTTTCTGTCAATTTAATTGAGAAATATATTAGCTCTATTGTTATAACTGTATTTTGAAGGACCTAATATTGCGTTAAATGGCTTGAATTGGATATTTTCTAACGTGCAAAAATGTATAATTAAAGCTGCATAGTCCGATGACGCATTAAATTTCCAAAACAAAAGAATTCACCTAGATTGTATTGTACATATCTAACTTAGATATTGGTGCACTTATTAAACATTTGTTGCCACATAGAACGGCATACTGAGACAATTTAACAGAACCTGTTACTGCATAAGCCTATGGTGAGAGTTTTCGCATGCTTGCCAAAATCAATTTAGGATGTTCGCACTTCAAATATCGCAAAAGTTAGCCATTCAAAATGAAAGTTACTTCAAACTAAAGTAAGGTAGGTTATAACAACCGATTACATATATATTTATCTCAGAAAATTGGCAGAAATTCAAAACCATTGGACTATGCAACTTTAATGTTGGTAATCACATAAAAACCACAGCCTTTGGCAGCAAAAAGGTTCTATTGAAGTGACTTATATGCAGCACCAAATGCTTAATAATTGCAGCAGTATCCACTTTGAAGGCCCGGTCATAGACACGTTAGTGGACGTAGTTGAACGTAGTGGAGGCTAATGTAGTTGAACATAGTTGAACATACTGGAGAAGTATGGAAGCTGGTATGTTCAACTACGTTCAACTATGTTCAACTACGTGAGCCTCCAGTACGTTCAACTCTCTCCACTAACGTGTATGTGACCGGGCCTTAAGTATCCACAATCAAATCTAGATAAGTACATTGGTTTAGAAAAATTGAACTTCCATTGGACTATACAACTTTAAATCAATTATTTGTCTTCTTGAGCAAAATATCCACTTCTTTGGAAATATTTATCTGAAAAAAAACCCACCAAATATTATTTGAGAAAAAAGCTATATGCTGAATACAATGCCTTTGCATAATTATTAAAATTCTACCTACATGTCATCGATTTCTGTTGGCGTAAATCATGGTGGTTATGATAGGAGGATTTACAGGACTGTGCAAAAGACATGATGTATGGGTATACATAGGTGCATAATGTGTAGAATTGCATCTGAGTTGCAGGGCCGGAGATTGCGACCGTATTATCAAAAGGTTCTATCTGACAAAATGGTGCTTTTGAGATAATGAGGACTGAAGCTGTGTAACTGCATGATAGCAAAGCAGGTAGAACAATATTACTTTTAATATATCTCAGTGAAAAATACCAGTTCAGAAACAGTTGTGTAACTGCTTGATAGCAAATCAGATAGAACAATATTACTTTCAATATATCTCAGTGAAAAATACCAGTTCAGAAACAGTTGTGTAACTGCATGATAGCCTTTTGTAGATAGAACAGTTTTACATCCATCACACCAATTCGGTCACTTTGTCAGATAGAACCTTTTTTTAGTAAGGTCACAAGATGTTGACTACTGCCCTTCCTTCTCCCTCCCTCCAGATTCCCCATCACCTGCCAATCAGAACTCTCCCAGAACTCGCCACTCGGCTGTCCCTGACACCAGCACTTCTTCTACTCCAGCAGTGAAGTGGGCAACACTCACATGATGATTTTCATTTTTCACTTCTTATATGTCAAATGTAGTTAGCAGTAAACCGAACGCGGCCCGGGAAATCAGGAGTTCGGTTCCTGGTCGAGTCAAACCAATGACTTACAAAATTGACACTTGTCGTTTTGTATCAAATGACCTAAACATAAAAAAAAAAAAGAAAAAAAAAGAAAAAAGAAGAAGATATTACATGCAACTTCGAAGTGGTAAATTTGTATCAACTGACAGAAAAGAAAATCACTCCCAAAACATGGGGAAGCTTACTATAAGGCGATTTAGTCCACTAGTAGTATGAAGTTAGTGAAAAGGCTCTTGCCAGTACATAGAACATAAACACCTGGTGCTGCCTTCTGAGCCTGTTGACCACTTCATTGCTGGTTTCTAAGTTTCAGCTTCTGGTTTTCCATTTTGGCCTCATAATGGTGGGGGCAGCACTGAATATACTCGACTTTTAAATAAGTAATTTACAATCAACTATAGATCAATCTTCGCATAAAAGCTACCAAGAATCCACCGAATAGGATCACCGAATGAATTGGGCGCTCATTTCCTATGCCGCCAGAAGTGGGTTCAAACCCTGGCTGAGCCAAAGCAATGACTTGATAAAACAAATGTATGCTTGTCATTACCCTAGCTTAGCATTTGGCAGTACTAGGATAGGGCAAGGAGCAGTAGAATGAGGAATACCAAGTTTCCACAGTTAACATTTCCTTTGCTTAATCAATGAATGCGCCATTAAAAAAAAAAGACCCAATAAGTTGATAGTTTTCAAGGGGTTATGTTACTGTAAAGAAAGATTGGTTACGAGAGTAATTAAAAAATGCAAACAAAGATATCACACTCTAGTACCTCATTACCCTTCCAGTCGCCCATCAGAATCTAGAGGTCCATGTGCAGGTGCAGCCAATTGCGCGGGGGGGAATGCTGTAGGTGTGCACATTGGACCACCGTGGCAGTCGCAAATCGTGCATTCCCCGACACCTGGGCCACAGTGCTTTCTTACACCGATATACGTGCGTAATACGGAGTTCCGCAACACGGGGCATGACAGTGCTTTCCTTAACCTGATATACGTGCATATATATATATATATATATATAGAGAGAGAGATCAGACTCCATCTTAGCCTGTGACTGAGGTAGCATTAGATCAGTTTGTTTGTTTGTTGTTGTTTTACGTCCTAGCAACATCTAAGGTCATATCAGGCAATAGATCAGAGGGGGCAGGAAACCGGAAGTGACGTATTATAAATATATATATAAGTCAGACTCCTATATATATCAATATAGGTCAGACTCCATATTACTTATTAGCCTGCAGTAGTCCAGAAATAATGTCCACATTAACCCACTCCTATTGCTAATTGGATCCGGTTTCCGGTAGCTTGGCTTCCAGGCTCAACACCCACACCCACACACCCACATCACCCAGCAATATGGCGGTATTCAGATCAGTTGACATGAAAATTAAATGGTCTGAACCAGCAAAATTAAAAATCATCTCAGGCACTGGCAGTAGGTATCTACACAATTGCACCTGCTACAGATACATCATACAAAGTTATTGCAACTCAATTTATTGCTAAATTCAAGTCATCCAAAGTTTTCAACATTTTCACGGTACATGTAGTACAAAGAGTAGTACTTTTTTTCAGACGCTCCCTGCATCCCCCACAATGTAGTTAGCTTACACATCAACATTTTACTACAGACACAGACCAAATGAGTTGAGCACATGCCTCCCATTTTGGTAGGTCATGGTATTCGATGCCCCGGAGTTTAAACCCAGGTGGAGTCAAAACCAATGACTTAAAAAGTGATACGTGCCACTACCAAGCCTGGCATTTGGCATTACTAGGATAGGGAAAGCAACCGTGGAATGAGGAAGAGCAGTTATCCACGATTGAAATTTCCCAAAAATGTTTTGTTGAAAAATAGCAACATTTGATGAAATGATGAAATGATGAAACCACGCCTTCCCCTGATCGTATGCTCTATGCGATTGGGAAAATGTCGAAAAATGTGGATGACCCCGAAAGTCATGACCCCCAAAGGTCATGACCGCTAAGGTCATTGCTATATTAGGCACTGTCAGTTCTGAGAAGTTTTGTCTTCTAAGCCACACCCCAAGTCAAAGAGGACCCATGGATTGCCATAATCCGACGGAAGCATTGATATTAAAACCAAAAAGTAAAACACATACAGAGATTTTACCCGACATTTTCAAGGCGCATTCATTAATCACATGGTGATAGCTGTCATAAATATCAGGTCATTTAATTTAATATGTCAATGAGCTACTGCGAGGTGGGCACCAATTATTCTCCTTAATCAGTAGACACACTCATAGGTGCCAGTGTAGCGCTACAGATTGGCGCCCCTTTGTTACTCTACCACATTATGTGTCTTCTAAGTTACTGCCCACTGGTTGTCGAAGAAGCGACTGAAGCTGTGACCCGGTGTCACAGTTTCAGCACCCGGTCAGTTTCCACCACCCGTATAGACTCAAACTCAAGGCATTGTCAATAGTCGTGAGCAATCTTCATACAGAAAATACAGCAAAAGTGAAATATCTCTAAACCTACACCACCTATTAACAAATCGCTTGGTACACATATAGAAAACATCTTTACCAAAAAGAGTGTATTCAATTTATATGGTTAGGGTTCTTGATTTGTATTAATTTTGAATAAAACTAAGGTTTTGCACTGCGCATACCATCAAACTCAAGGCATTGTCAACGGTCGCTAGCAATCTTCATACAGAAAATACAGGAAAAGTGATATATCTCTAAAACCACACCAGCTAGAAACAAATCGCTTTGTACACATGTAGAAAACATCTTTACCAAAAACATTATATTAAATTTATAAGGTTAGTGACGATGATGTTAGATTTTGACGCATGCGCATGAAACTGACAGGCAGCTGAAACTGACCGGGCACTGAAACTGCGACACCGGCGTGTCTACACAACCGGAAGTGGGGTGACTCTCCCACACACCCGTCCCAATCCTTCGCTATAGACTACATCACGGTTCCAGCGGCGCGGTGCATTGTGGGATGCATCAGAGCAAAACAACCCCCCCAAAAGCACATGGCACATGCTAATACACTGGGTGCAGCTATGAAATGTGCTAGTTTCAGCTCATCTCAGCTCTTGTTTGAAACATAGAATACCAACTAAAAAAAATATATATAATAAATTAAGATATTAATCTTTTATCCAGCATTGCATTTACATCAATATAATCAGCACATCTTAGATTTAGAAAGATCTAGGCACTCAGACTAGTGTTAGAGCCATAGCCAGAGTACTCAATGCATTGTCAATGGCAGTGAGCAATCTCCATACAGAAAAAGTAAAATATTGATAAAACCACACCACCTAGGCACAAACCGCTTGGAACACATATAGAAAACATGTTTAACAAAAAGATTATATTAAATCTATAAGGTTAGGGTTTTGGATTTCTATTAGTTTTGAATAAAACTGACATTTTTCAATGCGTGTATAGGAAAAGTCAATGGCCGTACGCCTTGGCTTTGCTCCCACGGCCGTTTTCAGCGCATGCGCAGTCGGAACCCTGATGTAGTCTATTATATCGCCTGATACTTTGAAGTCTCATTTTGGGCTCACAAACCCGATGGTTTCTGATGAGCACACTTAGTGGCTTTCTCGTCATATATTTGTCTCTGAATTGCATTGCAGTGAAATTTAGCTACCACCTATTGTGTACATGAAATAAAAACACCACTTCCTGTATGTAGGTTTTGCAGTGTGTAGTGTTACAGTGACAGAACCTCAAGACGTATGGATTATAACACTTTAAGGTCAAAAAGCCACTTACTGAGGTTGGTGAAAGTTTCTGGTCTGATGTATCTTAGGACGCTACCAAATAAGCTGGTAAGAATAAAGATCCTGAAAAGAAAATCTTACCCCCAACAGACAACACTCTTTACAATTTTTAGCGAATATGATCCCCATCTAAGCAGTTCAATTTCAAGACGGGTATTCTAAGTTCCACTGATTCCTCAGGAAGGAATAAAGTTGAGAGTGAGACCCATCATGTCGGGTCACAGCATCAGCTTACACAGTGGAAGTTAGGGTTGGTGACGATCCGACCTCCATCCTTCAGAATAGGCCCTATGCAATAAACTCATTTTGCACCTATAACAAGCACATGCTTTCCGATGACCGAACTTGGCATGCTGATTGTCATAGACTTGTTTCCCACATAGATTGCAGTGAAATTATCCTGAAAATATTTTTAGTAATATTATATCAAATTCTACTTCATGCGGATCTATTCATCACCTCCACGATCTTTCGCCAGGTAAGCTGTAGCTGTGTACTGACGTGCTGCGTCACAGCCTCTGTCCATCCTGAGGTACCAGCAGAACTCAGAGCACACATATTGACCGAAATGTATCGGGAGTGATAGTGATAGTGGTGCTCGTGCAAGCTCGGCGGCTGCTCGCGGTGTCATTGCGCCACTGCGTGCAAACCAAATCCCTTGGGTCAGTAAAAGTGTAGGCTCGGGCTTTCTATCGACAAACTGTCTAATGGTGAAAACAAGTCAATTCAGACTTATCCATGATAGGCAGTATAAATATTCAAGAAAAAGTTGCCCAGGCCGCTGCCATCAGCGGTTTGGGCGATAGTAGAATTTGGTGGGTGAAACGCTACCGGGACTCCGTTAATAATAATATTAATATAATGTATTTACATAGCACAATATTGAGCAACTTCCCCCACCCCTCCTCTCACCTAAATCTACCGTAGCAAAAAGGACCCAGTGTCCTAATCTTACTAATAATAACAATATTCATTCTATCAAACAGACCAATTTCACCATGGTTACAGTAGTACAAGTCTTCTTTGCATTCAACTTGGAATGTTAGAGGAGCAATAGTCATGACCACACACAGAAACCATGATGTTTTTAAAACCTTGAGTACCAGACAATTTCTGTCAGTGTTAGCATCTACGCAGTAGTCTGAGAACTATTGACTTTTATAATACACTGATGCCAGATTACAATGTCGCACACTACATTCCTCCATTTGTGTATTTGAGACAATTGTTGTAATCGCTTAGTTGAACCTAGTCACAGTTTGCTTCCTTGTCAGCAGTAACTTCACAACTGCGTTTATTAATAGAACTAAAATATAAAACTAAAGGTTCAACCAAAAGCTATTTAAAAAGAGAAGAAAGGGCAAAGAAAAAGGTTGGTAAATAATGAATATAATTATATATAAATGTATAATATAACTTAGACATATACATACAATATATATATATATATACAATTAACTTAAGGCATTGAACCATATGTGTCTATAACATGTAATGTTTATACAAGCACATAGTACATATAAATGTATATTTATATAAACATATAATATGTGAACATATATATAAGTTTCCCGCTTAACTGACACAAGTCTAGCGCAGCCCTAGGCGAGGTGGGTGGATGGTGGCACCACCTGTATTGTTTGGTGTATGAAAAGGACAGGACAAGGTAACTTCCTGAGGTCGCACATTTATATTCGCATAATTCCCTATACTCCACACATTTATATATATATATATATATATAAATATATATATAAATATATATATATATACACAGTAAAATCTTTCTATACCGACCCCGCCACAGATCCACTACTCCCCTATATCGATCGCTTTATTTGGGTCCCAATAACATACCATTGTAAGGATATTCCAACTCTCTAATCCGACCACCTCCCTAAATGGTCCACTTAAAGTCGATCCCATGGTCGATCGATTTAGAGCTTTTACTGTATGTATCTATATATATAGTTACATACACATACAGATACATTATATATATATATATATATATATATATAAATACATATATAATGTATATATATGTGTATTTGTATGTAACTATATACATTATATATATAAATATATATATGTACATATAATGTATATATATGCGTATGCATATGTAACTATATATACATAGATGTACACATAAATACGCTTCAAATCCTTAAGTTAAAGTTTCCGCCTAGTCCGATGGTTTTGAATTTCTGTAATTTTTCTGAGATGAATATATTAGATCGATCACTAGTATCTACTTTACATTAGTTCAAAGTTACTTTTATTTTAAGTGATCAACTTTTGGGATATTTAAGTGCAAACATGGAAAATCAGTTTTGGCAAGTTTGCCAAAGCTCTGACACCATAGACTTCTGCAGTAACAGGTTCTGTTAAATTGACTCAGTGCAGAAATTGACTCTTCTACGCAGAAACAAATGCTTAATAAGTGCATCAGTAGGCCCTATCTAAGTTAGATATGTAAAATCAAATCTAAATAATTGGTTTGGTTTTGAATATTTTTTATTTCATCGGACTATGCAGCTTTAACTGTCCACTGACTAAATTACTTAAAGCTGCATAATCCGATGAAAACATCACATTTTCGACACCAAAACACTGAAGGTAATATAATCCTACATATCCACATTAGATACAGACGCACTCATTAAAGTTTAAATATCTACTGTAGCTTCGCTGCTCTTAGACAATATCGCTATGCTTGGACCGACTTTAAGTGGTCCATTTAGGGAGGTGGTCGGTTTAGGGAGTAAGAATATGCAGGGATGAAAGTGGTCTCGGGGAAAAAAAGCAGAATTGCGGATATTCTCCCATATGTTTAACATTGTCAGGGAATCGCGGACAATTTCCGGAAGCCGGGTTTTATATATATTAATAAACGCTGAAAATGCAGCGCCGTTTGAAGCACATATTAGTAGTATATACTGATAGTGCTGCGGCATCTGCACCACATATTAGTATACACTGATGGAGCTGCAGGATTGAAAAATCCCAGAAATCCACGAAATCGAGATCTTTCATCCCTGAATATGGTTAAATTGGTATTGTTAGGACCCAAATAAAGCGATCGATATAGGGGAGTGGTCGATCTGTGGCGGTGGTCGGTTAGAGAGGTTTTACTGTATTACTAAAGTATATCCAAAGCTAATCATTTGAAATGACAAGTACAATAAAACTTAAACTGAAGAAAGGTGGCTTATTATGATCATACCCAATATAAATATGACCCACAAAAGGTCATAACGATCGGATTAAGCAATTTAAAATGATTCTGCAATGAGAGCGCAAACCCGGTCTGGTCAGAGGAGGAACGTACTGCAACGCACTCTATGGCGGCTACAAAAGTGCGCCTCCAGCTATTATTAATATCACACCCCCCACCGCCTTTCTTCTGTAAACTATACGCAATCGGGATTTATACAGATATCATATTTTGTAAGGAAAGCCAGTATGTAATATGCGATATAGTATATTTAAATAATACTCATATATTCATATATATATTCATATATATATCAAGAGTTCAGGGGCAAAATCCCGTAAAGGCCAATCAAAATATTAGGATAAACATCGCCATCAAACCTTCAAAAAATTAATATTTTAACTTTCCTAATTTATTTTACATTGCTCCATAATCAGGTCATGACAAGAAAAGTGGAATCAGTGAGAATTAAAGTTATTTTGACGGAAATATATTTTATTTTACATACATTTTTGGATTGCCATTTACGGGTTTTGCACCTGAACTCTTCATATATATATATATATATATATATATATATATATATATATATATATATATTTATATACAAATTTATATATACAGATATATACCCATATATATATATATATATACACACAATATATATACAGTGAAACCCCGCTATAACATGATCGTTGGGATCCATACAATATCATCGTGAAAACAGCGGGATCGCCTTAAATTGTGCTTCCGTTTATTGAATTACCTTTGAATTAAATAATTCTGGATCCAATGAATCATCGCGTTATATCCGAATTCGCATTAAATCGGGGCGCATTATAAGTATAGCAGGGTTTCACTCTATACACATATATATACGAATTAATATAAATATATATATATATATAATATATATAAAGGTCACTGCGACAGAAAGGTGAACATACACATATATGTAAATAGATAGATAAATATATTTATACAGAGAGAGAGATTGGGGGCGGACTAAAATAAATAGAACGGATCATGATTCATGTTTCAGTAAATTGCACAGTTTCGTACTTGATATAAACAGCGTTGCGATGTACGCCTCCTCTGGCATCGTGGCATTGCTGAGTAGGTTAATTATTATCAATTTGGGACATAGCAAGGGAAATCGACAGTGTCAATGAAGCAGGCATGACAGACAGGTGATTGCCATCTTAACTCTCACCAGTCACAAGAGGGCGCCACTCATTCAACGCTAGGCGATTACAAATATGGAATAGTGTAAGTCTTGTGACACACAGTGATCTGGCCATGCCAGTTGGTTCTACACATCCTATTATAAGGCTACATAAATCTTTAGAAAATTGGTAATCGTCCCCGCCCGTGCCTGAAAAATCGCCCGCTCCTGCATATTTTAAATTTTAATATAATTTTTAAACTGTTAAAAAAAAATGTGTCCGTCTAGCAGCAATTCAACTTTTGTATTAATTTTGAAGTCATTGGTTTGACTCGGCCAGGGGTCGAACCCAGGAGTTCAAATCCCATGACTTACCAGAACAGGAGGCGGATGCTCAACTCATTCGGCCATTGCACCTGGGTAAAAAGTATTATGTCGACAAAACAAATAAAAAATATAAATAAACACTGCTCGCCCGATCCTGATTTTTATTTCAAAGGGACGATCACCAATTATTTGTGATTTGGCCTAAGGAACACAAATCCAGATATAAGGCAAATACTTAAAGTTGCATAGTCCGATGGTTTTGGATTTCTGTATTTTTTCTGAGATAAATATATTAGATCTATCACTAGTATCTACTTTACATTAGTTCAAAGTTGTTTTTATTTTAAATGGTAAAGTTTTGAGATATTTTGAGTGCAAACATGGAAAATTAGTTTTGACAAGCTTGCCAAAACTCTGACACCATAGACTTCTGCAGTAACAGGTTCTGTTAATTTGACTCAGTATTGCCTTCTATGCAGAAACAAATGCTTAATAAGTGCATCAGTATCTAAGTTAGATATGTAAAATCAAATCTAAATAATTATCTTGGTTTTGAAAATTTGATGCTTCATCGGACTATGCAGCTTTATTTAACATCACTCATCTGCAGAGTAGGCCGTCATTCAAAATTGCATAGCCCGATGTTTTTTGAGTTTGTATTTTAAAAAAAAGATTATTAAAATTATTTGTTTTGTTAAAAATCAAGTTGATTGCTACAGTCTACCCTACGAACCATATTTACCTTACGTACATTGAATTAAATTGTATTACACAAAATTAACTTGGAGATATTAGAGAGTTATCTTTGACATGCACCTCAGTCAATATTCTGACTCCATAAGTTTCAGTGGTAGCATGTTCTATTACATTGGCGTATCGTTCCCTTGTATACCACAATAATATTTAATAATATTTAAAGTTAAAATTAATTTGTACATGCAAGTCAAAATTCATACATCATATGCTTCAGCTGTAACACGTGTTATTTAATTGAATTTGCGTTCCCTTCTATATGGCATAAAATAACACCAGTATCTCAGTTAGGATAAGTAAAATCAAATCTAGATACATTTGAGGTTTTTTTTAGAACATTATTGTTCATCAGACTATAGAGCTTTACTTACTATCAGTTATCTCCAGGGCTGATTAGCGTTTAAAGTCGACAATATATAATACCAACAACACCAAAATAAGCACCTTTTCGATTATTCAACCATTTTCACCCAAAGGCACAATTTTGTTGTTTAAGTCATTGTCACACTGTACCGGACTGAGTACCAGAGACCACCGGACAAAGAATTTTCTAGTCCGGTGTTGTCCGGCGAAGAAATGTATCGAAATGTATCGAAATGGAGAGTACAATTGGGTTAATTGCCGCCGGACAACCGGATAAATACCATACATGTACCGTACATGTACCGGACGAGAACCGGACATGTAACATATGGGTACCGGACATGTACCGGACAAACCGGACACCAATGGATGGGTACCGGACATGTACGGATGGGTACCGGACTTACCGGACACCAACCGGACACGTGAGTCCGGCGGTGTCCTCCGGCAGAAGTTTTGAACACGTTCAAAACTTGTACCGGAGACCGCCGGACACCACCGGACACCGCTGGATGAGTACCGACCGGTACCCGAACATGGCCGTACAGTACCGGACAGTGTCCGGTTCCCCAGTCCGGCAAGGTCTGACAGGGGCTTTATACATTAAGCCGCATTCATTACGGTGTCAAGAAGTATAATTCATACATATCCATAGGACAGATTCAGCTAATTGTCTGTATAAAAGGAGGTTTAGTCCTCATGAGCAAAGATGCCCTAAAGGAAGAAATATAAACTTCTTCCAGAAAGAAACCCCTTTAGGCCAGTTTAAACACCACACACACAAAATAACCCTAAAAAAGGTCTGTCTTGCTGAATGAATATGATGAGGTGATATCTGGTTATTAATTATATAATAATGGTGATATACAAAAAGGGATATATATATATATATATATATCCATTCGGTGGGTGGCAGTTTGGCTGATGGGAGTGGGTCTGGCAGTGATGTGGGGTTGATAGTGTTTTTTGTATAGTGTACCGTTCTGCCGTAAGGCTCCTAGTGGGGAAGATCATGATCATTGTATAGAAGGCACCTGGGTGAAGAAGGGCGAGTATTCCATCAGTATCGGTCAAGTTTGTAACAACTTCTGAGCCTTTCTTATACCCCTCGATGTGTAGTGCTTGCATGAATGCCTATGCCAATGATTGCATCGGTGCTTGCATAAATGCTTACGGCAATTGTTGCACCAGCGCTTGCATGAATGCCTACACCAATGGTTGCACCAATGCTTGTATGAATGCCTATGACTATGGTTTCACCAGCGCTTGCATGAATGCCTATGCCAATTGTTGCAGCAGTGTTTGCACCAATGGTTGCATCAGTTGTCAGTGCTTACTCGAGCACCAATGCCAGCAGGTATGCTAATGGTTGCGCCAGCGCTTAAACCAACACGTATAATAATGGTTGCACCAATGTGTTTACCAATGATTGCAGCAGCACCTGTGGCAATGATTACACCAATAGTTGTGCTCATACTTGTGATGCGCTTAATGAATTCAGGCAGCAGCATTTGCACTAGCGCTTCAGCCAACACTTTAACCAACATTTCAGCCAGTGCTTCTGCCAACACATCAACCAGTGCTTTTGCCAACAATTTAGTCAGTGCTTATGCCAATGTTAGTGCCAGCACACATGTTAGCGCTTACACCAACCAACGCTTTAGTAGTGTTTCAACCAATGTCTATCCTAATGCTAAATTGTTATGCAGCAATCTCCACACCAGGTTCGGCCTGCTTCTCAGCATGATTGTCGTCCTTTGAGGTGCCCAGATCAGAGGACGACCAGAAATTAACAAATCCTTTCAACCATTTCGGAGTGCGAGCGTTCTGGCTGGGGGAGCCGCCATCACTCCCCATCTCAGCGCGCGCCTCAGCCTCCTCTAGGCTGCTCAGCCGCCCATTACCACCGATATCAGTTGTGTTGCGCCGATGGAGGCGATGCTTGAAGAGCGACGCTGGCCTGTGGACCCCGCAGTTCTCTGTATGATAGTTTGAAATGACCTCCTTCGGATTCTCCGCGCTGATCACCTCCTGGTCGCCACTGCTAAATGCCATCGCTGAGCACTCGGGCATCGGCACCGGATGTGTGTCATGGAAGACGGTGTAGTCGATCTTGTACTGCCCATTCTCTTTCTGGTATGTGAAGAGGGTCGCGAGCCGATGGCCCCACTGGATCTCGCTTGGCAGGTATGAGGTCCGCACCTGGGCGGACATGCCTGAAGACTCCACAGTGCCTTCAAGAAAGACGACAATCTCAAAGCGCTCCGTGATCAGCTGTTCTGAAGACATCTCCCAGAAGGGTGAAGTCTCGTCGATGGTGTGCGTAACCGTGACTGGCCACACAAGGAAGAGATTGCCATCGGACTCGCATGTTTCTGGTTGGATGTTGAATGGAACTGAACCCAATGGAAGGAGTTCGCCCTCTTTTGTGATGCGGTTTCGCACCATCATTGCACGTAGTGTCGCACCAACAATCTGAGACTTGCGCATGTCAGCGATGCGGAAGAGCAGACAGTAGACGCCGTCGCGCTGGCAGATGACTGCTGTCTTTGAGAACATGACAGTGTGCGAGCGGCCTTTGGGACGCGACAGCTTGGCGAAGATGATCCCAGTCACCATGCTCTGAATGAACACCCCGGTACACGACTGCACCATCAGCAGGATCACTGCTTCGGGGCACTTGGTGTTCATCGAGCGCGAACCATAACCAATCGTATGCTGAGTCTCCACCGAGAACAACAAGGCGGTCGTGAAATCATACACTTCGATCATGCAGAACTGCCAGTTGTCATCACCGACATGCTCGTTGTCATGGTGAATCACCGCAATCAGCCACCACAGCAGTGCAAACACTATCCACGACACCAGGAACGTCAGCATGAACATCATAATGTTCCACCGCCACTTCATGTCGAGGAAGGTGCTGAACAGATCGCCCAAGTACCGCCTCTTGCGCTTTGAGATGTTGCTCAGCGAGATGTTGATCTTGCCATCCTTGAAAACCAGGCGACGCTTATGACGTCGAGCGAAGAGCCTTCCCCGGTGTGCCACCTCCTGGCGGCCTCCAATGGCCCCCGTCGAGTAGAAGGAGCTGCCGATGCTGTCCTGGCCGTTGACCCCAGGGTGTGAGTCGAGGTTCAGGACACCATCGACAGTGTCGGCCTTGCGCAGCGGGGAGACGTCCTCGGCCATGTGCACCGGGTCGTAGCGGCGCACCGTGAACTTCATCTTCCCCGTCTCTGTAGTCAGGAAGACAAGAATGGAAAAATTGATTGGTTTGTTAGTTGGTTGGTTGTTGGAGTTTTACGGCCTGACAATAAATAAGGTCATATCAGAACGGTTGTAGGAAAAATTGGTATGTTTATTTACTCGGCAAATGGGACTGAGCACTTTTTCTTATGTTCTTCCTGGGATGCTGTGTCAGAAGGATAGGAACAACATGCCATTTTAGTAATATTTTGTATTAATCACTCGTCAAATGGGACTGCACTTTTTGTTATTTTTTCCTGGTGTTCTGTGTGAGAAGGACAGAAACAACATGGAATTTTAGTAATTTCTTTAAAGTTTTTATTTTTTATATTTTCTAAAAACTAATTCATCTTGAAGTGTATATCTCTCATCTCTGTCAGAAAACAAAGACACTAACAATCATTTGGATTACTCTGAACATGTACTGATAACTATAGTTTACTCTTCTCTGTGGGAATACAGACCAAAATGAAATTATAATTGTAATTACTCTGCAAATGTAGTCAATTGTTATATCACCTCCATCTTTTTCCGGGGGAAAAGGAGCAATTTCATGGTATTATTACTTGAATTTAATATTATGTGTTCCATATAATACAATGTGTGTGCGTGTGTATAATATATATATATATATATATATATGTATATATATATCATATATTATATATTCACACCAACTGGGCAATGATTAACCTCTCCTGGCAGCTTCTTTGCCAAAACACTCCCTACCAGTGCAAAATAACATCACATCCATTCAGCATCATTACCCACACTGCACTTCCAGGCTCTCGCTTTATATAAATGTATGTATATTATATATATGTACATAAATATATATATATATACATATATACACATATATATTCATACACCTATATATATATACCAAACAAGCCGCACAATATTAAGATATTGACAAGCCATGCTAAAACCTGTCTGATGATACAATAAAAATATCTAAATTAAAAAGGTTAAAATTTGCCTTTATTTTTTGGACTGCAACAATCGTGAAAGAAAACATAGAGGGGGCCTCCTCCTCCTCCTCCTCCTCATCATCATCATCGCCACCATGGTTACCATCATCACCAATCACTTAACTGCGAGCATCATTGAGGCATCAGCGATAACTTTGCAACAAGTTTTCTCCACGTTTCCCTGTTCTCCACTCCCCTCTGGAACTTGCCCAACGCCAGGCCTGTCCGGTCCCCTCCCCCTGTGCTGACCCTCGCCCCCCCCCCCCCACCCCCCCAAATCAATCAATCAATAAATAGTTCCATCCTCTAGTCGAGGGTTGGATGCAATGGTTCTCCACTTGTCCCGTTGGTGTGCTGTTCTGATAGACTGTGAATAATTCAAGCCTGTCCACTGTGAAATATTTGTAAACCATGATGTTCTTGGTCTCCCTCTCTCTCTGCTGCCATTCACCTTCCCTTCCAACAATGTACGGTATATTGAACTATGACAAATTATGTGGCCAAAATAAATAAGTTTCTTTTGTCTGTATAGTGGCAAACAAGCGGTTTATTTTTATTTTTTTATGAGAACTTCTTTGTTGGTGATCTTTGTCCATGATATTTTCATCATCCTTCGATAAGTCCACATCTCAAATGCTGCTAAACGTTTGTACATTTTCTTAGAGATTGTCCATGTCTCAGCCCCATACATTAGAGTAGACCACACATAACACTGAAGAATACGCTTCCTTGTATGTATTAATATCTTACTTGATGTTAACACTCTATACATTTTGGAGAATGTTGTTCGGGCTATTGTTATCCTTCTCTTAATTTCTTCCTCACATCTCCCATCATTTGTAATCTTTTGTCCGAGATATATGAATTCGGATACTTGTTCTATGTTTGTGCCATCTATGGTTATATTGATATTTGGTGTATCTGTCTTTTTACTTATAACCATTGTTTTAGTCTTCCTGGCATTCATCTTCATGTTGAATAGTATTCCAGCTTTATTGATTCTATTCACAATATCTTGTAGGTTTTTCTCACTGTCTGCTAGTATCACACTGTCATCGGCATATCTAAGATTGTTGACGTTCATGCCACCTATTTCACTCCCTTGCAATCTTCAATGTGTCTGAAAATCATCTCTGTGTACAGGTTAAACAGACATGGTGACAATACACACCCCTGTCAAACTCCTCGTTTAATCATGACTTCATCCGATAGGCCCTGCTCCATTTTTATAAATGCACATTGTGTCCATTTTTATATTGTGTCGCCCCCCAAAACCCTCCATAAAAAACAACCTCATATTGGCTCCCATTATCTTGACCCGCCCCCTGTTGGAACCGGAACAAACTAAGGGCAGCGCGCTGCCATGTTTGGCAGAATAACCACAATGCACTGAATGTGACACCAGGGTTTGTGTCTGTGTGGGGTGTGTAGAATGTGTGGGGTGTGTGTGGTTATGTAGTATGTGTGTGGTGTAGGCGTGGTGTATGTGTGGTGTGTAGTATGTGTGGTGTGTACCGTATGGGTGGTGTGTGTAATAGGTGTGGTGTATGGGTGGTGTGTAGTATGTATGGTATATGTAGTATGTGTGTAGTATGGGTGATGTATGAGTGGTGTATGTCTGGGGTATGTGTGGTGTATGTGTGGTGTGGGTAGTATATGTGGTGTATGTGTTGTATATGTGTCATATGTGTGTGGTGTATGTGTTTAGTATGGGTGGTGTATGTATGGTATATGTGTGGTGTATATGTGTTGTATGCGTGTAGTAGGTGAGTAGTATGTGTGCTGTATATATGGTGTATGTGTGGTGTATGTGTGTAGTGTGGGTGTGGTATGGGTGGTGTATGGGTGTAGTAAGTGTGTAGTATGTGTGTAGTATGTGTGGTGTATATGTGGTTTATGTATGGTGTATGGGTGGTGTATGTGTGAAGTGTGTGGTGTATGTGTGGTGTATGTGTGATGTATGCGTGGTGTATGTATGGTGTATGTGTGGTATATATGTGGTGTATGTGTGGGGTATGCGTGGTGTATGTGTGGGGTATGCATGGTATATGTATGTAGCATGTGTGTAGTATGCATGGTGTATGTGTGTAGTATGTGTGAGTAGGTGTGGTGGGTGTGTGTAGTATGTGTGGTGTATGTGTGTAGTATGTGTGTAGTATGTGTGGTGGTTGTGTGTAGTATGTGTGTAGTATGTGTGTAGTATGTGTGGTATATGTGTGCAGTATGTGTGTAGTAGGTGTGTAGTATGTGTGATGTATGTGTGTAGTATGTGTGGGGCATGTGTGTACTATGTGCATAGTATGGGTGGTGTATGTGTGTAGTATGTGTGTGGTATGTGTGTGTAGTGTGTGTGGTGTATGTGATGTATGTGTGGTGTATGTGTGTAGTATGTGTGTACTATGTGTGGTATATGTGTGTAGTATGTGTGTAGTATTTGTGGTGTATGTGTGGTGCATGTGTGTAGTATGTATGGTGTATGTGTGGTGTATGTTTGTAGTATGTGTGGTGTATGTGTGTAGTATATGTGTAGTATGTGTAGTATGTGTGGTGTATGTGTGTAGCATATATGTAGTATGTGTGGTGTATGTGTCATGTATGCATGGTGTATGTGTGGTGCATGTGTGGGGTATGTGTGTAGTATGTGTGGGGTATGTGTGGTGTATGCATGTAGTATGTGTGTAGTATGTGTGTAGTCTGTGTGTAGTATGTGTGGTGTATGTGTGGTGTATGTGTAGGGTATGTGTGGTGTATGTGTCATGTATGTGTGGTGTATGTGGGGTGCATGTGCGGGGTATGTGTGTAGTATGTGTGGGGTATGTGTGGTGTATGTGTGGTGTATGTATGTAGTATGTGTGTAGTATGTGTGTAGTATGTGTGGTGTATGTGTGTAGTATGTGTGGTGTATGTGTGGTGTATGTGTAGGGTATGTGTGGTGTATGTGGCATGTCTGTGCGGTATGTGTTGTTAGGAAATGACATATGGGATTAATTTCCGCCGACGTACAGGAGTCACACTCAGCTGGGATCCACTTGCATGTAAGCCGAGCCAAAGTCCAGTTCACACTGCCTAAAACCATGTGCACACTGCCTGCCCAACTGTTTGACTATGAGGAGGTCACCATCGACTCAAGATGAGCATTTATTTAGTTTGCTTAAATAGAAGACATGTATAGAGGTGATATATTAGTTGATTAACGTTGCATAGTCCGATGAAAACATCAAATTTTCAAAACCAAAACAATTATCTAGATTTTATTCTACAGATCTAACTTAGATATTGGTGCACTTCACGAACATTTGTCACCACACATAATGGAATACAGAGCTAAGTTAATAGGACATGTTACTACAGAAGCCTATGGTGTCAGAGTTTTGGCATGCTTGTCAAAACTAATTTTATATGGGTACACTTCAAATATCTCAAAAGTTGGTTTAAAATGAAAATTATTTCAAACTACAGTCATCATCATCATCATCATCATGCTGTCGGTCGCGATGCGACAAAGACTGCTTTCATTACTTGACTGCTGCTCTCCATTTAGCTCTCTGCTGTGAGAGTGATGTCCATGAGTTGGTTTTGATGTCTCCATTTCATGAAAGCTGCCTTCAAAAGTGTTGAAGTGCTGCTGGCTTTTGCAAGTTACCAGTGGTACGGTCTCGGGGAGCAAATAGAGGTTTCACACAAGCAAGAACATGTCCAGACAGGTGCAAAACTATTTGCCCCTGCAGTGGCTGGTCGGGAGATGTTGGGAGTTCGATACATCAACCCTCTTGATGCTGCCACAGTGACATGGTTCTCTGTTCAGGGTTTGCTCCCTTAGCCTTCGCTCCTGTCAAGAACCTGTACCACAAGACAGTGGTTTACAACTCTGCAGGGAAGGGACGTCAAACTCCATGAGGTATTGCAATACCTACATACCCAGGCTTCTAAGGAAGATAATAACAATCATTTTGATATACATAATCTAAATGCAGATGGTATAAGATGTGCTGATTAGATTGATCTAAATGCAATGCTAGATAAAAGATTAACATCTTAAATTATTATATATATATTTTTAGTTGGTAGTCTATGTTTCAAACAAGAGCTGAAACTAGCTACTTCTCAGGGAAGGGCGGTTCTTCCACGTATCCCACAATGCACATCACAGCTGGAAAGGTGATCTAGTCTATTGGTATAGTGCTGGCCTCGCGTGTGGGAGATCGGGAGTTTGGTTCCCAGTCAAGTCAACCCAATGAATTATCAAATTGATACTTGTCGCTTTCTAGCCTGGCAATCGGCATTAATAGGAAAGGGTCAGGACTGGTTAGCTCAGTATCAGGATAATGTGACTGCGTGGGATATCAGGTCATGGTGCTGCCAACCTGATTTCCCAGTGGGGCAGCACTATAAAGTATCCGTGAGTGTGCACTGTCACGAGTCAGTCCGCATCCTGATATGACCTCAGATGTTGCCAGGACATAAAACTCCAACAACCAACAAGCCATCTGGTGTCTAAGCTGAAGCTGTGACCCGGCGTGCTGGGTCATACACAGCTTCAGTAGTTCGTGAGGAACCAGAGGAACTCGGAATGCATGCAGTCACACTCAGCGCAGAAATCCAATTACCTTCTATATGTTAATGGCCTCCCCGAAGCAGAGTATGCAATGTGACAACCATTATTAATACCCAGCGCCTGCGACCCTGCACATGAATAACCCATTGGATGAATAATGATGTTTGATGAAACTAGACAAACATGCTGTCATAACTTCTCAAACTATGATGATACCTGACAATATGTGGATAAATAAATAAATAACTAAATAACTAAATAAATACAATCATCCATAATGTGTCTGTAGGTCACAGTGTCACTGACAGCCAGGTTTCATGGAAACACATATAAACACAAAAGGCCATTAAAGCCGCATAGTCTGATAAAAACATTAATCTATCTAAGCCAACACACTTATGTATATGTGATCCTACATAACCAGGTACTGCTACACTTATCAGGGCTGACTTTGACGTCCAATACACACTGACAGTTAAAGTTGCATAGTCCGATGGTTTAGAGTTTCTGACATTTTTCTGAGATAAATATATTAAATTGATCATTATAATCTACCTTACTTTAGTTTGAAGTAACTTTTAATTGAAATGGCTACCTTTTGAGATATTTGAAATTCAAACATGGGAAAATAATTTTGGCAAGCACGCCAAAATTCTGATACCATAGGCTTCTACAGTAACAGGTTCCATTAAATCGACTCACGGCTCCCTCCTATGTGGCAACAAATACTTAATAAGTGCATCCATATCTAAGTTAGATATGTAGAATCAAATCTAGATAATTGTTTTGATTTTGAAAATTTGATTCTTCATCGGACTATGCAGCTTTAAGCTAGTGACATCGATCGGCAGAATCTGGAACCACTCTATTTGGGTTCTTTGCCCGAGTACCTGTCATTTCACATGTTACATCTCCATAAAGAATGCATGGAAAAATAATAAAACGGCTGATTATATTAAGATATTCATATCACAACAGGCATCAAGCTTGTATACTTGTAATATCTATAAAAATAATTAAAAAAGATTAAAAAAAGGACAACTATATTGTATTTTTCTTCCTGGCATTTCACTGCCACTCTCTTCACGTCAATATTGACATCTATCGGCAGAATCTGAAACCACTCTATTCGGGTACTTTCGAGCTTAACGGGCGGAGTATGGTGTATAGCTGATGATAAAAATCAATGTGCTCTAGTCTATAGGCGTCCTTAAATAAAAGATGCTTTCCTTTGTTTTTATCAAGGATGAAAGTGGGCTATGGATCAACAAATGTGGGAAACAGGCCGAGATCTTGGCACCATCTAGCAGGTTCAGGAGTAGGTACAAGATTTCACCCCGTACTGCTGCAGTAGGGGTGCAAACCAACCCTATGTAAAAGGTGGCGAAAATGCGGGTCAAAGAATTGAGAGCCTAATTTCACAATCTAAGAAGCAACATTTATTCTTTACATATGTATTATTGAGAGCCCGCTACCTTTGAGTTGAAAAATATAATATAATATCTAGTTTAATAACATTTAAAAGTGAAATCGACGGCGTTCTGCGGCCGCCATCTTGTCTTTTTGCATTCTCTCCCATTTCACCAACTCTGCCCCTATATAAGTATCCATTTGATACTGGAGCCACAGTTTCTAGGTAATGGTCCATACTAACGCTATTTTCGACCGTATTTATATAAGGCTGATCTTCACCCATGTACTACAAGTACCAGGTGAATCTTTTATCTAGTTCAGGAGGAAATAATAGCTAAGAATCGTGGGAAAACGCCGGAAGTCAGCTTTCACCTGCCCTTATTGTGAATGCATTATCATCCATATCAAACCCCTTCTTCTGTTTTTGGTTTTGTTGTTTTTTTGTTTTTTTTTGTCCATTAGTTGTTTAAGCAGGGGAAATTTCAGTCATAGACGACTGGTCTTCCTCATTCCACTGCTGGTCGATAGAAAGCCCGAGCCTACACTTTTACCGACCCAATGGATTTTTAACCTCCCATACCACATAGACATGGTATGACAGCAACAGGCCTTTGATGACACTGTAAGTTATACACAGTGGTGGAAATCCAAATTGGCAGAGCTGGGGGCATGGGGAATCGAACCGCCGACCCTCAGATTAGGAGTCTGACCTAGAAAAAAGTCAGACACTCTAACCACTCCGCCACAGAGAACGCTTGTGTGTATGTTTTTTGTTTCCTTGAGTGTTATGTCCTGGCGACATCTAAGGTCAAATTACGATGGGGTGAAGTCTTTCTTGTTTGGGGTTATGTTCTAGCAACATTTATGGTTATAGCAGAACGGGATTGAGACTAACCAATTGCTGTCACATATATATCTTGGCATTTTGTGAATGTAAAATAGTGGATATAAAAAAATCATAGATATCCGCGAAATCGCAGAGATCTTTCATCCCTGACTTAATAAGCAGGTGTTGCCACATAAAACGGATCATCAAGTCGAGTAATAGAACATTGAGTGGTTGGTTGTTGGAGTGTTACGTCCTGACAACATCTAAGGTCATATCAGGATGGGTACCGACTTATGACAGTGCAGTCAGGGCGACCTTATAGTGCTGCCCCACTGGGAAATTAGGCTGCCAGCACCATGACCTGATATTCCACACAGTCACATTATCCCGATACTGAGCTAACCAGTCCTTGTCATATCCTATTAATGCCGAGTGCCAGGCTAGGAGGCAACAAGCATCAAATTTATATGTCATTGGTTTGATTCAATCAGGAACCGAACTCGCAATCTCCTGCACGCCTGCCCCGCGCTCTATCGGTTCGGCTATTTCGCCCGATGTTAATAGAACATGTTACTCATTATGTATCCATACACCGAAGAGACAACAACATCTTTTTCCTTGTTCAGTTGAACTGAAATATTATATACACACATTTGACATTGACAGCTGTTTCTTGTTACTGTCAACACACAATCAATGAATCATCAAAGTAAACTGGGTGGTCTCTGGTTATACCATATTTCGGTGTCAAAGGACAGCAGTATATGAGGTGTCACCGAACACAATTGCCCAGCTATTAGATTTCTGGCGGTGTTGACAGAAGAGAAACACCGCCAAATATTTGGTCGTGGTATTTTTGTGCGTGTGAAAAAGATGAAGGGAGGGTATTTGCCGCTAAACATTTCATCGTGCTTTCTGTTAGGAATTATTGTTAAGGTGTCAGGATAGGAGGGATGGAAGGAAGGAGGGCTGGAAGAAAGGAGGGGTGGACAGGGCAGACGGAAAGGGGGAGGAAAGGGGGGGGGGGCTGGAGGGAAGAAGGAAGGGAGTGAGAGGGACGGTAGGAGAGGGAAAGGGGGGGTGAGAGGAGGAAGGGTGGAAGGAAGGAAGGGTGGAAGGAAGGAGGTTGGAAAGAAGGGAGGGTGGAAGGAAGGAAGGAATGATGGAAGGAAAGAGGGAAGGAAGGAAGGAGGGAAGGAAGGAAAGAAGGGAAGAAGGAGGGGAGTGAGAGGGACGGAAGGAGAGGAAGGGGGGAGGGAGGGAAGGAAGGGGAAAAGGGAGCGAGGGAAGGAGGGAGGGATGAAAGGAGGAAGGGTGGAACGAAGGGAGGGTGGAAGGGTGGAAGGGAGGAAGGAAGGAAGGAGGGAAGGAACAATGGAGGGAACGAGGGAAGGAACGAGGGAAGTCAGGGAGGGTGGAAGGAAGGAAGGAAGGAAGGGAGGGGAGAAGGAAGGGAGTGAGAGGGACGGATGAGAGGGAAAGAGGGAGGGAAGGAAGGAAGGAGGGAAGGAAGGAGGGAGGGAAGGAAGGAGGGAAGGAAGGAGGGGAGGAGGGAAGGAAGAAATAACAAAGGACAGAAGGGAAAAAGGAAACAATGGAGAAAAGAGGCAGGGAATAGTGGAGCGATGGGAGGGGGGAGTGGTGAAGGAAGGGAGGAAAGAATGAAGGAAAGAAGGTAGGAAGGAAGAACATAAGGAAGCAATGAAGATAGGCAGGGGATGAGGGAGCGAAGGAGGGCCGAAGGGATGAAAGAAGGAAGGAATAAAATAAGGAAGCAATGAAGAAGACAGTCAGGGAATGGAGGAGCGAGGGAGGGAAGGGGGAGGGAAGGAAGGAGGGAGGGAATGAAGGAATGAGGAAGCGGAAGAAGGAGGGAAGGATTAAAAAAAATAGAAGATGAGTTGTGGTGAAATCGAAGAGAGAGATTGGACTGGAAGGGGAAGGAGAAGTAGGGAGAGGCTGAGACTGAGAAATGGTTGTTGGAGTTTTACGTCCTGGCAACATCTAAGGTCATATCAGAATGGGTACCGACTTGTGATAGTGTGCACTATTCATCACTTTATAGTGCTGCCCTACTGGGACACCAGATTGTCAGACCCATGACCTGATATACTAAATTGATCAAAGAGAGGTTCCCATGACACTAGCTTGAGTAGAGTAGACGGACAGAAAACCAGGACGTTGTATCGGGTTCATTGGGTATAGCTGCATAGTCCGATGAAAACATCAATTTTCCTTGACAAAAACACTCATCTAAATTTGATTATCCACATTCGCTGCACTTATTAAAGTTGCATAGTCCGATAGTTTTGAGGTTATGTTTTTTTTTTTCTGAGATAAATATAGTAAATTGATTATTATCTACATTGCTTTAGTTTGAAGTAACTTTTATAGCCAAGCTTTAAGGTATTTGAAGTGCAGACATGTAAAAGTAGTTTTGTCTTGCATGCCAAAACTCTGATACCATAGGCTTCAGCAGTAACACTAACGGTTCCGTTAAACTGTCTCAGGATTCATTTCTATATGGACACAAATGATTACTATACGCCTAGTACACGCCTACCGTTTGTGCACACCCACCTACCGTATACGATCTAAAACTGCCCGTTTCGCGCACACAAATTGCTAGGTGTGCGCTCCCCGCACACACCTAGCGATTGCGATTCGCGACTAAAAACTCAGTTTTAGGGCTAAAACGGGCCGATTACGATGCGATTCGCGATTCGAAAAATGAATCAGCCCGTTTTCAGTTTTAAGCGGGTTGGGTCGAGTCACGAGTTTTAGTGCGCGAATCGTATACGGTAGGTGTGTACCAGGCATAAGTGCATCAGTATCTAAGTTAGATATGTATAATCATTCTAGATACTATATTTGGTTTTGAAAACCTGATACTTCATCGGACTATGCAGCTTTAAGTATGTGTTACTGCATTGAAGAGTACATACACTATGCTCCTTTAATAGAACCTCTCACTGCTGAAGCCTATGGTGTTGGAATTTTAACATGGCGCCACTCAAAAATGGCGTGGTTTTACTTTAAATCTCCCTGAACCCAACCATTTGAAATAAAAGTTATTTAAAACCAATTTAAGGTAGATTATATTTATAATGATCCACCTGACAACTCTATCTCAAAAGATGACAGCAACTCAGAACCATCGAACTATCACTATGCAACTTTAAGGGCGGAGCTAACATTACATGATCCGGTGATGCGGATTACGAGGGACACCAGTTTGCGAGGGACACTTCCATTCAAATGCATTGTTAACGGCCGTGAGCAAATCTTCATACAGAAAAAATCAAATATCTCTAAAATTACACCACCTAGAAACAAATCGCTTGGTACACATATAGAAAACATCTTTACCATAAATACTATATTAAATTTATACGGTTAGGGTGCTTGATTTCTATTAATTTTGAATAAAACTAACGTTTTGCACTGCACGTACCGTCAAACTCAAGGCATTGTCAATGGTGGTGAGCAATGTTCATACAGAACATACAGAAAAAGTCAAATATCTTTCAAATTACACGATCTAGAACAAAATCGCTTGGCATACATATAGAAACATTTTTACCAAAATCATTATATTAAATTTATAACGTTAGTGACAATGCTGTTCGATTTTGATGCATGTGCAGAAGCGATGTGTCCCTGGCAAACTGGTGTCCCTCGGAATCCGCAACACCGGGATGTCTGGTTCCACTTTGACCCAGGGGTCAAGGTCATGACGTCACAATGCGGGTTGCCATCCCACTAATTATCGTCAGTTACTTGTATTTATTTTAACATGGTTACAGCCCAAGTTCCTTTTGGTGGTGCTGGCGGGTGGGAGGTGTGGAAGGTTGAGGTACAGACTGTTTGCTTGTTGGGGCTTTATATAGTAGCAACATCTAAGGTCATATACGGACGGGTACTGACTTTTGACTGCGCGTTTAGGGTGAGTGTATAGTAATGTTCCACTGACAACACGGGGCTCTGGCACCATGACCCGATATCCCACACAGTCACATTATCCTGATACTGAGCTAACCAGTCCTGGCCCTATCCCAGAAATGCTAAGCCTAAGCGCCAGTATCAATTTTGTAAGTCACAAGTTTGACTCGGCCGGGATTCGAACCCACGACCTTCCGCACGGGTCGCAAAGCTGATTTAATCCGGAGTTATGCATTACAGCTCGGCTGTATGTATGGGTGCAGCAGATAAGATATATTGACCCATGATCGAAATAGCTAATTTTTATTTTTATTTTTGTTGTTAGGCGAAGAAGAAATGTGGTTACAAGCAAATCTAGGTCTAATGGATGTTGTCGACTGTTTAAGTGAAGCAGACGATACATAAAATGTATGTGCCGTTAGCCTAGATTTGGGATACTCTTCCATAGTTCCATAGTTGGTAGATCGTGGGTTCGAACCCTGGTCGAGTCAAACCAATGACGTAAAAATTGATACTTGTCGCTTCCCAGCCTGGCGCTCGGCATTATTAGGATAGGCCAAGGACTGGTTGGCTCAGTGTCAGGATAATGTGACTGAGTGGGATATCAGGTCATGGTGCTGGTGGCCTGGTCTGGCCTGGCCTGGCATTCTGCAGTGACATGATCTATTCAATTGCCTCACTATTCCCTTCTGTGTGTTGAAAAATGCTTAATAAGTGCATCAGTATCTAAGCTAGATATGTAGAATCAAATTTTGATCATTGCTTTGGTTTTGAAAATTTGATGATTTCATCGGACTATGCAGCTTTAAATAACTCCCATTGAACACATTGCCTCAAGCTATGTCAATTATCACTAGTCATATTTGATCATAATAATTATGAAAAGGTAAAGTTGTGTTAGTCAGGCTGCAGTCTCTTTAACTTAAGACCTGTCAGCCGCCCTTGGTGGTACTGGGCGATAATAGGCGTAGTTAGGTGTGCAGTGTGGGTAGGTACACGCATGGCTACACCCGGTCTCCCGCGGAGAAGGGATGCTCACCTATCATCCTGGTGATTTACTGGTGACATTAAAGTTGCATAGTCCGACGGCTTTGAGTTTCTGTCATTTTCTGAGATAAATACATTAAATTGATCATTATAAGCTACTTTACTTTAGGTTGAAGTAACTTTTAGTTTAAATGGCTAACTTTGGAGATATTTGAAGTGACAACATGCCAAATTAATGTTGGCAAGCACGCCAAAACTCTGATGCCATAGGCTTATGCAGTAACAGGTTCTATTAAATTGACTCCCCATGCCTTTCTATGTGACAACAAATGCTTAACAACTGTACTTGTATCTAAGATAAATATGTAGAATCAAATCTAGGTAAGTGTTTTGGTTTTGAAAATTTGATGCTTCATCGGAATTGATGTTGCATATAGACCTATTTCATATGACGTCAGCATGGGTATTTAGGTCAGCGCGCATGCTGATTGGCTGCAGGATGACACACTGTCACACTGCAAACTCAATGCCTATGAGCAATCTTCATAGAGAACAAGTGAAATATCTCTAGAACCACACCACCTAGAAACAAACCTCTCAGAAAACATATGGAAAACATATTTAAGAAACAGATTATATTACATTTATATGGTTAGGGTTCTGCATTTCTATTAATTTTGAATAAAATTGACATTTAGCACTGCATGTATCGGCAAACTCAATGCATTGTCAATGGCCATGGCAATCTTCATATAGAAAAATTGAAATATCTCTAAAAATACACCACTTAGATACAAACCGTTTGGAACACATATAGAAAACATATTCAACAAACAGATTATATTAAATTTATAAGCTTATGGTTCTGAATTTCTATTAATTTTGAATAAAATTGACATTTTGAACTGCGCACCTCGGCAAACTCAATGCATTGTCAATGGCTGTGAGCAATCTTTATACAGAAAAAGTGAAATATTTCTAAAACTACAACACTTGGATACAAACCGTTTGGAATACATATAGAAAACATATTCAACAAACAGATTATATTAAATTTATAAAGTTAGGCTTCTGAATTTCTATTAATTTTACATAAAACTGACATTTGCACGGCACATATTGGCAATCTCAACGGCAGTATGCCGTCGTTCTGCAGCCACGCTGCGCGCGCATACACGATGTTAGTAAACATTGAAATAGGTCCGTACATCAGGGTGAGTGGCTGTGTCGTGAAATTTGGTCATGTGACTGTGACGTCACACTACGCTCTACATATCTTCAGTTTCCGTTGGGCAGCACTATAAAGCCAGTGTCGTGAATCTAGGTTGGTTGGTTGTTGGGAGTCTTATATCCTGGCAACATCTATGGTCATATCAGGATGGGTAGCGACTTGTGACAGTGCACACTCATGGCAGCTTTATAGTGATGTATCACTGGGAAACCAGGCTGCCAGCACCATGACCTGATATCCCACTCAGTCACATTCTCCTGACACTGAGCCAACCAGTCCTTGCCCTATCATAATAATGCCGAGCTCCTGGCTAGGAAGCGACAAGTATCAATTGTAAATTCATTGGTTTGACTTGAACAGGGTTCGAATGCATGGCTACGAATCCCACGATCTACCAAAACGGGAGATGAACGCTCAACTCATTTGGCCATCCCGTCTGGTCGTTGTGAATATATATGTGTACTCCAAGTTCCGCTGGTCCCTCCAGAAGGACTGAAGCTGTGAAACAGGACACCTAGTCATATTGTCTAAACAAACAAATTTGTAATCACTCATTGAAACACTGAACAAATGTTGCTACAACTGTAGTGACTAGCCCAGGTGAAATGCCATAAGCCCGGGAAAGCGTGGGAAGGATGATTGCTTGAGGGAGCATAGCTAGTTTCACGATTGAGATTCGGAAGTTTCAAAATCTGGTTTGGACCGGATGGGCAGACACAACTGGCTAACACCTGTTTTGGGTGCTTTAAACCAGTCAGAATTGTCCCAAACTGTCCAGGTATAGTGACCATAACCGTTTGAAACCTGTACACAGGGCTGTCTTGGCAAATGATGGGGAATATTGCACCCAGAGCAGGACTAGAATCCACACTCCTGCCATTAGACTAGCTATGCTTTCTGATGCAAATCAGCCAGGCTAATGGTGAGGACGCTAGCCACGGAATGGCAGTATTGTGGGTTCGAATCCCACTCTGGGGACACTACTCCCCAACACTTGCCAATACAACACTGTATACAGGATTCAGACAGTCATAATCACTATAACGAAACGATGGGACCGTTTGGGAGAAATTCTGACTGGCTTAAACCGCCCAAAGCAGGACTTAGCCAGTTTTCTCTGCCCATCGGGTCCAAACCAGATTCGGGACTTCCAAATTCCAACCGTTCCACATTCTCCACCAGAATGTTTCATATTTCATTAATGAGGGAATTCTTTATGGACATTCCTGACATACCTAGTCACACAAAAGGGGCAATGACAGCTTCAGAGAGAGTGCAGGCGAGCGTTTGACTGGAGCCACTGACCAATCAAAAGCCACTTTTTAAGAGTTACCATGGGTAAAAACATATACCTTTGAGGGTGAAAGGAAAAACTATTTGTGGTTCATCAACAACTGCCTGTTTTCTTCAGCGTACGGGTCTAACTATCCGTGTATAGGTGTTAAACTACATTCCTGCTTCTTAAAGGTTCAATAACATTAATGTGATGAAGACATTTCGACATAGTCACAAGTACCTTGACCTGACCACATGGGATGGCTGAATGAGTTGAGCATCCGTCTCCCATTTTGGTAGATTGTGAAATTCAAAGACATAGGTTTAAACCCTGGTCGAGTCAAACCAATGACTTAAGAATGTATACTTGTTGCTTCCTACTCCTAGCTAGGCTCTTGGCATTATTAGGATAGGACAAGGACTGGTTGGCTTAGTGTCAGGATAATGTGAATGAGTGGGATATCAGGTCATGGTGCTGGTGGCCTGGTTTCCCAGAGGGGCAGCACTATAAAGGCACCATGAGTGTGCATTGTTGCAAGTCAGTACCTGTCTTGATATGACCTTAGATGTTGCCAGGACGTAAAACTTCAACAACCAACCAATAGTATCATGACCGAGAAGGAGGAGCCTTCATAGTTTGCATCTTTTGAGATTAGCTTATTTCTTTTGCAGTTATTTAGGATCTATTCAAGGCTATGAGTTTTGTGGGGACATAGTAGCACAGTCCAATGATACTTCCATCACCAGATGTGGTGCACTAATCGGGAGGGCGCAGGCTTCTCCTGGGGAAGGTGGAAAGTTTGAATCCTCACCGAGTCAAACCAATGATTTACAACAATTATACTTGTTGTTACCTAACCTGGGGCTTGGTATTACTAGGATATGGGAAGGACTGTTTAGCTCAGCATCAGGATAATATGTGCGGGACACCGGGTCATGGTGCTGGTGGCCTGGTCAGTGGAGCAACACTATGAAGTCGTCATGAGTGTACAGTGTCACAAGTCGGTAACCATCCTGATATGATGTTGCTAGGAGGTAAAACAACAACAAACAATTAGACTTGAGAATAAGAATCTTTTACCCTGGATTGGTCACAGAAGCTTTCTTCCTGCATCCTGACTTGGGGATTAAGGAGGTGACATGTGTGAGTTTGTTTGCGTCATATAGTGGGCAGCGTGGAGAGGTGCTGCTTCTACAGTAGGACACAAGCCCAGCCCCCAGTGTTCAGCCATGTTCGGTATATAGCCAAAAGGCTGCATTCCATATACGCGTAATGCGTTATGCGTTACGCGAATGCCAGCATTCCATATACGCGTAATGCGTATTGCGTTATGCATTATGCAGTGAAGTATATAAAAAGTATATAAAAAGTGTGTGTGACTCTGTGTCTCTGTGTGTGTCTCTATGTGTGTGTCTGTGTCTCCGTGTCTCTGTCTGTGTCTGTGTGTGTGTGAATCTGTGTCTCTGTGTGTGTCTCTATGTGTGTGTCTGTGTCTCTGTGTCTCTGACAAAGAGACACACACAGACACATATACACACAGACACATATACACACAGACACATATACACACAGACACATATATACACAAACACACACATAGACACAACACAGAGACACACACACAGACACACACACATACATACACAGAGACACACACACAGACACAGAGACACACACAGACACATACACACACAGCAACACACACAGAGACACACACAGCAACAGAGACACAAAGACACAACACAGAGACACACACAGACACAGATACACACCACACACACACACATACACACACCACAGACACACACACAGACACATACATACACACACAGAGACACACACACACAGACACAGACACAGACACAGACACAGAGACACACACACAGAATGGGACGGTCCAAACATGGCTCAGGAGCATTGGAGACTGCTTCCTGACAGGTCCGCGCTCCACCTTGTCCCGGCTCTCCGTAATTATCAGTCGCTTCCTCCAACCTTATATCAATGGATAAAGGCGACTGAGGACTTTCTATTTGCACCACCTTTACGCATTACGCATTACGCACCGATCGCTACATGGAGCGATCGGGAAAATGGATTTTATTCGCATTTGCATTCGCATTACGCATCACGCGTATATGGAATGTAGCTCATAGGTTTCAAGGCGTTTCGATTTGTTGTCGCATTCGCATTCGCATTACGCATTACGCGTATATGGAATGCAGCCTTAAGGGAGGTTGCCGTTTCTCATGCTATATGTAAACATCTCACTACAGGGGCCGTATGCACCAATCGGAGTTAGGGCCTTAACCAAGGTTTGGCTAGCTCCAGATGGCTAAATGTGGAAAATCTGTATGCATCAATCGGTGCCAACGCTAGCCGCCAACCGTAGCATAGGCTAAGCTACCCCAGTTTCAAATCAGGTTTAACTGCTAGCCGCGCCGGTTAGTGTGCGTCTCAATCTATTCAATGCTATCATATGTAACAGAATTACATACTCAATAAGTGAAATTTGATCAAATTAACCCTAACATCGAACCGTTATTAATGCCCCCACCGCATTGGCGGCGTTATTCATATTGTCGAATCGAGGGAATTCCCAAATCTATAAATAACTTCATGGTTAGCTACCCGCCCCGGCTAGGACATTGGTGCATACCACTTTCCACATTTCTCCAACCCGCCGCTACCCAGAGGTAGCTACCCCAGAGCTAGCCCCTAGCACCGGCTAAGCCTAACACTGATTGGTGCATACGGCCCCAGATGCCTTAAAGCTGGATAGTATGATGAAATATCAAATTTTCAAAACCAAACCAATTATCTAGATTTGATTTTACATATCTAACTTAGATACTGATGCACTTATTAAGCATTTGTTTCTGCGTAGAAGGCAATACTGAGTGAATACCTCCGACTTCTTAGTTCAAATTCATGCCGTTCGCGTCGCCACTGAACTAGTGGGCTTAAATGGCACACTGTAACATGGCAAACTCAATGGCTATGAGCAATCTTCATACAGAAGAAGTGAAATATCTCTAAAACCACACCACCTAGAGACAAACCGCTTGATACACATATAGAAAACATATTCAATGAATAGATTATATTAAATTTATAAGGTTAGGGTTCTGGATTTCTATTAATTTTGAATAAAATAAACGTTTTGTACTGCACGTACTGGCAAATTCAGTGCATTGTCAATGGCCGTGAGCAATCTTCTTACAGAAAAAGTGAAATATCTCTAAAACCACACCACCTAGAAGCAATCCGCTTGGAAGACATATAGAAGACATATTCAATGAATAGATTATATTCAATTTATACGGTTATGGTTCTGCATTTCTATTAATTTTGAATAAAGTAAACGTTTTGCACTGCACATACCGGCAGACTCAATGAATTGTCAATGGCCATGAGCAATCTTGAATTATATTCATACAGAAGAAGTGAAATATCTCTAAAACCACACCACCTAGAGACAAACCGCTTGGTACACATATAGAAAACATTTTCAACGAATAGAATACATTAAATTTATAGGGGTAAGGTTCTGCATTTCTATTAATTTTGAATAAAATAAACGTTTTGAACTGCGCGTACCGGCAAACTCAAAGCATTGTCAATGGCCTTTTAGGCCCACTAGTACGAACGCACCACCAAGTGTCGGAAATTTAACTATGCCACATGTCCCCCATTTAACAGAACCTCTTAGTGCAGAAGTCTATGGTGTCGAAGAGTTTTGGCAAGCTTGCCTAAACTAATTTGACATGTTTCCACTCAAAATATCTCAAAGGTTTACCATTTAAAATAAAACTAACTTTGAACTAATGTAAAGTAGATCCTAGCGATCGATCTAATATATTTATCTCAGAAAAAATACAGAAATTCAAAACCATCAGACTATGCAACTTTAAGTTAACGCTAAGCCCACATTAGAGGTTTGTTTTTCTTATGTTTGTTGGGGCTTTAGATCCAAGCAACATCTATAGTCATATGCTTCAATGTGGGTACCGAATTGTCATACTGTGCCCTGACGGCAAGTTTATAGTGCTGCCCCACTGGGGGAGTGGTCCGTCAGCACCATGACCTGTTATCCCACACAATCACATTATCTTGATATGGTACACTCACTCACAAACTCACAAACTTAAAAAGCTCATAATTATGTACAACCGTGATAACGATGACAACTGTGGATGTCCCCTAAATAGCATGACGATTATTTCCCACAGACGGGGGGTGGGAGCGGGTGTGCGTGTAGGGGTGGAGGCTGGGGTGGAGGTGAGGGGTGGGGGTGGGGGAGGGGATGGGCTAGCTGTTATCGGTCCGGTCCTGGAACAGTAGAACCACATCCTGTGACATTGAAAACCATGGTTGACGGACGCTGGGTGTGAAACCAGAGGCGAGTAGACGCCGTGTTTGTGTTTGTTTGGTCGTCTCATATTGGGTCAGATGAGGGTGACATGCGCAGTGACATGCGCACTGAGATGTGTAGTTATATGAACAGTGATATGCGCCTTGAGATGTGTAGGTACATGTGCAGTGAAATATGCAGTGACATGCACACTGAGATGTGTAATTACATGTGCAGTGACACACTCCCTGAGATGTGTAGTGACCTGCACAGTGACATGTGCAGTGAGATGCACACTGAGATGTGTAGTGACCTGCACACTGAGATGTGTAGTTACATGTGCAGTGTCATGCACCCTGAGATGTGTAGTGACCTGCACAGTGACATGTGGAGTGACATGTGCAGTGAGATGCAGACTAAGATGTGTAGTTACATGCGCAGTGACATGCAGAGTGACAAGCACAGTGACATGTGCAGTGACAAGCACAGTGACATGCACACTGAGATGTGTAGTTACATGCACAGTAAGGTGCGCCCTGAGATGTGTACTTACATTTGCAGTGACATGTGCAGTGACATGTGCAACGACATGCACACTGAGATGTGTATCTACATGCGCAATGGCATGCACCTTGGGTGTTTAGTGACCTGCACAGTGACATGCGTACTGAGATGTGTAGTTACGTGCATATTGACATGCATATTGACATGTGCAGTGACATGCACAGTGACATGTATACTGACATGCGCAGTGGCATGCATAGTGACATGTGCAGTTGGATAGACAGTGACATGTGCAGTCACATGTATACTGACAGGTGCAGTGATATGTGTAGTGACATATACAGTGACATGTGCAGTGGCATGCACAGTGAACTGCACATGTGGAGTGACATGTGAAGTAATATTACAGTGACATATGCATTGACATGTGCAGTGACATGTACATTTGCAAGTACAGTGGCATGCACAGTGACATGTGCAGTGACATGCCCAGTGAATACCAGAGGCCAGCGGCATAAGACCTTCAAGCAGAAGCCCATATTTGAGGTTAGGAAACACTCATTATTATTTTGAGTGACAGATCTATGGAAGAGTCTTCCAGACCAAATGGTTGACGCACTGACGGCAGAAGTATTTGAGAGAAGGCTGGATAGACATTGGAGAGGGCACCTACAATTATATGATTTCAGGACTCCATCGACCTCCATGCGTGTGCGAAAACAATATTTTTTGCCATAACGAGCTGGCACCAGAGGTTCAATATCCTGGATCAGACAGAAGAGGAACTGTGTGTTAATGGTAAGGAAGTAGAATATGCATATAATCCCGTATGTATCTTTTAATATGTACTGTATAATCTAATATGGGAATATAAACAAGGACACTATATATCTTCAGTTCCCTATGTAATAGTATAATCACTGTATCCTATCTAACTGACCCTGTGTAGGACAGTATTGGTCACACTGGCGCCACCTCCGAGGGGCTCTAAGCACTGTATGCCAGCTACGTCTGGCCAGTATCACCTATAGACCCGCTGGGATGGTCAAATTTTAACTTTAGGTGGGCATTTAATATATCTCCCCCAGAGAATATATATCTTCTTCTCAACCACCTAGGTCTTATCATTGTTATGTTTATCTGGGGCCAACTGTTATATATATACAGTAAAACCTCTCTAAATCGACCGACCATGGGACCGACTTTAAGTGGTCCATTTAGGGAGGTTGTCGGTTTAGAGAGTTTGAATATCCTTACAATGGTATTGTTGGGACCGAAATAAAGCGATCGATATAGGGGAGTGGTCGATATTTGGAGGGGTCGGAACAGAGAGGTTTTACTGTAATATATTTATAGAAAGTTGGTCATTATTTTGTACTTTACTATAGTTTATTGTAAAGATTCAACTTTGGAGATATTTTAAATGAAAACATGCCAAATTAATTGTGGTGTGCACATTGAAAAGCTGAGCACCATGCGCTTCCACGGTAACAAGTTCTCTTCAATTGATTTAGTATTTCCTTCTATGCAGCAACAAATGTGTACAAGTATTTAATATGGATTTGTAGGAGCAGTTCTAGCTAAGTGGGTTTTAAAAACAAGAAAGAAATGTTATACTTCTATTGGCTTATGCAGCTGTAAGTGCGTGGCAGAGGGCAAGCAATGAAAACCATGGCAACGTCATAATTCATTAAACCCATCTATGTCTAAGTCTAAGCACGATAGGGTTAATGGTGTCGTGGCAAAAGGGCTCTGCATGAGATATCAAAGAAAGCCAACTCTTTTATAATAGCCAACCGGATCGTGCATTATTTTGAAGCTGCATAGTCCGATGAAATATCAAATTTTCAAAACCAAACCAATTATCTAGATTTGATTTTACATATCTAACTTAGATACTGATGCACTTATTAAGCATTTGTGTCTGTGTCGAAGGCAATACTGAGTCAATTTAACAGAAGCTGTTACTGCAGAAATCTATGGTGTCAGAGTTTTGGCAAGCTTGCCAAAACTAATTTTCCATATTTGCACTCAAAATATCTCAAAAGTTTACCATTTAAAATAAAAGTAACTTTGAACTAATGTAAAGTAGATATTAATGATCGATCTAATATATTTATCTCAGAAAAAAATACAGAAATTCAAAACCATCGGACTATGCAATTTTAGCCATGCAGACTGGTGTCAATTTACTCTGGCCGACATAAGTCAATATGTGCTGCAACTAAGATGACAAGGCTGTTACCAAATTTAGACTATTGCTGTACAGCGATGAAAACAAGCCGCTATGCGACTTACTCATTATGGACAGGGTAAATAAACCATCCCCGCCCCCCCAAAAAGCCATTATACGAGTATAATTATCCGGAAGCCGAATAACTATGAACCGTCTCCACTGTTCATCCAATCTGACACTCCACCATAGGTCTACTAGTTTGGTCCTCCATAACTGACACTCCACCAATAATCTATTTACTGTTTACTGTTGAAGCCTATGGAGTGAGAGTTTTGACATGCACACCCAAATTAATTTGGCATGCTTCGACTTCAAATAGCTCCTAAGTTAGTAGTTTTAAAGCAAAGTTACTTCAAACCAGAGGAAAGTAGATTATGAGGATCAATCTAATATATTTATCTCACAAACACAAAACCATCAGATTATCCAACTTTAATTTTAGCATGTTTTCATTTCAAACATCCCAAATGTTAAACATTTATAATTAAACTTACTTCCATTCAAACTAACGTAGTACTAATCATAATAAGTGTTGTGGGGGTGATGAAAATGGGAAATATTGTGCCTATAGCGGGACTCGAACACACATCTCTTTGCATTCCGGGCCAGTGTGCTAACTATTACACCACCTCGGCTCCCTGATATCACCACACTACCCACGCCTACCTGTTTATGTGGTTACTTGCCTGAGAGGTCAGTGCAGACTAGTACAATCATCCCCCTGGAATTGTAAGTCTTTTAATACTTACAAATTACATACATACAGGCAATGCACTAACAAGTACATATACAGGGTAGGTTCAACAACCATACAACACGTAGCTTGTACAGGATAATGGTCAGGGCAACCTGTGTCGTGGGGTGATGAAAATGGGAAATATTGCACCTAGAGCAGGACTCAAACCCACATCTCTTTGCATTCCAGGCCAGTATGCTAACCATTACACCACCGAGGCTCCCTGATATCACCACACTACCCACGCCTACCTGTCTATGTGGTTACTTGCCTGAGAGGTCAGTGCAGACTGTAGTACTACATAAGCAACCTAATATATTACCAGGAGGTAAAACTCCAACAACAACCAACCTAATATATTTATCCTAGAAAAATAGTAGAAACCCCAAAGCGTCAGGCTATGCAAATTGAACCGTCAGCCCAGTTGGCCTAATAGTAATACACCTTCATGGAGATAGCAGCCCTACATAATTGATAACTCGACATTATGCCTTTGCCATTGTCCAATCCCCACCTGCTGTCTACATGTACAGTTATCTACTAAATCTAATATGTGACCTTCAGCTGAATGTATACCATTACGTATTCTCATCGATTACCCGATGCATCACACATTTAGCACAGTTCTTATCCACTTTTACCCATGAATCATATCCGGTTGAGATCACAAGGTTGTACACAATGTACCTTACACCTTCATTCATTTAACTAGTCATCAATCGCAATCCCTTATTTCTCTGTCAGACGGTGCCACATTTGCGGCATTTTTGGTATATATACGCTATTAATGATCCAGACGGGCTGGCCGAATGAGTTAGAGCGTCCGTCTCCTGTGTAGGTAGATAATGGGAGTGTGGGTTTGAATCCTGGTCGAGTGAAACCAATGACGTAAGTTAAAAATTGATACTTGTCGCTTTCTAGCCAGGCGCTCGGCATTATTAGGATAGGGCAAGGAGCAGTGGAATGGGGAAGACCAATCGTCCACAATTGAAAGTTCCCCTGCTTAAATAACTAATGTACCAAAGCAAAATTTAAAAAATGCGGAGTGCCAGGCTGGGTAGCGACAAGTATCAATTGTATAAGTCATTGGCTTGACTCGGCTGGGATTCGAACTCCTGAACTTCCGCACTGGAAGCATGCACTTTACCGATTTGCTTGGACCGATGTGGTCTCCTGGGCTACACTGATAGGCTCAGAACTGGGTACATACACCATATGTCCAACATTTGTATGTGCACAATGATATTAATTTGGTTTATGTTGGCGTCACATATCCCCAACGTTAACGTTTTAAGATAAAATATCCTTCCCGGTAAAGTCATCATCATCATCATGCTGTCGGTCGCGATGTGACAAAGACTGCTTTCATTACTTGACTGCCGCTCTCCATTTCGCTCTCTGCTGTGAGAGTTGCGTCCATGAGTCGGTCTTAATGTCTCTCAGCTTCAGGTTTCTCTTGATGGTTTCCCGGTAAAGTATAGTCGATAATACCGATTAGACTAATAATCTGTTAATAATCTATTATTAATATATTAATACAATAAGTTCAATGAATGCAGCAATATCCAAGTTGCTTATGTAGAATAAAGTGTAGGTAAGGATATTAGTTTAGAAAATGTGTTACTTTGATCAGATTATGAAGCTTTAATATGGTGTTATTTCAGTCACTGAGTCAGTGTCTAAGGGTTAATAATGCCCACACAACAACATAGCTGAGTGATCAAGATGTTCCGGTATGGGAAAAGAAACTACACCACTTAACACAGGAGGACATCCATTATGTAGTTAACCTAATAGCTCGCGTGTCCTTAGTACTAAAAAAGGGGAGGAGGTCGGGGGCTAAATTACAATAGCAGTTCTGGACGGTACATATTAGAATTCAACATAGGAGCATGTCCGCTTGTCCGGGACAAGTGAGAATAGGCACGGACAAGTAGAATATGGATTGAGCTTGTCCGTTGGAGAAGTGAAAATATATAGCTTTGTTTTATGATAATATATATGCATGTATACATATTCCGATTTACGGCATTGGTGGGGGAATGCAAATGTTCTATTACTGATCGGGTATTCATGACCAGGTGCATGTATGTGTATATGTAGGTGCTGGTGGTGCCTGATTTAGAGGTAAATAGACATAGTTGAGCTGGCAGGGCTGTGTGTAAGGGGCACTCAGAGCCTACCCCCTCCCCCCTCTGCTAGTTAGGATCACCACACTCAGCCTCAAGGCAGGTGGTGGCCAGGGGAGCCACACAGCTTGATGGTGGTAGGCAGATCACTGGTAACCATGGGGACCAGGATTAATGGATCCCTATTGGTAGAGCTAAGAATGCTTGTTTCCCATTGGAGGAATATGGTGGGGTGATACTCTACAATGAACCCATGTACCATATAAATAATAAACCAGAGGGTTTGACTCCCTCTCTTCTTTCACACTTTATACTCTTCCTTTCTCTTTGTCTGTATTGATTTCACTATAGCCTGCCGACACAACCACAGATTCGAGCCTTAAGCTGTGTTTACACGGGGAATTGTGAAGCGAATTAGACAAAGCGATTCATATGAAGCGAAGTAGCGGCGCGTTTACACGAAGCGAGTTTGAAAGTGTTTCGGCGCCGGGAACCAGCAGCCTTAGTTCTGGCTGTAGCCGGCAAGCAGTTATATTTGTTGAGTTTACACTCGGCGATTCGACGCAGATGTAGCTGCTACGTTAATATCGGTTGGAATTTAGGGTTAATTTAATTAAATTTCATTATTTGAGTATGTAATTCTGTTAAATATGATCGCATTTAATAGATTTCGGCCTAATCGGGCCCTAACACTGCCGGGTACCAGCGATTAGTTACTGCTCCCCCTGTTTCCGGCACGCACTACGATTTTATACTACCGCCGCCCGGGAACCAGTGGAATCACTTCATATAAACCACCTCCCGAGGTGATCTACAAAAAGCGCATCATATGAATCGAATCAGCCCTAATCCGCTTAAGCGATGCGTTTACACGGCGAATGTGAGGCGAACTAGGCAAGGCGATTCATATGAAGCGAATTAACTCGCCCGTGTAAACACAGCTTTAGACTTTACATACTGGTGACCACAACGGGTGGTAAATCTACTAGTTGGAGGAAGGATTTAACTTTACTTTATGGAGACCTAGTCTTTACAAAGTGATAGAAATAAGCAAAATTGTTCACTTATCCACCGGACAAGCCTGGTGTGAGTTTCTCTTGTCTGTCTGGATTTTCACTTTTCAGCATTTGGCTTCTGCATGTATATTATATAATATATATAGATGATATATATGATATATTAGATAATATATAATAATATATTATATAATGTATATGATATTATTATATATAATAATATGCATAATGTAAATAATAGAAAGCAAACAAAATCGAGAAATAGATGGTTTTCAGCACAAAATTGTTACGTGTCCAACGGACTAGCTCAAGCCATATTCTGCTTCTGCGGGAGATCGGGAGGTCGATTTCTGGTCGAGTCAAACCAATGACTTCCAAAATTGATAGTTGTCGCTTCCTAGCTTGGCACTCGGCATTAATAGGAGAGGGCAAGGACTGGTTAGCTCGGTGTCACAATAATGTGACTGAGTGGGATATCAGTCATGGTGCTGGCAGCCCGATTTCCCAGTGCGGGCCACACTATAAAGTCGCCATGAGTGCACACTGTCACAAGTCATTACCCGTCCTGATATGACCGTAGATATTTCCAGGATGTCAGATATCAGCAATCAACCACACTCGCACCATCTTGATTGGAAAACGAGGTTAGTTACACAACAAACCCCTGGTATTTAATAATGCCATGGTTTACTGTTGCATGCCCGGATACACAAGTGGGGCATGCAGCAAAAGTGGTATTCCAATAATTGTTCTTATTTCCCAGCAAGAATGCTTCTTAACATAGATAATGAAAATTAGCCGCCTTTGATATAGACCTATTTCATATGACGTCAGCATAGGTATTTAGGTCAGTGTGCGTGCTGCTTGGCTGCAGGACGACACACTGTCACACTGCAAACTCAATGGTTTTGAGCAATCTTCATACAGAAAAAGTGAAATATCTCTAAAACCACACCACCTAGAAACAAACTGCTTGGAAGACATATATAGAAAACAGATTCATTGAACAGATTATATTAAATTTATAAGGTTACGGTTCTGCATTTCTATTAATTCTGAATAAAATAGACGTTTTGCACTGCACGTACCAGCATACTCAATGCATTGTCAATGGCTATGAGCAATCTTCATACAGAAAAAGTGAAATATCTCTAAAACCCCACCAACTAGAAACAAACGGATTGGAAGACATATAGAAAACATATTCAACGAACATATTATATTAAATGTATAAGGTTAGGCTTCTGCATTTCTAATAATTTTGAATAAAATAGAGGTATTTCACTGCACATACCAGCAAATTCAATGGCAGTGTGCCTTCGTTCTGCAGCCAAGCTGCGCGCACATACATAATGTTTATAAACATTGAAAGGGGTATATTGATAATTTAGTGGGCATTTAGCGTAACTGCAGATCTCTCAGCACTGTGGGAAAGGTTTGTTGGTAATTACATCTGTGACTGTGCTTGTGAGTGTATCTGCCCCTCCAGTGGTCCACAAGGCAGTTACTGCAATTATTGATAAAAGATTCACTGCTACGCGTATTTAGACAATGTAGTCTAAATAGGCACAAAAATTGCTTTAGTACGGAACAGGGAGTGGAATTCCTGGTCCCAGTATTTAATGGATACTTATATCGGCACCGAGTTGGTGAAATGGGAGAGAAATCAAAAAGAGAGGATGGCGACCACAGAATGCTGTCAATTTCAATTTTAAAGTCCATTAAGCTCCGTGTTTTATTATATTTTGTCAACTCAAAAGTAGCGGGTAAATATGAAGCTATATATGAATAATACATTTTGCTTCTTAAATTAAGAATTTATGTGCTGATTTCATTTACCCAGCCTTCCGCCAATGTTTCTAATGGGTTCCTCAGCAGCCCTGTTTCAGAGACAGCGCTGCTGAAGTAGATATTAACTCCATCAGCAACGACCTTGTATTGATTGTATTCGAAACCGAGGTGACATACACTTGACAGTGGCACATCCACAAGTGTGAGATCGGTCAATTGAAAAAGAAAACAAGCCAGAAAGGAAGTAAGAGATAAGATTTTAAAAATGAAAACGACAAACAAAACAAGATGGTCGAGTCAAACCAATGACTTAAAAATTGATACTTGTCGCTTCCGAGCCAGGCGCTCTGCATTATTAGGATAGGGCAATCCGCGATTGAAATTTCCCTTGCTTAAACAACTAATGTACCAAAAAAGATCCAAAGCTAGTGGTGCAGAATCAGAAGGATTCCATGAGTCATGACCTTTGACCCTCGTACCCCTAGAGCCTAGACCATAGTAGACCTAGTTAGCACTAGTAGAGGTTGTTTGGTGTACTACTGTGCAGCCTGGTAAAAACTAGCTCTACGCATGTGAGCAATACAATAATCTTCCTTCTCAGCCCCGACATTCCTACGTCAGTAGTAAATACGTTCTCATCAGGTATAATCACGGATGAAAGTGATCTCGGGGGGGGAAAACCAGAAACAAAAGAAGCGGAAATGGATGGTGAGGTGGGCGATAATAGGGTCACAACATTGACAGCAGAATGCTCTCCAGGCAGAGGCTAATGGTTGGATATATGCATGGTGCTGAGGCTATGGTTGAAGCTTCCCATATGAAATGTGAGTTCCCACCATTTTCCATGATTCTCTGACGGTGGTACGCAGATGGAATCAAATACTATAGAAATAAAACGTTGCAATAAAAATGTCATAAAACATCATATCTTAAGCTAAGATTCCCTATACGCGGTATGCGAATGTCATATATGCGGTGTAGATATATGCCAACCCTCAACATTTGTTGGGGTTTTCCTGCCAAATTTGTGAAGGAATAGTATTGGTTTCTATGGCAAATGCAGCAGCATTTGCATGCCGTACCGATGGCTACAGGGACCGATTCAGTTGCCGCATTCGCATTCAGAGGCATGGAAGCACCACCTATTCAATTAGATGCTTTACCATTCTTTGCCGCATTCGCATTCACATGCCGCGTGTAAGGAATGCTAGCTTTATGTGTAATAACACATCTTTAAAATCTCAAGTGGGACGCAGACACGTACCTATGTTGTCAGTGTGTGGCATATCGGGTCATGGTGATGGCGGCCTGGTATGCCAATGCAATGGGGCTGCACTATAAAGTCACCATGAGTGGGCACTGTCACAAGTCGGTCATCATCATCATGCTGTCGGTTGCGATGCGACAAAGATTGCTTTCATTACTTCACTGCTGCTCTCCATTTAGCTAAGTACATTTCAGGAAAGCTGCCTGCAGAAGTGTTGAAGTGCTGCTGGCTTTTGCAAGTTACCAGCGGCACTCTCTCGGGGAGCAAGTAGAGGTTTCACACCGGCAAGAACATGTCCAGACAGGCGCAAAACTATTTGTCCCTGCAGTGGCTGGTCGGGAGATGTTGGGAGTTCCATACATCAACCGCCCTTGATGCTGCCACAGTGACATGGTTTTCTGTTCATGGTTTGCTCCCTTAGCCTTCGGTTCTGTCAAGAACTGTACCACAAGGCAGTGGTTTACAACTCTGCAGGGCAGGGGCGTCAAACTCCCTGAGTTATTGCAATACCTGCATACAAGTCGGTACTCATCCTGATATGACCTTAGATGTTGCCAGGACATAAAACTTCAACAACCAAACCAACCTAACAACATGGCAGGGTGGGGGTAGATGGGGGTCGGGGAGGGGCGTTTTTGCTGCGGGGGGGCTCTCTGGGTTTGTTGAACTGGGTGGGCACCGACTATGGTACCTGAGAATTGGAATTATTTTGACAGCAGTGTTGGCGAAACATAGCCTTTACTAGGAAGGATTCAACATTCAAATTTCCAAAGTGGCATAGCATAGACCTATTTCAATGTTTGTAAACATCGTGTATGCTCGCGCAGCTTGGCTGCAGAACGAATGCACACTGCCACTGAGTTTGCAGGTATGCGCAGTGCAAAACGTTTATTTTATTCAAAATTGATAGAAATGCAGAAGCCTAACCTTATGAATTTAATATAATCTATTCATGGAATAGGTTTTCTATATGTGTTCCAAGCGGTTTGTCTCTAGGTGGTGTGGTTTTAGAGATATTCCACTTTTTCTGTAAGAAGATTGCTCACGGCCATTGACAATGCACTAGGTTTGCCGGTATGCGCAGTGCAAAAAGTTAATTTTTATTCAAAATTAATAGAAATTCAGACCCCTAACCATATAAATTTAATATAATCTATTCATTGAATATGTTTTCTATATGTTTACCAAGCGGTTTGTCTCTAGGTGGTCTGGTTTTAGAGATATTTCACTTTTTCTGTATGAAGATTGCCCATGGCCATTGACAATGCATTGAGTTTGCCGGTAACATGCAGTGCAAAACGTTTATTTTATTCAAAATTAATAGAAATGCACAACCCAAACCTTATAAATTTAATATAATCTATTCGTTGAACATGTTTTCTATATGTGTACCAAGCAGTTTGTCTCTAGGTGGTGTGGTTTTAGAGATATTTCACTTTTTCTGTATGAATATAATTCAAGATTGCTCACAGCCATTGACAATGCATTGAGTTTGCTGGTACGCGCAGTGCAAACGTTTATTTTATTCAAAATTAATAGAAATGCACAACCCTAACCGTATAAAATTAATATAATCTATTCGTTGAATATGTTTTCTATATGTGTACCAAGCAGTTTGTTTCTAAGTGGTGTGGTTTTAGAGATCTTTCACCTTTTCTCTATGAAGATTGTTCATAGCCATTGACTTTGCAGTGTGTCGTCCTGCAGCCAAAAGCCGCACGCACTGACCTAGATATCCGTGCTGACGTCACATGAAATATGTCTATAGTATTGCATATATATATATAAACAAAATCCCTTACCAACAATCTGTTCCAGCTTCAGGAAGTCCATGGTGGACGGACGGAAGTCACGTGATTGAATGAACTGTTGGTGGTGGGTTGCACACAACACACGGTTGGAACCTGCTCCAAGTCCAAGGCCTCAAACCAATAACTGAGTAAGACTACTGTGTACCCTCGGGGTTGAGTTTCAGCAGACACCAGTGACTCCCATTGGCATTGCCTCAGTTTGGTAGTAATATTAGATTGGAGTGTTTGAGCTGTATGCTCAGGCCAAGTCGAAGTCTCCACCATCAAGCCTCAATGCCCACCACATGACATGTGGTGAGGATGCACTGTAGTTCATTAAGATGCAGGTTTTTCTTTCCGCTAAGTATGATATTATTTATGTGATGTGTAATATATTATGCGAGTATAAAGGCATGGGACGGAATTACTCGTTTACATATTGTAGCGATTATTCTATATATATTGCCTCTTCCACCTCATGCGTGGCATTCTCTGTGGCGGAGTGGTTAGAGTGTCTGACTTTTTTCTAGGCCAGACTCCTAATCTGAGGGTCGCCGGTTCGATTCCCTGTGCCCCCAGCTCTGCCAATTTGGATTTCCACCGCTGTGTATAACTTACAGCGTCATCAAAGGCCAGTTGCTCTCATACCATGTCTATGTGGTGTGGGAGGTTAAAAATCCCTTGGGTTGGTAAAAGTGTAGGCTCAGGCTTTCTATCGACCAGCAGTGGAGTGGGGAAGACCAGTTGTCTGTGACTGGGATTTCCCCTGCTTGCGACAACTAATGTACCAAAAAAAACATGAGAGACAAATAAGTGTTCACACTTCCTGTCTACCATTCACTATATGCTCGTGACCGGTGGCGCCACCACTGGGAGGATTTTTCTTGTATTTTCTTATGATATCTAATATATGTGTGTTGTAAATTGCTATATGCCAATATTAGTACAATTTGAGCTGTGATGCCTGATTAGTTCCGGGGGTACTCACTAACCGGAAGTGGTGCCACCTGCGGGTCAGGCCTGCATTTCCCGTGCTCCACAGCCTCAGGTAGACAAAAGATTCACCCGTATGCAGAGTAAGGGTGAATGATACCGTGATGTGAATACGGGCAACAATAGAGCTTTAGTATGGAACAGGAAGTGGAATTCCTGGTTCCAGTATCTAATCGCTACTCATATCGGCACAGATTTGGTGAAATGGGAGAGAATGCAAAAAGACAAAAGCGCCACCACAATCACAGAATGCTCTCGATTTCACTGTTTATGTCGATTAAACCACATGTTTCATTATATTTTTCAACTCAAAAGTAGCAGGTAAATGTGAAGATGTATATGAAGAATATATTTTGCTTCTTGAATTAAGAATGTATGTGCTGATTTCATTTACCCAGCCTTTCGCCACTTTTTCTAATGGGTTGTTTTTCACCCTTACAGTACTGCAAGTACGGGGTTGAATCTTTTAACTTTCTCTAAGCCTCGTGGATAATGTACTGTTCCAGCAGCGCTCCCTCCCCGGAAGCACCTCTATTAATAGACTACTACAGCACACACACACAGAAGTGGCAGTGATTTACTGAAGGTAAACATTAACTAAATCAAATCCACCACACACACACTGCACATGTTCCACTTTTCCTTAGCAGTATTTGATCCATAGTCTAGCCTATTAATACGTAGTAGAGGGCGGGAGATTCAAATGCACGTGAAGACAACCACAAGTGCTCCACTCCAATCAAATTAAACACCCACACGCAACACACAGACACTGCACCGCTCCTCTTTTACCGGTAGTTATATCCAAGCCTTCAGGCTATCCAGACGTACAGGCTATTCAGATGTAGATGCGCTCCCAGTGGCGACAGTGAAGGCTCTGACTTGTCAACGCGCTCCGCACACAGCTGGCAGGTGTCTCGCGCATGCTCGGTGACAATCCTTCAGCCACTTCCGGGTTAAGTGGTTCACACTAAGCAGTTTGTATGCATACCCAGCAGGGCGCGGTCTACTCGGGCACTGTTCCCAGCAACATTCTTATTGTTGTTGCTGTTGCTGTAGCAGGATAGTCTCGCATAGGACCACGTCTGTCTTTCCTCTCTCCTCTCCTGTCTACTCTTGTGTCTCCACTCCTCATCTCCTCCCCGCCCCTCTCCCAATAGCAGATATGTGTACTTTTGTAAATAGTATATAGCCGTGTTTACACGGGTGAGTTAAGTCGCTTCATATAAATCGCCTTGCCTAGTTCGCCTCACATTCGCCGTGTAAACGCAACTCTGAGGCGGATTAGGGCTGATTCGCTTCATATGATTCACTTTATGTAAACCACCTTGCGAGATGGTTTATATGAAGCGATTCAGCTGGTTCCCGGGCGGCGATAGTGTAAAATAGCAGTGCTCACCGGCTACAGGCTCACCACTAAGGCTGCTGGTTCCCGGTCGCCGATAGTGTCAAATAGCGGAGCTCGCCGGCTACAGGCTCGCCACTAAGGCTGCTGGTTCCCGGTCGTGGATACAGTTTCAAATTTGTCGTGTAAACGTGCCACTACATCGCTTCATATAAATCGATTTGCCTAATTCACTTCACAATTGCCCGTGTAAACACGGCTTATGTGTGTACTCTTTTAAATAGTATATGTATGCACTCTTTTAGGATGTAGATATGTGTACTCTTTTAAATAGTGTATATGTGTACTCTTTTAAATAGTGTATATGTGTACTCTTTTAAATAGTTTATATGTGTACGCTTTTAAATAGTATATAGAGGGGGTGTAATGACATCACAAGACAACTGTTGGTGCCCATATTGGATTACATACATAAGGCTTGCAACTGCCTACACTGTGCTTATTTACTGATTTGTTGGCTTATATGTCAGTGTGTTAAGCAGTTTGGCCGCAGAAGTTGTTGCTAAAGTGCTGTAAGTAAACACATTTGATGTAAATTGCCCAGAACACAAGAAAACTCTGTTTTACTGCATCTGCATGCATTCACAACATGGCTAGGGAGGGTGCTCATAATCCGAGATGGCTGCCTGCTGACGACTGAGTGATGACGTCACGTGCACTCCCTCTATATGTGTACGCTTTTAAATAGCAGATGTGTGTACTCCTCTAAATACTATCTCATCTGTCCTCTCCCTGTCTGCTAGTCCAAAGCTGCTCTGGCACGCTGTACCTTCCATGTGCGTCTGTCTGCCAATCTGTCCCTGCCGGTCTGTCTGACTGTCCGTTCTCGGACTGACTGTGCCTCCGCTAGATATCCACTGTCTGTGCTATCTCCGCCAGAGCCAGTGTGCCGAGTACTAAACAGCACCCGCCCCTCCACACACACACACACACACACACACACACACACACACACACACACACACACACACACACACACACACACACACGTCCCTCCACTACTCCTCTACAAGTCAGTAGGTTATGCTGACATGTGGGGAAACTAACCCAATCACTCGCCTCCAGACAACAGTCAGAGAACCAAGCCGCCCCCGTATGCACCCGCACAAACCCCTCCCTCCCCCCCCCCCCCACACACCACCACCTAAGCAAACCCCGACACCCCCCACCCCACACACACATAGGTACACACCACGCACCCAAACAAAGCAAGCCCCAAACACAAACGCAAACACACACATACACTGTATATACACCATGTTATTCAACACACACTATGTATATAAATGTAATTCAATAATGCCATAGAAAATGAGCGTGATCTAAAATAATAAAAATTGCCACCATCAACGACGAAATACAAATGCATGCAATGGATGTTGACCAGAGGGGATGGGTGAATAAGTTGAATGTCTATCTCACATTTTGGTAGATCGGGGATTTCGAACCCACGGGTTCGAATCCTGGTCGAATCAAACCAATGACTTAAAAAAGTGATACTTGTTGCTTCCTAGCCAGGAGTTTGGCATTATTAGAATAGGGCAAGGAGCAGTGGAATGAGGAAGACCAGTCATCCACGATTGAAATTTCCGCTGCTTAAAGTTGCATAGTCCGATGGTTTTGAATTTCTGTATTTTTTTCTGAGATAAATATATTAGATGGTCACTAGTATCTACTTTACATTAGTTCAAAGTTACTTTATTTTAAATGGTAAACTTTTGAGATATTTTGAGTGACACCATAGACTTCTGCAGTAACAGGTTCTGTTAAATTGACTCAGTATTGCCTTCTACGCAGAAACAAATGCTTAATAAGTGCATCAGTATGTAAGTTAGATATGTAAAATCAGATCTAGATAATTGGTTTGGTTTTGAAAATTTGATATTTCATCGGACTTTGCAGCTTTAATCAACAACAGTTAAACCTCTCTAACCGAACACCTCCAGAGATCGACCATTCCCCTATATCGATCGCGTTATTTGGGTCCCAGAAATTCCATTGTCAGGATATTCTAACTCCTTAAACCGACCACCTCGCTAAATGAACCATTTAAATCGGTTCCATGGTCGGGCGATTTAGAGAGGTTTTACTGTATTGTACACAAAATGCACTTCAAATACGGTAGTTTCACTGGTTGAGAAAGAAAGCAAAGAATAACAATAATATTGGCTTCAGTTTGTGGTGGTATCATTTTCTTTTAGTAGGGTGGGTGGGTGGGTGTGTGTTGTGTGGGAGGAGTAAGTGGAGCAGATTGTATACATGCGGGTTCGCATTGTAGACACTACGTATCAACATCCGGATACCCCCGACCCCCCAACCACACTTCCCATTTCTGCAAGCCTGTCTGCAAACAGGCCTATCCCCCCTTCCACCACCAGGCCAAACAATAAAATGCCTAACTCTCCCCTAACCCCCCCCCCCCCCCGACTAAGCCTATGAAGCTTTGCCACTCTAACAAAGTGTAAAATATTCTGATAATGATGCATTGGTGGGGGAATGCAAATGTTCTATTTGTGAAACAGGTATACATGGCCAGGTGCATAAATGTGTTTATGTAGTTGCTGGTGGTGCTTGATTGATAGGTAAATAGACATTGTGGCGCTAGTAAGATAGTGTGTAAGGGGCACTCAGAGCCCTACACACTACCTCCTCCCCCCTCTGCTAGTCAGGATCACCACAGCATGCTCAAGGCAGGTGGTGGCCAGGGGAGCCACACAGCTTGGTGGTGGTGGGTAGATCACTGTAACCATGGGGACCGGGAATGCTTGTTTCTCATTGGTGGAGCTAGAAATGCTTGTTTCTCATTGGTGGAGCTAGAAATGCTTGTTTCTCATTGGGAGAATGGGGTGGGGTGATACACTATACTGGATCCATGTACCATATAAATAATAAACCTGAGGGTTGGACTCCCTCTCTTCTTTCACCCTTTATACTCTTTCTTTCTCTTTGTCTGTATTGATTTCACTATAGCCTGCCTACACAACCACAGATTCGAGCCGTGGACTTTACATAACTGGTGACCACGACGAAAAGGATGACACCAATTCATGGAAGCGCTTCGATCATATCATTAGAATTTGTATTTAAATTTATTTATTTTTGAATTAAAATAATCTAACAAGCTTTGTTTCATTTCCTTAAAGTGGCCTTATCCGTCAGTTAAAAATCTAGCAAGCATCGGACCATTTTCTTAAAGCTGCATAATCTGTTAATTAGAAATCTAAGAAGCATCGTTCCATTTTCTTAAAGCTGCATAGTTTGTTGGCTCACAATCTAACAAGCATCTTCAAATTTTCTTAAAGCTGCATAATCCCTTGACTAAAAATCTAACAAGCATCGTCCAATTTTCTTAAAGCTGCATAATCTGTTGGTAAAAATCTAAGAAGCATCGTCTGATTTTCTTAAAGCTGCATAGTCCGTTGGTTAACAATCTAAGAAGCATCATCCCATTTTTTTAAAGCTGCATAGTCTGTTGGTTAAAAATCTAAGAAGCATCCTCCCATTTTCTTAAAGCTGCATAGCCCATTGGTTAAAAATCTAAGAAGCATCGTCCCATTTTCTTAAAGCTGCATAGTCTGTTGGTTAAAAATCTAACACACATCTTCCTCATTCTACTGCTCTTTGCCCTATCCTAGTCATGCCGAGCGCAAGGCGAGGTGGTGACACGTATCAATTTTTAAGTCGTTGGTTTGACTCAGCCAGGGTTTGAACCCAGGGTTCAAATCCTATGACCTACCAAAATGGGAGGCGAATGCTCAGCTCATTCGTTTTTTTTTGTGATGCCTAGAACTAGAAGGGGATTCTAAGTCCATTTTACAGAACATATTCCTGTTGAAGCCTATGTTGTCCAGCATTTCGATATGTATGCAAGAATGTATGTGCGCATGTCTTCACTTCAAATATCTCCAAAGTAAGCTTTTAAAATAAAAGTTACTGCAAACTACAGTAACTCAGATAATCGTGGTCAACCTAATATATGTATTTTTTGTTTTCTTTTGCTTGTTTTGTGTTGATGGGGAGTTTATGCTCTCCAAAGCATGTAAGTTTGGTTGATCGAGCGTGTTTCCAATGCTGGGCAGTTATAGTTTTAATTTTTCTCAAGTTATGTCTTGTGTGTTTTTTTTGGGTTTTCTTTGAGGTACATTAGTTGTTTAAGCAGGGGAAATTTCAGTCGCAGACGACTGGTCTTCCTCATTCCACTGCTCCTTGTCCTATCCTAGTAATGCCGAGTGCCTGGCTAGGAAGCGACAAGTGTCAATTTTTAAGTCATTGGTTTGACTCGACCAGGATTCGAACCCACGACCCCACGATCTACCAATACGGGAGACGGGCGTTCTAACTCATTCGGCCATCCCGCCTGGTTGTGATCTATGTTAGTGTTTTGGGGTTTTCTTGGGAAGAGTTTTCCACTTTTTTTCCGACTTAATTCTAGACTAGCCTACCCTATTTACATGTTATAGGCTTGTACGTAGTAGGTGGTTGGTTTATGTTCGTTTGAATTTGATTTGAGTATATTGTTGGTGTACATGTTATCTGGCTTTTATATTTCCGGGTTTCCTGACATCATGGGCTGTCCATGTATATGCACAAAACAAGAGAAGATGTTGTTTGTTAATGTGAGCAACATGTAAGGTCATATCGGGATGGGTACAGACTTGTGACAGTGCACACTCATGGTGTCCTTATAGTGCTGCCCCACTGGGAGACCAGCTAATAACCCAATTTCCAACTCAGTCACATTACCCTGATATGGATCTAATCCGTCCTTGTCGTATTCTAGTCATTTCCAGTGACAGGCTAGGTAGCGACAAGTATACATTTGCTAAGTTATTTGTTTGACTAGGCTGAGTTCAAACTCCTGACCTTTCACACGGAAAGCCTGTGCTTTTACCTTTTTGGCTACCGTGTCCGGTGTCCAGATTAGGAGGAATATTTTGTTTTTCGACAGTCGTTTGCACAAAACACAAACACCCACATTAAAATGGCAACAACTCAAAACAACCAGACTATAGCCCCGTTCACACTGGCGAGTTAAGTCGGTTTAACTAGTTCACCTCCTTTAGTTCGACTCAAATTGGTCGTGTGGACGTGATGTTGGGGCGACTTAGGCATGAGCCGATTCACCAAGTTCGCTTCAAGTAAACCACCTCTCGAGGTAGTATAGATGAAGCGAACTAGCTTAAGTCGGCCCACCTTACTTGTGTGGACGGTAGCGGTTTACTTGAAGCGGATTAAGCGCGTCACACTATATAATATAATTTGGTCTATGAACCGGCTAGAGGTGTACAGATATTTTTTTCATGATATATTTTTAGGTTTTCACTGGCCAGCAGAAGTTTTGATCGTTCCAAAACAATACGATTCAGTCCATACATATCTAGCTCGAACCCACACTCTCTCGTGGTGACGTCGACGAATCGAAACTGGTGCTGGTTAGTATGGACTTGCTCATGCGCAGAGTTCAATTTACGCCTTAAACCACCCCAAGTACTGCTTGTGTGGACAGGACGCCTAGTTTGCCTCCTCTAGTTCGCCTTATCTAGTTCGGCCTAAAGTTGTGCTGTGTGAAAGGGGCTATTGCCTCTGTAATCATGAGGTTGTTGAGGGGGTCGTCCAAACTTGTCAACATGTTCACGGTCGTCCAAAGCGTACGACAGGGGGTATAGGGGGCTGAAAGTAAAGTATGACTTTTATCATTAAATAAAATGTTTATATTTTTCGGCGAATTGTTATTGTTGATTAAAGTTGCATGGTTCATGAAACATAATTAAGGGGAAAATCTAAAAGCCAACAGACTGCAACTTTAATCTGAGGAATTTTTCAATCACGGACAATCGGTCTTCACCATTCCACTGCCCCTATTCTAATGATGCCAAATGCCAGGCTAGGTAGTGACTAGATCAAAGATTCACCCCATACTTACAGTACAGGGGTGAAAACCAACCCATTAGAAAAGCTGGCGAAGAATTTTGATATGCTGGGTTACGTAACTGAGCTGGTAAATTCTTAATTTAAGAAGCACAATGTATTCTTTATGTACGTCTTCATATTTACCCGCTACTTTTGAGTTGGAAAATATAATAAAACATATACTTTAATGCAATTTAAAAGTGAAATCGATGGCGTTCTCTGGCCGCCATCTTGTCTTTTTGCATTCTCTCCCATTTCACCAACTCTGTGTTGATATATGATTGATTGATTGGTGATTGCTTTACGCCGTGTCGGCAGCATAGGCCATATTCACGGTGATATAAGTAACCATTTGACACTGGTGCCAGGCATTCTATTTCCTGTTCCATACTAAATCTATTTTCGCCCATCTTTACACTACATTGTCGTTCAGCCATGTATTACAAGTACCGGGTGAATCTTTTATCTAGGTAGCGACATGTATTCAGTTTAAAATCATTACTTTGACTCGACTAGGAGTTGAACCAGGGTGTTCAAATCCCATGACACACCAAAAAGGGAGGCGGCCGCTCAACTCATTTGGCCACCTAGTCTGGGTCCAATGGGGTATGTAGTAAAATGTTGACCTGTCCTACCTTAAAGCTGCATGGTCCGATGAAAATATCAAATCTTCAAAACCAAAACAATTATCTCAATTTGATTCTACATATCTAACTTAGATACTGGTGCACTTATTAAACATTTGTAGCCACATAGAAGGGACTACTGGGGCAATTGAATAGAACCTGTTACTGCAGAAGCCTATGGGATCAGAATTTTGACAAGCTTGCCAAAATTAATTTTGCATGGTTCCACTTCAAATATCTCAAAAGTTAGCCACTTAAAATAAAAGTTACTTCAAGCTAAAGTAACGTACATAATAATGATCAACCTAATGTATTTATCTCAGAAAATTTCAGAAACTCAAAACCATCGGGTTATGTACCTTTAAGGGACATGAGGAAACTCTGGATCTGGAAAAGTAGTACTCTTTGTACTACATTGAAAATGATGACAACTTTGGATGGCCCCTGAGTAAAACACACCATGAGGAATTATTATGTTGACAACGTTGAAAGGCCCCTTAGTAAAACACGCCCTGGGGACGCGGGGTGGCGCTGTGTCTGCAGTGCTTGGCTATTATATACTTAGTTCGGTCGGTTACCGCCTGGAGGCGCCCCGGACAATAAGCCTGACCTGTGGCTGACCTAGTTAATGGCATAACCCATTCTGCGCGACTCACTAGAAATAGCATCCAAGAAACAGGCTTTAATAGACCCCACCAGTTAAGCTGGAAAGTACCCGAATAGAGTGGTTCCAGATTCTGCCAATAGATGTCACTAGCTTAAACTGGAGGGGTGTAATACGTGAAGAGAGCGGCGGTGACATTCCAGAAGAAAAATATAATATAGTTTAAAAAAATTAAAAATTACAAGGATAAGAGCTTGAATCCTGTGGCAATATGAATATCTGAATATAATCAGGCATTTTATTATTTTTCCAGGCATTCTTTACAGAGATATAGCGTGTGAAATCATAGTAATAGTATCATAGGTACTCGGGGAATGTACCCAAATAGAGTGGTTCCAGATTCTGCCAATAGATGTCACTAGCTTAAGTGGGAGGGTCTATTCAGCATTGTAAGTTTAGTTAGGGTCAGCAAAATAGTAAATCCATCTTGAAGTTGTATATACTGCAAAGTTAGACAAGGTGGCCAAATGAGTTCAACGCTAGCTTCCCGTTTTTGTAGATCATGGGATTCAAACCCCTGGCCGAATCAAAGCAATGGACGTATTCAACTGGGCCTTTGTATACGCATATCAAAATATTTCTTTACAACTTTCTATCCGACTGGGACAGGAAGTGGGTTTCTATATGTATGAATCGAATGTATCTTGTGGCTCCATCCATAAGGTTACATGGTGTATTTCAAGATGGTTGATATGGATATGTTGAAAGATTCAGTAGCTTCAGCCAATCAGAGCTGTTCTTTTCGATTGCAAATGGCTGCCCTCTATTGGGCAACCATTTGCAATGTAAATGAACAGCTCTGGTTGGTTCTTTTTTATTGTAAATGGCCACCCCCCATATAGGTCAGCCATTTGCAATGGAAGAGAACAGCTCTGATTGGCTGAAACCACTGAAGCCATTTGACTGGTCCTATTTGCATTCGAAAACCTAGTTCACTGCACAGTTGGGCAGAGCCTAAATCTTGGGGATGGAAAGGTCCCAGTTCAATGCCTCCAACAACTTAAAAATGTATACTTGTTGCTACATAGCCAGGGTCCGTATGCACCAATCGGTGATAGGCTTAGCCGGAGTTAGGGCGCTAGCTCCGGTTAGCTACCTCAGGGTAGCGGCGGGTTGGAGAAATAGGTCAAGTGGTATGCGCCAATGTCTTAGCCGGGGTGGATAGCTAACCATGAAGGTACTTATAGATGTGGGAACTCCCTCAAGTTGACAATATGAATAACGCCGCCAATGCGGCGGCGGCGTTAATATCGGTTCCAATTTAGGGTTAAATTGATAAGATTTCACTTATTGCATATGTAATTCTGTTAAATATGACAGCATTGAATAGATTTGGGTGTAATATATTGCCGTTGATGCGGCGGCGGCGATGGCGGCCATTTTTAGATGACGTTCGACAGTATGGATATCGACGTCGACGCGGCAGTGGCGATTTGTTTACTTTACATTTGTCGATTCGACAACATGCATAACACCGCCAATTCGGTGGCGGCGTTAATATCGGTTCAAATTTAGGGTTAAATTGATCAAATTTCACTTATGGCGTATGTAATTCTGTTAAATATGATAGCATTGAATAGATTGAGACCCACACACGCACACTAACCGGCGCGGCTAGCAGTTAAACCTGATTTGAAACTCGGGTAGCTTAGCCTAGGCTATGGTCGGCTGCTAGCGCTGGCACCGATTGATGCATACAGATTTTCCACAGTTAGCCGTGTGGAGCTACCCAAACCACGGTTTACGGCCCTAACACCGATTGGTGCATACAGCCCCTGGTGTTCGGCATTATGAGAATAGGGCAAGGAGCAGTGGAATGTGGAAGCACAAACAAAATTGTCCCTCTTTAATCAACGAATGCAATTATATATATATATATATATACATATACATATTAAACCTTAATAAATATAATATACATGTATATATATTCAAACGTAATCTATGTATAATATATATTAAAACCTTATATATATACATATATTAGTTTTAATATAATATATTAGGTTTTCATATATTATATGAACATATCGTTATGATCTACATTACTTTACCTTGACGTATCTTACATTCTAAATGCCTGCCTTGGATATATTTCAAATGTAAACATGCAAAATTAATGTTGGAGTGACATAGGCTTAAGCGGTAAAAGCTTCTATTAAAGTGAGTTTAGTATTTTATTCCCTTCTACGGAGCAGCAAATACTTAAAGCTGCATAATCTAATAAAAGTAGCACATTTTCAAAAGTAAAATCCTAACCTAGCTTTGATCCTACATATCAATATATCAATGTTAGATACTGGCGCACGTATTAAGCATTTCTTTGGGGATAATGAGTCAATTTAATAGAATATGTTATGGCTGAAGCCTATAGTCTCCGAATTTGTATGTGCTTGCCACAATTAATGACATGTTTTCACCTAAAATATCTGCAAAATTAGTTATATGAAATAAAATTGGGTGCGGAGATAGGTCGGAGATGGGTGATGGGTGAGTAATGTGTGGGTAATGGGTGGGTAAAGGGTGGAGAGATGGGTGAGGGATTTGTCTCTTTGTTTGGGGTTTACATCCTGGCAACATCGAAGGTCATACCAGGAATGGTACCGAGTTATGACAGTGCACACTCATTGCAGCTTTATCGTGCTGTCCCACTGGGGTACCGAGCCACCAGCACCATGACCCAATTTCCCACCCAGTCACATTATCCTGACACCGAGCTATCCAGTCCTTGTTATATCCTAGTAATGCTGCATGCCGGTGTGGCGTGCTCAGCCGTGTCCCCTGCTCAGCAGTGTACCTATACTCAAACTCAAGGCATTGTCAATGGTCGTGAGTAATTTTCATACAGAAAATACAGAACAAGTGAAATAGCTCTAAAACCACACTACCTATTAACCAATCGCTTGGTACACATATAGAAAACATTTTCACCAAAAAGATTATATTAAATTTATAAGGTTAGGGTTCTTGATTTCTATTAATTTTGATTAAAACTAATGTTTTGCACTGCGTGTACCATCAAACTCAAGGCATTGTCAATGGTGGTGAGCAATCTTCATACAGAAAATCCAGGAAAAGTGAAATATCTCTAAAACCACACCACCTAGAAACAAATTGCTTGGTACACATATAGAAAACATCTTTACCCAAAACATTGTATTAAATTTATAAGGTTAGTGACTTACGACCATTGACAATGCCTTGAGTTTGAGTATAGGTACACGGCTGAGCACAGGACACGGCTGAGCATGCGACACCGGGGGCTAGGTCGTGACAAAGTATGAATTGTGTAATGCCCGGTGTACACAGCCCGTATACGACTTAAAACTGGCCGTTTCGCGCATAAAACTGGGTTTTAGTCGTTAGCTGTGCGACCCCCGCGCACACTAGACGCATGCGATTCGCGTATAAAACTCAGTCTTATGGCTTAAAACTCGAGTCGCAAGCGATTCGAAAAATGAATCGGGCCGTTCGAGAAACGCTAGATGTGAGCGGGCAGTCGCGTCGTATACGGTATATGTGTGCTAGCCGGCGACCGGTTGTGTCTGGGATTTAGCGATAAGCGAATCAGAGGGGCGGAAACGGGTCATGTGACTTTGTCCATACACAAAGGAAAAAAATGGCGGACTGGACGAACGATGCCGAGAGTTGTATGGTCGAAATGTGGAGAGATCGCCCGTGTCTCTTCGACGTGTGTAGTCCCGAGTACTCCAATCGAATAAAGAGGAATACTGCGTTGTCCGAAATCACCGCAGAGGTCGGGCAGTCAGGTAAGCATGTTTTTCCGATAGTTTTCACAGTTTTGTTTCGTCAACATGGGTCGTAATGGGTCGTAAATAACCTACGCTACCTATGTATCTGTGTTTTAAGTCTGTTGTATCTGTATCTGTGTTGTGCGTTTCCCGATTCCCGATTCCCGTTTCCCGATTAAGGATTCATGCGGTTTCTTGTAGTACATGGGCATCTATAGCCTGTTATCTAGCATGTTCACGTAACTTAATCGTGAAACTTTAGCATGAAACTTGATAGAGAATGCTACATGACAAGATGGCGACCGCAGAATGCCGGCACTTTCACATTTCATTAAATTAGAAATTTTAATATATTCTAGCAATATCACACATGTAGAAATTTTGCAAAATGTACACATTTATTATATACACAATCTGTACAACCGTGTTCTATATAGAAATTTTAATATATTCTAGCAATATCACACATGTAGAAATTTTGCAAAATGTACACAGTTATTATATACACAATCTGTACAACCGTGTTCTATATGTATTTACAGCCGCTTCCATACAGAAACGGATGACTAACCTATGCACTCAATATACGCGTCTCCGCAAACAACCTCTGTCGGGCTCGGGGGCCAAGCGAATGACAACACGCCAGACCTGGATTCACGAGTCCTTGTCGTTCCTCGCACCCCACGTCCAGAAACGCCAAAGTCTGAGCAACCACCAGCTCCCCACCCCAAGCTGCAGCCAAGAACCTGATGAGGTAACGATAGCTAACAAACACTAATATAATACAGGAATACAGTAATACAATAATATATACAATACTACAGTAATAATAATACAATAAGATTGTTCAGCTATCTATATCATGGCCGCCTGCCACGGCACAGATCCGGTCGGCGAGTTCACATACTCGACCAAGTAGTCCCTTTGCGTTTTTGCACGCTGCGTCGAGTTGGTTCCTGACGGTAGGGGGGCCTGGGTGAGGACTCTGTCTGATCTCCACGCGCCGGGAATTACAGCATGCGTCCTGGGATCCTCATAGTCGGGATCCTCATAGTCGATATTGCAGGTGGTGCCGATCTTTTCGCGCAGAAAGTTGTGTAGTGCACAACTGGCCATCACGATGCGCTCCACCTTATCTGGGGAGAGGGCAATGTTGGTCAGGAAAACCCGGAAGCGGTTCTCTACAACCCGACGCGCGCGCGACAGGCGATAGTTATAGATCCTGTGATCTAAGCGCAGGTCTTTGTGGCTGAACGGCTTCATCAGGTATTCCTTCAGCGGAAACGCGTCGTCGGCGACAATGAAGTGGCCCAGGGGCCGATCGTCTCCGGGGACAGGTTTGGGGGGTGGGAATGCATGGGCATGATTCTCGAGTTGTTGCTGTAGGGTGCAGCCAGCAAAGACTCCTCTGTCACTGACGCGCCCATTGCACCCCACATCGACGTACAGGAACCGGCAGTCGGCGTCCACCAGAGCCATCAGCACGATGCTGAAAGTGTTCTTATAGTTGTAGAACGACGATCCCGAGTGTGGAGGTGGCTTGATGTGGATGTGTTTCCCGTCCAAGGCGCCGATGCAGTTAGGGAAATTCCAATGTGTCATGAACAAATCTGCAACCTTGCTCCACTCATCTTGGGTTGACGGGGTCTGCAAAAACAAAAAGACTAAATTGTTATGTTTGTTTAAAAAATATTGTGTTTCTATTTTGTTTCTCAGGACGTGGCTGCGGAGATCGACGACGACGGTGAAACGGAAAGCCTCTCATCGGCGCAAGCTGTCGCAATGATTGAAGACGAACCGGAAGACGAACCGGACACTATCCCGAGCACCCCAAAGTCCATCCTGGATTTTAGGAAAGCCAACAAACGAAAGCGCGCGGATGCAGACAGCCGAGAGAACGAGCTGATGGAGCTCGTTCTGCAGAATCTAAAAGAAACACGGGCCGAGCCGGACGATGCCATCTCAATGTTCACTAAAAGCATCGCCATGAAGTTGCGAAAGATCAGTGATCCACGCGTTCTGCTTCTTGTCCAGAATGACATAGAGCAGGCGTGCTTTCGCGGCAGTATGAAAATGCTTGAGATTAAAAACCAACAACAGGACATCGCCCAAGCAACAGGCACCGCTGGGACAGATGCCGCCGGTTCCTCCATCTCCTATTTACATATGTTAGGATCTGATGACTGTAGCGACACTCCACATTAATTTGGTTTTTTGGTCTTGATCATAGTGACATTCCCATAACATTTTATAATTACTGTTTATTGTTTGTTGTTTTAGTCAGAATCAAAATGAAAAGTCACAGACAACAGCAGCTTGACATAGTCGTGGTCAGTTTTAGTTTTGCTATGGTTCCCCATAGCAGTTTCAGGATTTGTTTTGTTGTTTTAGTATGAATCTTATTGAACAGTTACTGAATCAAAATGAAAAGTCACCGACAACATATTTACATATGTTAAGATCTGATGACTGTAGCGACATTCCACATTAAATTGGTTTTTTGGTCTTGATCATAGTGACATTCCCATAAGATTTAATAATTACTGTTTTTTGTTTGTTTTTTAGTCAGAATCAAAATGAAAAGTCACCGACAACTGCGGCGTGCCATAGTCGTGGGCAGTTTCCGTTTTGCTATGTTTATCCATAGCAGTTTCAGGATTTGTTTTGTTGTTTTAGTAGGAATCCTAGTGAACAGTTACTGAATCAAAATGAAAAGTCACTTGTATTCATTTAATAATAACTGGTTATGTTTGTTGCTTTAGTCTGAATCTAACTGAGCCAAAATGAACAGTAACAGAAAACTCCAATTTACAAGTTTCACGTGTTGTGCATATCATGTTTATCATGTTCATGTTTTTGTGTGAAACCCAATAAAAAGAATATTAACACAAGCACTTCTGTTACCTTGAAGTAGTCATCCTTCAGTGATGCGTAGATGGCGTCGCATGTCTCGGGGACAATCTGCCCGATGGTCGTCGCACCCACACGAAACTGGTAGCTTATGCTCTTGAACGACTCACCTAAAAAAAGGGTGATTGTTAATGTGAGCTCATATCGTCGAACACAAAGTCAGTAAAAAACACCACAGTACAAAATAAACGATATCGTCGAAGAGATAGTCAATCAGAATGTAAATAATGTATAAGACAAAGTAAATTATTACCTGTGGCCAGGAAGCGTAGGGTGATCGCAAGCCTCTCTGCAGCCGAGATCGACGCTCGAAATGTTGTGTTCTGACGCTCGATCCGAGGTTTGAGAAGAGCAAGCAACTGATCGAACTGTGGCGCTGGCATCCTGCTGTAGTTTGTGAACGCTTGCGGTTCATCGGCACATAATCCAGCTACCAGGGTGTTGAATGCTCCAAGCTGAGCATGCTGAGCAATGTGGGGACGAATCCACACTTGCCGACCTATCCTTCGACGTCGAACATGACGGATCGCAAGCACTGCAAGTGCCTCAGCGATTTTTCTTCTTTGCTCTGGTGTACGTGGCGCCATTTTTGAATTTTTAATTTTTAATCCCTCACCAACTGCTCACGATACGATAGTTTGCCCCACATCCACCAGTTGCGTGCAGTGAAACACACATGGCGCCATCTTGCGTTGGACCCCACCAGCTGCTAGGAGGCGCTGATGCTCATGTAGTTCGCGCTAAAAACACCAGGTGCGTAGGTGGCAGTCGCAAATCGGGACGGTATATGTGCGCGCCCAGTCGCGCTCCAGTCGGTAGATGTGTACACCCCCAGTCGTAAGTTTTAGTCGGGAAACGGGTCGTGATGAGTCGCGTCGGCCAGTCAGTTTTAGTGCGCGAATCGTATACGGTATGTGTGTACCTGGCATAAGTCATTGGATTTACTTGGCTAGGATTCAAACTCCCAACCGTCCGCATGGGAAGCCTGTGCTCGTACTGATTCGCCTAACGTGATAGGGTGGCGGACTGGGTGAGGGGATCGGTGGGGAGATGAGGTGAGGAGATGGGGTGGGAAGATGGGGTGAGGAGATGGGGTGGGGTGAGGAGATGGGGTGTGGAGATGAGGTGAGGAGATGGGGTGCGGAGATGGGGTGAGATGGGGTGAGGAGTTGGGGTGAGATGGGGTGGGGAGATGGGGTGGGGAGATGGGGTGGGGAGATGGGGGTGAGGAGATGGGGTGAGGAGATGGGATGGGGAGGTGGGGTGAGGAGATGGGTGAGGAGATGGGGTGAGCAGATGGGGGTGAGGGGATGGATGGGAGATTGGATGGGGAGAAGGGATGGGGAGGTGGGGGTGAGGAGATGGGGTGGGGAGATGGGGTGAGATGGGGTGGGGAGATGGGGTGGAGAGAGGGGGTGATGAGATGGGGTGGGGAGATGGGATGGGGAGGTGGAGTGGGGAGGTGGGGTGGGTAGATGGGGTGGGGAGGTGGGGTGAGGAGATGGGGTGAGGAGGTGGGTCAGTGTGGGGAGAAGGATGGGGAGAGGGGTAAGGAGAAGGGGAGGGGAGAGGGGAGGGGAGGGGAGAGGGGAGGGGAGGGGAGATGGGTGGGGAGATGGGTGGGGAGAGGAGTGGGGAGAGGAGTGGGAGGGGGGAGGGGAGAGGGGAGAGGGGTGCGGAGTGGGGTGGGGTGGTAAGAGGAGTGGGTAAAGGGGTGGGGAAGAGGGAGGAACGGTGATATGCGTAGGGGGAGAGGTGAGCGGGGCGGGGTGGGGCGGGACGGGGCGGGACGGGGCAGTGTTAATGGTGCAGAATAGGCAGGATACGGAGCCCAGCCCTGAGGCATAGCGAACAACCACGACCCACTCTCACCTGCGAGTATGGCTGGGATTCCCACAGGTGTTGTGTACAGGTACATTGAGTGAACAGTAAAAGAAGGGCGAGAAAATACTACTTTAAAAAACCCACCGGTATGTATGTAAGCGGTGACCTGTGAGGTAATAGGAAACTTCATAGACATATCATATTAGTACTAGTAACATGGTTGTAGTGGGAGGAGAATACACACGTCTAGTATTTAGAAGACTACACACACGTAGTATTTAGAATCCTACACACAGAGAGTATTTAGAAGGTTACACACCGAGAGTATTTAGAAGGTTACACACAGAGAGTATTTAGAAGGTTACACACACAGAGTATTTAGAAGGTTACAAACATAGAGGATTTAGAAGGTTACACACAGAGAGTATTTAGAAGGTTACACACAGATAGTATTTAGAAGACTACACACAGATACTATTTAGAAGCCTACACATGAGATAGTATTTAGAAGCTGGGTGAATCCGGGTCAAGGTTCAGGAACGGAACGTCTAGACTGAACCGGAATAGAACATCCCCCATCCAGTCGGCCTTCCCGCTTCTACCCATGTTGCCGTCAACCGCGTAAGGATTGGCTACCGCCGTTGGATTGATGTCCCCAACCTCTAGCGCTGTCCATGCCACACTAAGATCTTCAATGTGGCCCACATACTCGCCTCATGTGGTGCCATCGACTGCCAACTCAGTGACAATCGGGCCGCTGTGGCTATCCTCTCCAGGATTTCCAAGTCATCCTGGAACGCACTTGCTCGCTTCTACCGGCAGAACACAGATATCATCAACGCTGTCGGACACCCAGACCCTGACACCGAGGACTAGCAGGCCCCACCTCATCGCCATAGCTGACTTGACACCACTACCAACTAACCACTAATTTTCACTAACAACTAACAGGTAACCCCACTGCCTAAGTAATCCCATCCTCACTTCACTTCTTCCTCTGGCGGGGAATCTGGAGGGACTGAAGTTTGAATCCTGGTGGAGTCAAACCAATGACTTATAACCTAGGTACCTGTTGCTGCTCGCCGCTTGGCATTATGAGGTCAGAACGGACTGGGCACACAGTGTCAGGATAATGTGACTGTGTGGGACATCAGGTCAACGTGCCGGCGGCCTGATTTCCCAGTGGGGCAGCATTATAAAGTTGCCATGAGTGCACACTGTCACAAGTCAGTGCACATCCTGGTATGGCCTAGGGTCTTATTGGGGCATACACCAACCACCCTGCCTCCCCCGGCCCTCTCAGAGGACTGCGGTTGGGCTCTTAGGCTACCTTTTTCCTTCCCCCCCACTCTGCCCCCAATTTCTCTGACCACTACCCATCGGAAGCCAACGCCCGACCATCTGGGACCGCTTTCAGTGGTGCCCATACAGTGCTGCAGATGTGCAGCCTTCAGCGCACCAATGTGACTGAAAACTCCCAAAAAACAAAACAACAACAGCATTCAAATAATAATTAGATATATATATATTAGAATCAAACCACGCTAATATTTATATGTATATAAATAATAATATATCACATATATGTATTATATAACGTTATATATATCATATATATATATATACACGTTTACTCCACATGGAGGTCATAACTATCTAGGAGAGCAGGCACGCCTACCCACACTATTGAATTAACAACAACAACATTTAGTATTTCCAGATGGAGGTGTGTGGGGGGGGGGGAGGGAAAAAAAAACATTCCCAGACGGGGAATCGAACCCCGGCCGCGGCGGTGAGAGCGCCGAATCCTAACCACTAGACCACCTGGGAAGTTACAATGTGGGACGCCGCTACTCGTTACACGTGACTCAGGGGTAACCCCCCTCCCCATCCACCACCCCCCACATCCACCACCCCCTACCCCAAGTGCGTACTAGCAAACAGGCAGGGAGTTACTGGGACCAGGAGCAGACAAGACAATGTGGCCGTATTCGATTAACACTACCCGGTGTCGCAGTTTCAGCGCCCGGTCAGTTTCAGCTGCCTGTCAGTTTCATGCGCATGCATCAAAACCTAACATCATCGTCACTAACCTTATAAATTTAATATAATGTTTTTGGTAAAGATGTTTTCTACATGTGTACAAAGCGATTTGTTTCTAGGTGGTGTGGTTTTAGAGATATGGGTCGTTCTCAGAAGTTGTGTACCAATAGTGTGACATCAGTACCAGAAAATCAAAATGCTGCCAAAGTCCTATAAGCAAGTTTCCTCAATGTGTATGTCATTTTGCATCTGAATAATTGAAAATAAACATATTCTGGCATTTTTAAGTAGGTCAAATGATGCTCACACCCAATAAATAGCAGTATAGCATGGAAACCAATCTGACTCCAAAATCAAATATTTTCCACACAAAACTTGACATTTTTAGGACATTTCACATGCCACATGCTTTATAAACAGTAGTAATAATAATTTGAAACCTCATTGCTATGGTTTTGTCTTATTTGTGAATATTAAAGAGAAAAGCAAGAAAATATTAGCAGAGTAACAGATTAGCAGAGTAACAAAGTGGAAACAAACAATTTTACACAAATGTTCAGCTCAAATTTCAATGTTTAGGGGCAATTTCAGGATTTATCTTTTACTATACCATAACTGGGTCCATGCATAGTGTCAAATGGTGAAAATAATTCCTGTACTCTATCTGTACTCAGTGTTTGATACAGAGTTTCATAGTATTTGCAAGTGGAAACGAAATGTTACGATGTTAATGACTCCAGAAAATGTTAACTATTTCATCATTTAAATTTTTTTTAAAGAAATAAATGTCTTCAACTTAATGAAGACATTGTATATGACCATTTGAAGTGAAATGAGCTGTTGTTCAGAGGTTTTCATTAAGTTTGTGACACTTTATTTTCAATGCTATTGACAATGTCACAAATTAGTGATTTAATTTTCTATGTATTTAGCTACATCCATCCCAATAAGATACATAATACACAATATTAACATTTACTTTTGATCTAAACTATCTCCCACATTATTTGGCTAACTGATGAAATCTAAATATTGACACTCCAATAAAGGGATTCTTTGAAATATGCATTTCTAGTAGACTACCTCAAGTGGTACACAGTTTCTGAGAACGATCCATATATCACTTTTCCTGTATTTTCTGTATGAAGATTGCTAGCGACCATTGACAATGCCTTGAGTTTGACGGTACGCGCAGTGCAAAACCTTAGTTTTATTCAAAATTAATACAAATCAAGAACCCTAACCTTATAAATTTAATACAGTCTTTTTGGTAAAGATGTTTTCCATATGTGTACCAAGCGATTTGTTAATAGGTGGTGTAGTTTTAGAGATATTTCACTTTTGCTGTATTTTCTGTATGAAGATTGCTCACGACCATTGACAATGCCTTGAGTTTGAGTCTATACGGGCGGTGGAAACTGACCGGGAGCTGAAACTGCGACACCGGGCGACTCGGGTCACCCGAGTTGCTAGGATTTTAAATCGGCTATCGCGAGTGGAGTCGACAAATACAAGTGCTGTGTGCAAATAGCCCCGACCCCAGTAACCCACATCTTGGCTGGGGGTGGCTAGGAGCGATGATGTCACATTTGTGCTGGTACCTGTCGGATAACAGCTACCAGTACAAGTCCTATGTGTTGTTTTAATGCTTCTTTTTTTTTAATATCCCAGATTAATGAAATGGAAATATAACTAAACTATGCAATTATAAAATACTTTAAATCCTATTTTACTGTAGTTATATCAGTTATTAAACAACAACAAAAGTTTTGGATTCAGCCACAATTTTTCCCACCCCGAGCATGGAGAAGCTTTTTCGTTTATTCAACCCAGTGTGGCAGTAAATCGCAAACCCCTGGAAATTGCACACCCCGGGGTTTGCGATTTACTAGGAAATCACAAACCCCCCCTGGAAATCGCAAACCCCCCTGTGTTTTGGGACTGATTCGGGCCAAATCTATTCAATGCGACCATATTTAACAGAATTACATACTCAAATCGTGAAATTTCATTAAATTAACCCTAAATTCGAAGCGTTATTAAGGCTACAGCCGTAACGGCGGAGATATTAGCTTTAGATTTATTCTCAATGTCGGCATGACGTCACAACCCCGGAAACTAGCCCACGGAGGGTAAAATACGCCGTGATGTGTGCTGCGGCAATGCTATGTCTATGGGGAGCATTTATTTTTGTAAAATAAATTAAAAAAACTTTCATCGAATCGATCAAAAATATCTCAATGCGCGATTGATGAGGAAGATCTGAGGTATTTAATTTAACCTAAGAGCAATTTTATCTGAAAGAATTAAAAACAGAGATAATAGTGAAAGTTGGGATATTCTGAGTGTCAGTGCCAGTGTTAGCCTTACCAGATCAAGGCTAACACTCAGAATGGGGGGTTTGCGATCTCCAGGGGGGATATGCGATTTCCTAGGAAATCGCAAACCCCCCATGCCCATATATGGCATGGGGGTTTGCGATTTCCTAGGAAATCACAAGTGGGGGTTTGCGATTTACAGGGTTTGCGATTTCCTGCTACACCGGGTCTGTAGGATGTGCGCACGCGACAAAAAGTGATTCGGGTGACCCGAGTTGGTGAATCGAATACGCCCTGGCCTGTATGTGTGACAACTTGCGAAAGCGAGAGCGAGAGATAGTGTGCGTGTATGTGTGTGTATGTGTGTGGGTATTGTATGTGTGTGTAGGGGTGTGTGTATGTGGGTAGGTGGAGGGGGATGACGGGTAAGCCTAATACTAAAGTAATAACTCCAATATGGCGGTATTAGCTCCAGCCGAGTCACAAATAGATAACACTTACATTTCCACTGTACCTCCCTCCCCCCACCCCCACCTCCACCTCCACCTCCACGATGGTAAAGGTGGAGAGGATTAACCTCCTCGAACCGCAGGTTATTACTGTAGCAACAGGGGTGATTCTATCTAAAGCCTCAGTCACCCTATGGCTTGTGACAACTTCCGACCACTTTGCGACCTTACAAACAAAAGGCGAAAAAAAAAGCAAAAAAAACAAAAAACGGGGAAAAAAAAGGTTGCCAACCACTCGGCGACCGCTCACCGAGCAGTAGGTGAGTTTGTTTGTTTGTTTGTTTGTTGTTGTTTTACGTCCTAGCAACATCTAAGGTCATATCAGGACGGGTACCGACTTGTGACAGTGCGCACTCATGGCGACTTTATAGTGCTGTCCCACTGGGAAACCAGGCCGCCGGCACCATGACCTGGTATCCCACTCAGTCACATTATCCTGACACTGAGCACACCAGTCCTTGCCCTATCCTAATAATTCCGAGCGCCTGGCTAGGAAGCGACAAGTATCAGTTTTAAAGTCATTGGTTTGACTCGACCGGGACTCGAACCCACGACCCCACGATCTACCAGCACGGGAGACAGACGCTCTAACTCATTCGGCCATCCCGTCTGGTCCAGTAGGTGAGTGGTTGATGAGTGGTTGGCAACCGATAGGTATCCGATCAGTAATTGGTCGCCGACTTTGCTGACAGGGGATAAGAAACTGTGGTTCTCTTGAGTTCCTTCACCATCGTCTTGCCGCTATGAAGATTTCTATATCATTTGCACATTCTCATGCCCTTGTCACAAACGTGGTGGAAGTATGTTAAACTACGTTGAAATATGTTAAGGTACGGTAGGTTTTGGTATGGATAAATATGTAACGGTATGGATAAATACGTTATGGTACAGATGCCCGTATGTTCAACTACATTCAACTACGTTCAACTACGTTAGCCTCCATGACGTTCACCTACATCCACTAACGACTATGTGACCAGGGCTTCATCCAAGTATGCTAGAGTATGCTAGAGTATACTAGAGCACACTAGAGTATGTTAGCATCATGGATGCAAATTCAGCCTCTAATGTAGCGCTCTTTTAAACATGTCCAAAAATTATATCAGACATGACGGCTCACCCACATTATTACCACGTTAACATTACAGACAAGTACAGATGCCGGTACATTCAACTACGTTCAACTAAGTTAGTCTCCACTACGTTCAACTACATTCGACTACGTTCAACTACGTTCAACTACGTTAGCCTCCTGGAGACCAAAATGGTCGCCCGGAGGTCGCCGACCACTTGCAATCACTTTGTGACTGCCCCTTTTTGATGGTGGCAAGCAGCGAACGCAAGAATCGGGTCATGATGGTCTCAAGGTGGTCGCAAGGTGGTCGCAAGGTGGTCGCAAGCAAACGCAAGTATCGGGTCATGGTGCCGGCGGCCTGGTCTCCTAGTGGGGCGGCACTATAAAGTCAGTATGAGTGCGCAATGTCACAAAATCGGTACCCATCCTGATATGACCCTAGATTTTGATAGGACGTAAAACCCCAATAAACAAACAAACAAACAAGGGTGAAAGAAGCCCCCCGCCCCCCCCCCCCATACCCCCCTCCCGACAGCCCCAGCCCATCGCACATAAATGATCATGAATACCACCAGCTCGGACTGAATACCCCCAGCTCGGCCTTTAAGGCCCTGTCACATTACGGTGTATGGCGGGAGCGTATTGAAACCCTACGTAAAAGCTGTGCGTGCCGGCCTATCATGACCTTTGGTGACCTCTCGGGTGGTTTTGAGCATATGTGGAACCTATGAGGAGCATACGAGGAGCGTATGAGAGCGTGCTGTGACATTTTTTGACGGTTTTGATTGGCATATGGAACCTATGCGTAGCGTATGCGTAGCGTATGTGTAGCATATGCATAGTGTATGCATAGCATATGAGCGTATGAGTAGCGTATGAGTCAAGATCGATGTCGAGACCTATGGCATACGCTTGGAATATGCTGTGCATACGCTGTGCATACACTAGGAGTACGCTCCCATACGTAACTCGTAGGTTATGCGTATGATACATACGCTAGAGATACGCCGGTGATGCAAGTTGAGCATATGCGTAACCTATGCCGTCACATCCCTAGCTTACGAGGAGCGTACACCGGCGTACGAGGAGTGTACACCGGCGTATGAGTAGCGTATGAGTAGCGTATGAGTAGCGTATGAACCATACACTCCCATAGGTCGAGATATTTTGAGCATGCACAACAAAATTTGGACGGACGGACGGGAGAAAGCGTATGGCGGCATACAACAGCATACGCCGGCACATGACGGCCTATGCGTAGCGTATGGCGGCATATGCCAACGTATATAACATAACGCGCCTACGCCGCCGTATGCTCCCGCAAAAAACCCTAATGTGACAGCCCCTTTAGTCGATTAATTACAGCCGCTCTCAGAATGTGGATACTGGATTAAAAAAAAGACGCCTCGCCAGAAACGTCACAGCCCCCGTCGGTCGGCTATGGGAAACCCCGTAGACTCTGAAATTGGGAGCAGATGAACTCTTTACCATTGATAGATTCAGGGTGTGGTGGGAGTGGTATTGTTGTTCTTTTGGGGCTTTAGATACTAGCAACATCTTGGGTCCTATCGGGACGGGTACTGACTTCAGACTGCGCACTCATGGCGAGTTCACAGTTGAGTTGAATTGAGTTGTTCTTCTTGGGGGTTTTAGATACGAGAAACATCTAAGGTCCTACCGGGGCGGTTACTGACTTCTGACTGCGCACTCATGGTGAATTTATAGTCAAGTTGAGTTTAATTTAACCACAAACATGTAGTAAGGTCACTGTATGGCTTCTCCAAGGGGTGATATTCCAGCTGGGGAACCAATGTTACGTTACATTAAACTTCATACTTAAAGTTGCATAGTCCGATGGTTTTGAATTTCTGTATTTTTCCTGAGATAAATATATTATGCTGCAGTCACATAACGACGCTTCTCTCCAACGCGCGTCGACGTGTGTGATTTTCGGGAGGGAAGTCGGCACGCGTCAGGACGCGTTACGCGCGCGTCGGTACGGTGTCAGTACACATCTGTACACGTTGGATACGTTGACGGTTGGCGAGGATCGCCAGCGCGCGTCGAAAGTTTTGTGCTTGCACAAAATTTTGACGACCGACAACGCGCAGGTGCCAATATTATGGCGACGTCAGAAGCACGTCGACAGCGCTGGAAGATCGTTATGTGAATGGTAGGCAGACGCCGCGCATGTGTGAGGGTCGTCTCCACACATTGCACCAAAAGGTTGCTTTGTTGTTTTACGACCTAGCTACATCGAAGGTCATATAAGGACGCCGCGCCAACATCTTTTTTTTTTTTTTTTCATCACGCGTCAACACACGTTGGCCGTGCGCTACTAACACGCTGCCCTGACGTCTAACGTTTTCCCAAAACGCCGAAAAGTTGGACGTGTCTCGACACATACAACTTATTTTGTGCATTGGCGGCGCGCCGGCGAGAAGCGTCGTAGTGTGACTGCAGCATTAGATCGATCACTAGCATCTACTTTACATTAGTTTTTTTTAAAGTGTTTTTATTCCTCTGAATACCATGTTGTCAGTGCTAATGCACTGGTCTTCCAGCCCTAATCACAATTGCCTTTACACAGTAAACTAATCTACAACAATATACAGATAGATGATTAGAGGGAAATAAGCAAAACATTGGCACATGAATGATAGGTAAAGAACAAGATAAGAGAAAAAAGATACATACGCGGAGGTAACTAACTATCTTAGACTAGTATGGTAGGCATTAGTAGAGGGTGGGGCATAACTGATTATCTTTCTAGTAGTAACATACTCGCTGAATGATGGGGGATGTAGGGTGGGCCTTTGTGATTGAACTTGTGTTCATGGCAACCTCAGGTGGGGCCTATTGAGTTAGTAAGTAGGTTAATATTGATTAATTATGTATCTCAGTAGGATCCATCTAGAATCATTTCCAGGCTCATTCCATTGTAGATGTTTTTTTTGGTCTAGTTACTCACTACTGGTACAGTTTACAGTGTATGTTTGTTTGGGGTTTTATTTGGGGGGGGAGGGGAAGCGGGGGGACAGGGAAAGGAATGGCAACACCGATCCCAGCGTATCAGTGATCTGCTTTGGCCTAGGCTGGTTGAATTAAATGTGCATGGAGGTTTATCTTGAAAGTTTGGTAACACTCACTGTTCTGACATGTGCTGGTAGTTGGTTCCAGAGTGCTCCCCACAGAACAACCGGTGACTTTTTCATTTTACTAGTTCAAAGTTACTTTTATTTTAAATGGTAAACTTTTTAGATATTTTGAGCGCAAACACGGAAAATTAGTTTTGGCAAGCTTGCCAAAACTCTGACACCATAGACTTCTGCAGTAACAGGTTGTGTTAAATTGACTCAGTATTGCCTTCTATGCAGAAACAAATGCTTAATAAGGGCATCAGTATCTAAGTTAAATATGTCAGATCAAATCAAGATAATTGGCTTGGTTTTGAAAATTTGATATTTCATCGGACTATGCAGCTTTAAGTGACCAGACAGGATGGCTGAACGAGTAGAGCGTCTCTCTCCTGCGTTGGTAGATCGGGAGATCCGAACCCATGAGTTTGTGGGTTTGAATCCTGTTCGAGTCAAACCAATGACTTAAAAATTGATACGGGTCGCTTCCTAGCCTGGCACTCGACATTATTAAGATAGGGCAAGGACTGCTTGGTTCAGTGTCAGGATAATGTGACTGAGTGGAATATCAGAACATGGTGCTGGTGGCCTGGTTTCCCAGTGGGGCAGCACTATAAAGTCACCAGGAGTGCGCAGTATCACAAATCGGTACTCGCCCTGATACGACCTTAGATGTTGCTAGGAGGTAAAACAAATACATTGCTACAACAAATCAGCAATTGACATTTTTACATAAAATGTCCCTAATGTAAGTATAATGCTGCCCCTTTGGGAGACTGAGCCGCCAGTATCATGACCTAATATATCCAACTCAGTCACATTATCCTGAAACTGAGAAAACCAGTCCTAGAATTATCCTGTTTATGCCAAGTACCAGGCTACCTCCCGACGAGTATCAATTTAATAAGTCATCGCTATGACTCGGTCGGGGTTCAAACAAATCTGTTGACTTCCGGCACTGGAAGCGAGTCGGCGCTCTTCATAATAATCGTTTGCTTTGACTCGGCCGGGGATCGAACCCTTGACATTCTATATGGAAAGCGGACATCCTACAGTGTCCGCCCCCCCCCCCCCCCACGATAGCAAATAGAAAACTGTGTGTTATTGCTAACACCCTCCGGTTAAAACATGTTAGTAAAATAGCTCACTGGGTGTGAGGGCAGAGTAATTCCTCTCCCCCCCCCCCCACCCCCCACCCCCTGACGCTCCACCCTTACAACCATCAGTGTCAGGCTTACAAGTTGCCAGCGCAAATGATTTAGGGAAAGCATAGAAACCTGTAGCGTTTACATGTGTTGTTCACGTCATAAACATCAAACATGACAACAGAGCCAAACACTAACCAATAGTTTAGCTGTCTAGAAATTACAATCAACCCCAACAACTAACATGACATTTATTAAAAACCACTTCCTAAAGTCAAAGCTGGATAATCTAGTGAACGTGTCTAATGTATTGGTTAAACCAAGCTAGATTTGATTGTGCGTATCCCACTTAAGGGGCTGTCACATTAGGGTTTTTTGCGGGAGCGTATGGCGGCGTAAGCGCGTTACGTCATATACGTCGGCATACGCCGTATACGCTACTCATACGCTATGCATACGCTACTCATACACCGCCAGATGCCGGCGTATGTGCAGCGTATGAGGCATACGCCGCCATACGCTTTCATAAATCTGTCCGTCCAAATTTTTTTGTGCATGCTAAAAAAAACTCGACCTATGAGGGCGTATGGCCCATACTGTCAAAAAATGTCACAGCATGCTCCCATACGCTCCTCGTACGCTCCTCGTAGGTTCCACATACGCTCAAAACCACCCGAAAGGTCACCAAATGTCATCATAGGCCGGCACGCGCAGGACATACGTAGGTTTTCAATACGCTCCCGCCATACGCCGTAATGTGACAGGGCCTTTAGATAATTCAGGACACCACATGGAACTACTTAGTATGGAATTTATTAACCTAGTAAGGAGAAGTCATACAGGTAAAGTACAAGGGAAGCATCAATAGTAACAAGGTAGTGAGTTCAAGTCTTTGCGCTCAACCCTAACATGTCACAGTCTTAGTTAAAGTAGGGTCGGGTGGGGCGGTGAGAAAAGGCGGGAGGTGGTCTCAGGTCGGGGTCTGGAGGTGAAGTGCCGTCATAGGGGCATGGCCCAGGTACAAGCGGTGGCTATCAGCTTGCGGGCATGGGGGGTGCCACCTGGAGTCGCCTCCCGGCTCCCTATAGTTAAAAGGGGGGAACTAAGGTATAGGTCGGGGGAGGGGGTAGCGGTGGGAGGCAGGAGTCCCATGTCGATCCTAAATTACCCATGTTGCCTATGCAACATGACCAATGATGCCCCGTCCTGATATGACCTTAGATGTTGCTAGGACGTAAAACAACAACAAACAAACAAACCAATGATGCAATTATTAAGCAATTATTTGCGATCTACCGCTCCTGTGCTATGGTGCTTTACTCGAAAATCAGTAATGAAAGTACAGTCAAACCTCTCTAAATCAAACGACCATGGGACCGATTTTAAGTGGTCCATTTAGGGAGGTTGTCAGTTTAGAGAGGTGGGTATTGTTGGGACCAAAATAAAGCGGTCGATATAGGGGAGTGGTCGATCTGTGGAGGGGTCGGTATAGAGATGGGGGTTTACTGTATATGCCTAGCATTTCGTTGTGCACACCAAAATTAATTTAACAGATTTTCACTTCAAATATTGCCAATGCTAATGCTTTAAAATAAAAGTTATTTCAAACTAAAGTAAACCATATTATAATGGTCAATTTAATATATTTATTTAAAGTTGCATAGTCTGATGGTTTAGAATTTCTGTATTTTTTATGAGATAAATATATTAGATCGATCACTAGTATCTACTTTACATTAGTCCAAAGTTACTTTTATTTTAAATGGTAAACTTTTTAGATATTTTGAGTGCAGACATGGAAAATTAGTTTTGGCAAGCATGCCAAAACTCTGACACCATAGACTTCTGCAGTAACAGGTTCTGTTAAATTGACTCAGTATTGCCTTCTATGCAGAAACAAATTCATGCTTAATATGTGCATCAGTATCTAAGTTAGATATGTAAAATCAAATCTAGATAATTGGTTTGGTTTTGAAAATTTGATATTTCATCGGACTATGCAGCTTTACATAAAATGGTTGAATCTTTAAACCACTGGACTAGGCAATAATAAACCACAACGGTCAGAATGGGATCGTTAGGTCAAATGCATAGCAATTGGGGAATGACTGGGGTTTGCAGCCTAGGATCATATGAGGTCGACTTCCAACTTGTGGCCGGGTACACACTCTGGACTGCTTCACAGTGTTGCCCCATTGAGGTACCAAAAAAGGTGTGTTGGTTGTTTATTGGAGTTTTATGTCCTGGCAAAACTTAAGGTCATATCAGGACAGGCCAGGTCAGTATTTCGGTTTTGAAAATTTGATGCTGTCATCAACTACGCAGCCTTAATAGGACTGGTTTGCTCAGTACACGTATCAGGATAATGTGAGTCAGTGGGATATTGGACAATGATGGTGGCAATTTTGGCAGCACTATCACCTCACCACAAATGTGCAGTCACAAATCGTTTAATGGCCGAATGAGTTAGAGCGTCCGTGTCCCGTGTTGGTAAATCGCGGGTTCGAATCCTGGTCGAGTCAAACCAGCGACTTAAAAATGTATACTTGTCGCTTCCTAGCCAGGTGCTCGGCATTATTAGGACAGGACAAGGAGAAGTGGAATGAGGAAGACCAGTCGTCTGCGACTGAAATTTTCCCTGCTTAAACAACTAATGTACCCCCCCAATAAATTAAATGCTGACATGCCCTTGAATTTTGCTCAGATATAAAGTCAAAACAAACAGGGGGGGAAAAGTATGCCAGAGGGTTAACCTATACTTATTGTGTCAACACTTCTTTTTCTAAATTGTGTTTTGGTGTATTGTTTTTTATTTGTTTTTTATACTCAATCAGTGCCTGTAATTTCAATATGCCATTGAATGTATGGGCATATTGGCTCAACATATTGAGCCAATATGCCCATAAAGCATAGGACGCAAAGTCCCAACAAACAGAACAAATACTTATGCCCAAGGGCTAAATCTATACTTATTGTATCAAAGAGTCTTTTTCTAATTGCGTTTTTTTTGTGTTGTTATTTTGGTGTTTTTTTTCCCCAATCAAGTGCCCGTTTGAATATTCATGTAAGCATGCGACATACATTGTTACAAACCTGTAACAATTACGCTACCTACACATTTCCGGTGTGTTGACTGACTGCTTATCCGCTTGAATATTCATGTCAGGGCGTTGCACTGTTCACAGCAACTTTGTCGCAACTACACCATAGTGTTAAATATAGATTTCAAATTATGTTTGTCAAACGTACTTCCCATTTGAATAATCATACCAGATTGTGATTCTATTTGGGGGGGGGGGGATACATTGTTTGATTAAGCAGGAGAAACTTCACTTATTCCACTATTCATTGCCCAATCATAGTAGAAAAAGCTTCTTATATTCAATGATGGCTCTAGAGCACCATCATTGCTTTTTATCATCGGCTATTGAATGTCAAACACAATCATTATGCTATTCACAACAACGTTATCCTATGCTGCCGACACGGCGCTAAGAAACCACCAATCAATTAATCAACAAACTTATCACAATTACGTCATACTGCTGAATTGAGATCTTGACTCTGGTTCTTCTCCAATATACTACTCATTTGAATATCAATGCCAGCGCCATAATTATGTAGCGCTTTCTAATCCAATAGGGGGCGTTCTCACTCACCTCTGCGCATCATAGTGCTGGATCCTTGATGGGTGATGCTAATTGGCGCCCCAGAAGATCATGAGTACAGTCGATGTTGTAGGCTTAGACAGGCACAACAATATCCGTTAAATTTCCCAAATACAGTGCATATCCCCGCTGACTCTGCTCAATCACAGACACTGTCCACTGTATTGCCAACCTGTGCATACCACCTTTGGAGGTTATTTTGGTAATGAATAGCAAGGTTTCGACCCATGAAGCGTGATCATAATTAGTGCCCCAGAAGATCCTGAGTACAGTCGATGCTGTAGGCTTAGACAGGCACAACAATATCCGTTAAATTTCCCAAATACAGTGCCCATCCCTGGGAAAGGCTGCTCAATCACCGACACTCCAGTGGATTTCCAACCTCTGTATACACCCACTACTACAGGTGTCTTGCTAATGAATAGCAAGTGTCTAAAATAAAAGACCATGTTTTATGGAGTGGGGTCGGGAGGGGAGGGTGGCTGTGGTGGAGGGTGTCACACTACAAATGTGGTCATGAATACAAAGCCGACTCGACCGGACGCGGTGGCCGAATCGGTAGAGCGCAGGCTTCCCGCGCGGGAGTTCGATTCTCGGGCGAGTCAAATCAATGAGTTACAAAATTGATACTTGCCGCTACCTAACCCTAGCACTCGACATTACTAGGATATGACAAGGACTGGTGAGCTCAGTATCAGGATAATGTGACTGAGGAGGAAATCAGGTCATGATGTCGGCGGCCTGGTCTTCCCAGTGGGGCAGCGCTATAAAGTCAGAATGAGTGCACATTGTCTCAAGTCGGTACCCATCCTGATAGGACTGTCGATGTGGCCAGGAGATAAAACCCCAACAAATAAACAAAACAAAGCCGATTAACATCAAATTCATTCCCCGAGGCCACGATTAAAGAAGTTATGTTAATTCCTCCTAAATACACTTGTCCGCTGGAATTCTCGACGCCACACTAAACAAAGAGAAGTACAGTAAAACCTATCTAACCGACCACCTCCACAGATCGACCACTCCCCTATATCGATCGCTTTATTTGGGTCCCAAAAGATCACCCATATAATACCATTGTAATGAAAAAAGAACCCTCCTAAAACGACCACCTCCCTAATTGGACCACTTAAAATCGGTCCCATGGTGGTTCAATTTTAAAGAGGTTTTAGTGTACTATTAGAACAAGGGAGATCTTCTAAAATGAGGAACGCGAAGATGAAATAATGACGAATTAGTAAATATTGATATTTTTAAAACAAACAAAGTGCTTTGGCATTTAGAGGATATATACTGTGAGAGCCTTTGCATTAATGGTGCAGAGTCCAATGGTCTTGATTTCCTGTCATTGTGATTAGTATAATCGACCACACTTCAATTTGAAGTAATTTTCCTTTTAATGGGGCTGTCACACTACGGTGTATGGTGTAAGCGTATGGCGGCCTAACGGTTTGCCTCACATACACCGTCATATGCAACGCTTACACTACGTACACACTACGCATATGCTGTATAGGCCCGGCTTATCCTGTTATATGCCGTCTTACGCCCATTCGTCCGAAGATTTTTGTGCATGCTCAACATTTTCAGCATATGGCGGCGTAAGGCTCATACGCTGCTCATACTCTATGCATACACTATGCATACGCCGGCATAAGTTATGCATAGGTTAGGGGTATGCCAGCATAGGTTAGGTGTATGCTGAAACCACATCTTCGGCGTATCTATAGTGTATGTAGCGTATGCCTAGCCTACGTGTAACATATTTGAGTGTACTCCTAGCGTACTCCTAGCGTATTCTCAGCATATACAAAGCGTATGTGCAGCGTATGCCTGGCGTATGGTCTCGGTATATAAAGGCACCGCAAGGCTTCTTCTGTCAGTCCGGCTCTGCTGCTCAGACAGGATGGATGTCCAGGCGCTTTTCATACGCTACTCATACGTCGTCATACACTACTCATACGCTAGGCATAAGTCGCTCATACGTTACGCTTCATCTAAATCGCCTTGCCTAGTTTGTTTCACATTCGCCATGTGGATGCTACGCTGAAGCGATTTAGGGCTGAAGCGATTTAGTTAGATCGGTTCATCTATACCACCTCCCGCGGTAGTATAGATGAAGCGATTTAGCTTAAATCGACGTAACTGGCATGTGTGGACGGTAGCGGTTTAGATGAAGCGGATTAAGGACGTCACAGTCGAGACCTGAGTTTGTTGACTTTCCGGTACATTTGCTGTATGAAACTGCTAGCTGTGCACAGATATTTTTTTCATCATTTATTTTTAGGGTTTCACTGCCCAGCAGAAGTTTTGACCGTTCCAAAACAATATGATTCAGTCAAAACAGATCTAGGTCGAACCCACACTGTCTCGTGCCGACGTCGACTAACCGAAACTGGCGCTGGTTAGTATGGACTTGGTCATGCGCAGATATCGATTTCTGCCTTAAACCGACCCAAGTACTGCATGTGTGGACACGACACACTTTCACGCCTAGTTCGCTTCATCTAGTTCGCTTCATCTAGTTTGGCCTAAAGTTGTGCTGTGTGAACGGAGCTATGGACATCACTCTCACAGCAGAGAGCTAAATGGAGAGTGGCAGTCAAGTAATGAAAGCAGTCTTTGTCGCATCGCGACCGACAGCATGATGATGACACACCACTGTGAAACAATACAAGTGGGGAGTGGTCCATGCTGAATAGTGTTCAGTGCATGCACTAAAATAAAAATGCCGGAAGGAGACTCCTGCACCGAAGTTTGTGCAACAGGGTAGATCTAGTGCACAGTGTACATTAATGTACATTAATGGTTCAACCATGTGTTATGGTTGTATAGCAGGTAGATTTGATGAAGATATAAATTGACTGTGATTGTGATTGACTATGTATGACCACAAATATGAATATTACATAGATTAATAAGTAATTGAAGTTACATAGTTTAGAGTTTATATGCCATACTTTAGAGATTAATATATTGTTGATTGCTATAATCCACCTTAATTAAGTTTGAAGTAATTTGATTCGTAAATGGCTAACTTTGGAGATATTCGAAATAAAAAACATGCCACATTAAATTTCACGTGCATACCAAAATGCTAGAGATGTGCTTTTAAAATAATCTTTTTTAAGCATAGCATTAAACAACAATACATGTTTACTGAGAGCACCATAAGTGGATACTTATAATGAAATTTAGCTAAGTGCTTTGGCTTACAAAATGTGACACTTATCCAAATGTGCATTATAAAGCTGCCAGGGGTGTTAAGTATATGTGTGCATGATGATAGCAATACCTCAGGGAGTTTGATGCCCCTGCTTTGCAGAGTTGTAAACCACTGCCTTGTGGTACAGGTTCTTGACAGAACCGAAGGCTAAGGGAGCAAACCCAAAACAGAAAACCATGTCACTGTGGCAGCATTAAGAGCGGTTGATGTATGGAAATTCTAATATCTCCCGACCAGCCACTGCAGGGACAAATAGTTTTGCGCCTGTCTTGATATGTTCTTGGCGGTGTGAAACCTCTATTTGCTCCCCGAGAGAGTGCCGCTGGTAACTTGCAAAAGCCAGCAGCACTTCAACACTTTTGCAGGCAGCTTTCATGAAATGTACAACCACACAAAACACCATACCGACTCGGTTGTCGCCTGGGTTACCAAGGACCGCGCTGCTTGAGCTCATCTTCCATCGACAGCGGAAAATCAGCTAGGAGACAAAACCTGAAGCTGAGGGACATTAAGACCGACTCATGGACGCAACTATCACAGCAGAGAGATAAATGGAGAGCGGCAGTCAAGTAATGAAAGCAGTCTTTGTCACATCGCGACCGACAGCATGATGATGATGATGATTGATTGGTTGGTTGGTTGAGTTTTACGTACTGGCAACATCTAAGGTCATCTCAGCAGGGATACCGACTTGTGACAGTATGCACTCATGGCTACTTTATAGTGCTGCCCCACTGGGAACCCAGGCCACTAGCACCATGACACGATATCCCAATCAGTCAGCTTATCTCTCTCACTATATATATGTGTTGTATAAGGCATTATGCGAGTATAAAAATACGGAAGGGAATTGTTCTAATTATTGATATTACTTGATATTACTGAGCTTATTGATATTACCCATTGCTATACTCCGCGAGACTCCACACTTAAAGCTGCATAGTCCAATCAAATATCAAATTTTCAAAACCAAACCAATTATCTAGATTTGATTTGACATATCTAACTTAGATACTGATGCACTTATTAAGAAGGCTATGGTGTCAGAGTTTTGGCAAGCTTGCCAAAACTAAATTTCCATGTTTGCACTCAAAATATCTCAAAAGTTTATCATTTAAAACAAAAGTAACTTTGAACTAATGTGAAGTCGATGCTAGTGATCGGTCTAATATATTTATCTCAGAAAAAATACAGAAATTCAAAACCATCGGACTACGCAACTTTAACTGGTGGCACCACCTGTGGCCCACCTCTCCCCTCAATGCGTGTCGACAAGTCCCAGTCGCACCAGAGGATATATGGGGGACGGAGTACAACACCAAGAGACACCTGGATTTCTATGAAGAGCTCATCCTGTTCAACTATTTGTTCCTCCAACTTCCCCATCTCCACCCGACCCGCCCAGCACCACCCTACCCACCTCCACAAGTCCCACCTCCACAAGTCCCACCTCCCCAAGTCCCACCCTTAGAACCCTGCCCTCATAGACTACACCTGGATGGGAGGGAACTCCATCATTGTTGGAGATTGTTGCTGCGTGGGAGATGAGAGAGAGTGAGTGGCGGGTGTGGGGGGGGGGATGACCCCCCCCCCACCATCACCGCCGCACTCACACACACACACACACCTGCCCTCATCATAAAACCACTTTCTCTAAAGCCAGCTGGTTGTGTAGCCTGGTAAAAGTCTTCCTGTCTAACCGTGTCAGGTACAATAGTTTCTTCCAGCTGGAACACATGTCAACACACATACACACACCACCAAATCCCTAGCCCCTGGGCAAACCTAGAGAATTCCTCTTTTTGATAGATTAATGTTTTGAGTCCTTGCAACATATAAAGTAAAATCAACACCGAAAGACCAGACCAGACGAGTTTGGCTGAATGAGTTGAGCGTCCGCTTCCGTTGTGGCAGCTTGTGGCATTCGAACCCATGGGCTTCAAATACGAGAAACTCAAACCCATGAGTTAACCAAATTTATACTTGTCGTGAGCGAGCCTGGCACTTGGCATTAAGTGCCTGTCACACCTTACCGGATTGAGTACTGGACACCGCCGGACAAAGAATTGTCTAGTCCGGTGCTCTCCAGTGACAAAAAGTATTGAAATGTACCAAAATGGAGCGTAATTGGGTCAATTGCCACTGGGCGACCAGACAAGTACCGTACATGTACCGTACGAGAACCGGACACATAATGGATGGGTACCGGACATGTACCGGACAAAATGGACAAACTGGACACCAACCGGATGGGTACCAGACATGTACGGATGGGTACTGGACACCAACCAGACACATCAGTCCGGCGGTGTACAGTAGAAGTTTTCTGCATGTTCAAAACTTGTACCGGACACCGCCGGATGGGTACCGGACCTGTAGCGGACATTGCCGTATTTCACCGGACAGTGTCCGGTATCCCAGTCTGGTAAGGTGTGACTGGGCTTTTAGTAATAGTAGGATAGGGGAAAGAGCTGTGGAATGCAAAACAGAAATCTCTTCTGATAGAAATTGTCCTTGCTTAATCATTGAATGTCATAATGATACTACTAATGATATTGATAATAATAAGAAGAGGACGAAGGGGAAGGAGAAAAGGAAGATGAAGAAGAACATGAATAAGAATAAGAAGAAGAAGACGAACAGGCACCTGCACTGGCACATACCCTATTCTAGTAGTATTCAGAAGAACAAATATTTGAAATATCAAGAACACAAAAACTCTACGCACATGACAGCCTTAGATTATAGTTAGATTCACCCACTGGGATAAAGCATTTTAAAAGCCACATTATCCTGACAAAAAAGATAACTAACCCTTATCCTACGCTGGTAATGCCAGGAAAGGTAGCGCTGCAAAAGTATTGAATATTAGTAAGTTGTCAATGTTTGCGACTACAGTAAAATCTCTCTAAATCGACCGACCATTGGACCGAATTTAAGTGGTCCATTTAGGGAGGTGGTCGGTCTAGAGTTAGAATATCCTTACAATGGTATTGAGGATTTGCGTGTGACGGAGGTATGACACTACTCCTGCTTCGTGGTTGGATAGAAGCAGTTCCTTCTACTATCAAGTGTATGTAAATAAAACAAAAAGCACGAATCTATTCACTGCTATGATCTAATTTTGTTATTTAGAATCATGAATATTCATTTGGGGGTTGAAATAATGTTATTTATGAGAATGGCCTACTCAAAAAAGTGAAATACGGTCAAATTAAGCCAAAAGTCCTGGCGATATTAACACCGCCACCGCATCGGCAGTGCTATGCTGTACTTTCTATCCAACCATGATGGCCGACGAGGCACTGGTCATGTGGTTCTAATCGTTTGACGCAAATCCTCAATTGTTGGGACCCAAATAAAGTGATCCATATAGGGGAGGGGTCGATCTGTGGGGGCGGGGGGTCGGTATAGAGAGGTTTTATTGTATTTGGTTTAACTCAGCCAGAGATCGCTACACGCACAACCACCTGTATGTGGGGAGGGGTGTGGGTGTGGTGGGAAAGAGGGGGGCCACTAAAGGCCTTAATTATTATGGGGGGAAGGGGGGGGGGAGGGTCGCCACCGGTCATAAGCATGAGTACAGGATGCAGAACATAAAATAATTGGTACAATATATATGAACAAGTAATTCCCCTTCCAAGCTTTTATACTCACATACTACATTATACATTATTGATATATTTGCGCATATATAGATGCAGGGTCGGGAAGTGGCACACAATTTGCTGGGCTGACAAGCAGTTGGACGTAGCCCAGCTATTGGAAATGCCGGGGAGGTTCAGACCCGCCCACAAGGGAGTAGTCGGGTAATAATCAGGGAATAGTGATTGGCTCTCCACCACCCCGTCGCCTTGTGGGCGGGTCGGACCTTCCCTGACTTTTCCAACAGCTGGGCGTCGTCCTACTGCTTGTCAGCCCAGCAAATTATGTGCCACTTCTCAACCCTGCATCTATAAATGCATATATATATACATATATATTGATGTATAAATGTTTGTGTACATTCAAAAATATGTATATATACATTTATTTATATATGTATATTGACATATATATGTGAAGAGTTCAGGCGCAAAAACCATGTAAACGCCAATCCAAAAATCAAGATAAACATCAAAATCGAACCTCAAAAAGTTAATTTGTTTACCTTCCTACTTTTTTGTTCATTGTTCCATCATCATGTCATCACAACAAAGGTGGAATTAATGAGAATTCAAATTATTTTCAGGTAAAATTCAGTAATTTTAATAAATTCTTTGGATTGGCGTTCGTGTGGTTTTGCGCCTGAACTCTTCATGTGTACATACAAATGTATATATACATATATATGTTGAATATAATGAAGTCAGGTTCTTGAAACTTGTTGATTAGTCGGTTGTTGGAGTTTTACGTCCTGGCAAAATCTAAAGTCATATCAGGACCGGTACCGACTTGTGACGCACTCCTAGGGACTTCATAGTGCTGCCTCACTGGGAAATCAGGCCGCTGACACCATGACCTGATATTCCACCCAGTCACATTATCCTGACACTGAGCCAACCCGTCCTTGCCCTATCCTATTAATGCTGACTGCCAGGATAGGAAGCAACAAGTATCAATGTTAAAGTCATTGGTTTGACTCGACCGGGAACATAACTCCCAACCTTCCACACGCGAGGCCCGTGCTCTACCGATTAGGCCACCACGCTTGGTCACACATATATATGCATACATGGGTCATTCTTCAAAAATGGGCACCACATATTTGGTTTCCACATTACGATGCTGATAATTTGTTCTTTCTTTTATTGATTAATATTCAATAATTATTTGTATCCTCTGTGTATTAAGTATGTTAGCAATAGTACATTTATTGAAGCTATCTCAAGAAAGAAATTAAAAGTTTACTTATATGATATTGTGCTAAAGTGAAAAAATTAAAATTTACACTAGGCATGTAGCCAAACTTTTTTTCAACTTATTTTTCAACTTTTTTCTTGTAAGTCATAAACTTCTCTGCTTAAAAGTAATGAATAAAATCTTGTTTGACTATGTTGTATATGTTAAAATGAGGTTATGGATGTGTCTTTGATTTTCATGTTACACGAGTGATATTAATGTATTGCTCAATTTGTGTAAGATCTGATTCAAAACGTGAAATTCATTTTTTGTTCAACTCTGACATGACACAACATGCAAACCTTCATAGGACATTGGATTAGGCTATTATTTGGAAGGTTCTTTTGCTAATATTTGGAAGGTTTCACTTTTGGTTTCAATGTCACACTTTCGTGCCCAGTTTTAAAGAATGACTCACATATACATTTATATATAAGTATATTTACATATACACATGTGTAGAAGATACAGACACACATTCTCCGGTGCGACTGAGTAGATCTATATGATGTGTCAGTTAGTGACCGGGCGGGCCGGTGCCACCGATCACTTGCATTAGGTCGAGGAGGCATAATATAGAATAGTCGGTACAACATAAAACAAGTAATTCCCTTACGAGCCTTTATACTCACATAAACTGTTATACGTCACATACGTATATGTATATAGATACGGGTGTGTGACTGTGTGTTTACTTACATATACATGTGTTTATACACACATATATTATATACAACATGTTCATGGTTGTACAAAGCAATAAGCATAATGACTTTGTCCAAGCAAAAACCAAAATTGAGCATCTAGTGGCATTGGAAAACATATTTACACCATTCCAAAACAGGCGTGATAAGCTAAAGTGTATTGTCGTAGGTATATGGTATCGAAACCAAAACCAAACGAGGGGTAGGACCAGTATATCGGTCCTCACACACTCTCTGTTCCGTACACTTCTCCCTCCTGTGGCTTCTGCGGCAGCAAATTGGAGAAAATGCAATGAAACTCGGAGGAACGCCTGAAAACGTGTGGGGAGTCCATAAAAGAAACCCAGGATAATTTCCAACGCGAATCCATAAAATAAACCGAGGAAAAATCCAATGTGATGTGGCTCCAGCCAACATCGCTCTCCATTCGGCAATGGGTGGCTTGTAGAACAAAGGAAAAAGTGTTCTCTTTGTTATATAGGTGTTCTAATCTAAAACACCCATAAAAGTAACAAAACATATCACAAAGTTCTAAACTTTTGCGAAAAGATGCTACATGGCATCACAAACAATGTACCATTGTTATCAATATACTTACAGTTAGTATGTTGTCGTAGATCTAAAATCACCGGAGCAACTCAACGAACGTCCTCCCGTCATGAGTTGTTTATGCTAATTGCTGGACCCGGATGTGTTTCCTTCTCCCTAGCCTGAGGCTTAGTACCGAGGTAAAACGTACATATACATGTGTATATACATCATATATTATATACAACATGTTCATGGTTGTACAAAGCAATAAGCATAATGACTTTGTCCAGAACCCCCCCCCCCCTCTTCCACCAAGTAGTACACATCAGCATGTTACTACAGAATTTTAAATATCAACATCTTATTAAATAATAAAATTGTACAGGACTGACACCCCCCCCCCCTCCCCTGTTATATGTTTTGTACAACTGTGAAAATATTGAAAACTTTGGTGCTTTTAAAAAATGTCTTAGACACATTTGTTTAGATCTGCTTTTAACTAGGTGAAATTTATTTTCCTGCATATTTTGTTGTTATGTAAAGCACCTGAGAACGGCTTGCTGGATCGGGCGCTATATAAATGTTTTATTTATTATTTATTTATTTATTTGGATATCAGCCCATTACAGGTGTATGCTTTACCTATAATTAGTATAATTGAATAGAATGTGCACCAGATACATCAGGAAAGTGTATGAAGATGACTGAAAGCCTCTTCCCTCCAGGGTTTCTTTGTTGGACTTTTACGTCCTGGCAACATCTAAGGTCATATCAGGACGGGTACCGACTTGTGACAGTGTGCACTCATAGTGACTTAATAGTGCTGCCACACTGGAAAATCAGGCCGTCAGCATCATGACCCGATATCGCACTAAGTCACATTATCCTGACACTGAGCCAACCAGTCCTTGCAGTATCCTATTAATGCCAGGCTAGGAAGCGACAAGTATCAATCTTAAAGTGATTGGTTTGACTCTACCGGGAACCGAACTCCCGACCTTCCGCACGTGAGGCCCCCGCTCTACCGATTAGGCCACCGCGCCCAGTGGGAAGATGAGTCAATGTGTCTTCCCTCAACGGGTTCACCTGTACACCAGATAACTAACTCTTATTAACTGTTCACCAGCAGGATTCACTTTGGGGGGGAGGGGAGAGAAAATGGTAAAACACCTCTAAGGTATGTGTATACAAAACACTCCATCATGCGTATATATCACACACCCAACATCAACGCTACATTCATATAGAGATAAAGTACACACCAGTGTCACTGCTGCTCTGATATGTCAGAATTAATGTGTGTAGCAATCAACCCCCCCCCCCCCCCATTCCCTCCTCTGCACAACAAACCCTTCAACCATCTCCTGCCCAGCCTCCTCCCCGCCCCTACAAGTACAACGGAGAAACTATTCGCTCAGACCCCGAAGCAACACAATTTTCTAGAAATTTGTTATTAAGGTTGCATAGTCCGATGGTTTAGAGTTTTTGTCATTTTGTGAGATAAGTATATTAGATTGATCACTATAGACTACCTTACTTTAATGTGAAGTAACTTTTATTTTAGATGGTTAATCTTCGAGACATTTTTATTTTTTATTTTTTGGTAAAGTATTTATTCATCTGAATATGACATTTGTCAGTACCGGAGCACTGGTCTTCCAGCACTGGTCTTCCAGCCATTCTAAATAATCTAAGTTTGGTCAGTGCTGTATTAGTCACAGCACCGATCATGTAGAATTAAGGGAGTGGCTCCTGCTGTATAATGTACAGCACCAGTCACTGCGGTTCATGCAAAAATTGGGAGCAGCACCGAGTAGAATATTCCTACTCGGGGCAACTCAAAGAATCGTTACGGCTTACATTTTTTCTCTTATAAAACAAGCTAAGTTTATAGTTGACAAGACATTGTGTCTGTCTTATGTAATGTTCAATGTGATTGATAGTTTACTAATCACATTAGTGTAGTACAGGTATGCAGGTATTGCAGGTATAGCAATACCTCAGAGAGTTTGACACCCCTGCCTTGCAGAGTTGTAAACCACTGCCTTGTGGTACAGGTCCTTGACAGAACCGAAGGCTAAGGGAGCAAACCCTAAACAGAAAACCATGTCACTGTGGCAGCATTAAGGGCGGTTGATGTATGGAACTCCCAACATGTCCCGACCAGCCACTGCAGGGACAAATAGTTTTGCGCCTGTCTTGACATGTTCTTGCCGGTGTGAAACCTCTATTTGCTCCCGAGAGAGTGCCGCTGGTAACTTGCAAAAGCCAGCAGCACTTCAACACTTTTGCAGGCAGCTTTCATGAAATGTAAATGGAGAGCGGCAGTCAAGTAATGAAAGCAGTCTTTGTCGCATCGCGACCCACAGCATGATGATGATGATGATGAGTGTAGTAAAGATGCAAACTACACTTGTTCAGTGTGTTGATGGCCTTTTCATGATGGTTAAGGGTGGTGGCAGGGGAGGGGGCCCATTGGGGTGGGTGGCAGGGGAAAAAAACCCACAGGAGAGCAACCATGCACAATTAATTTTGGCAAGCGTGCCAAAACTCTGACACCATAGGCATCTGCAGTAACAGGTTCTCTTAAATTGCATATGTGTTCCCTTCAGTGTGATGACAAATGTTTAATGAGTGCACCAGTATCTAAGTTAGATATATAGAATCAAATCAAGATAATTGTTTTGGTTTTGAAAATTGGATATTTTCATCGGACTATGCAACTTTAAATTAAAATCAGACTTCACAGACAAGTTAGGAACTAACCTTTGGAACAATCAGAAGCCGCCCCGCCCATCTCCTCCTTGCCCATACACCTCCCATACTCACAGTAGAGAAAACAGTCTTTCGGAGCCAGAAGCACCACAATCTTTACAATTGTTAAAGAAATTTGCTATTGAATAAAAAGAATACTTGATTAATTTATTCACAGATAAGATATGAATTAATCTATGGGGAAAGCAATACCCACCTTTCCCACCAACCACCAGGCCACATTCCCTCCCCATGCACCGGGAAGCAATAACGTTGGTTGGTTGTTGCAATTTTTACGTCCTGGCAACATCTAAGGTCATATTAGGATGGGTATCGACTTGTGGCAGTGCACACTCATGCCCCACTGGGAAATCATACCATGACCTAATAAGTGATATCCCACACAGTCACATTATCCTGGCACTGAGCTAACAAGTCCTTGCCCTATCCTAAAATGATGAGCGCTTGGCTAGGAAGTAACAAGTATCAATTTTGTAAGTCATTGGTTTGACTTGACAGAGAATTGAAGTCCCCATCTCCCATGCGGGAGGCTTGCGCTCTACCAATTGACCACCATGACCGGTCAGCCAATAAGATCTTCCTTATGAGCCAGCAGTGAAATTAGCTTCACAATTTTTAATAGAAATTTGCGATGAAATAAAAATAATCATTTATTTATTTATTCAGAGATAAGTTACTAATACAAGGAGTTTGAATCAGTGTTGTATTTTTATATTTATTAGTTAGTATCAATTCTTAAGTTATTGGTTTGATTCGACCAGGATTCGAACCCGTGGGTTCAACTCATTCGGCTATCCCGTCTGGTAGGCAGAATCAAACAAATAACTTTAAAATGTATACTTGTCGCTACCTCGCCTGGTGCTTGGCATTAGCAAGATAGGGCAAGCAGCAGTGGAATGAGGAAGTCCAATTGTCTGCGATTGAATTTGAAATTTCCACTGCTTAATCAACTAATGTACCAACAAAAACCAAAATGGACGGTAGAGGTTAAGACCACACATATTTAAAGAATGAACTAAGAAGGCAACCTACCATAGTTACTATTGGACCGTCGGAATATTGGCCTCTTCCGCTTATGGCTGCAGGGAATCACGTCTTCTTCCCAGAGAGTTCCAAGATGCATCACCATCTTTAATACGCCACCAATCACCACACACACATATACAAAACCACACCTCACCTGAATCTCTCTACACTACATACAACTTTGCTACTCCTCCTTTGAAGTAAACTTTTCCGGAGGAGTCAAAATGTGGCCCGAAGAACTCCTCACCGTGCTCTGGCAAGGTTAGGTAGGCATCGCCAAGGTACGCTTTACTAGATTTATGCATTCCAGGGCATAGGTCAACGGGATGGGGTTGTTGCAGAAATTGCTGCAACCACTGCTGTAGGATGATGATAGTGAAGAGGCGCAGTAATTGGCGGTGTGTATCAAGGGAGAGGGTGGAGGGGTAAGTTCACTGCAGGTGAATATCAGTTCTACCGATAAATGCCAATAGACATGGTTCAGGCTTTGTAGGTTGTACAGTAATCCAGTAGGGAGAGAATCCAGTGGCCACAACGCCCATGGCCTAGATGCCTTACACTTACAGTTCACAAAGATGACCTTGTTTGCTCAGTTGACTTCCTTCCCCATGTTGGGTCAATATCAATACAGACTGGGTTTATATATGACGATGTACTGTATATCGCTGGTTGGCTTAATAATATTAATCTGCGACAAGATCCTGTTAGCGCACTTCCCCACTGGGTATCTTTCCATCCGCATGGATCTATCTACATTCGCAATGCGCAAAGCCAAGAAAGTCGCAAGAGACCACCGGCTTGAGCGCCACTTGGCTGCGACAATGAGTGTCTCATTCGTAACGTGCCCCTCCACACCGGAAGTGGACTGTTATCCTGATGTCTTACTTCCGCCGGTTACCAGCAGCGGTGAGTGAGTCGTTTGTTCCTTGCGGTGTCCAATGCTTTGTACACTACTAGGTGGCGCTCCGGAGCCGAGAGTGAGCAAAAACATACACACACCAAACAACCCCCTTGCGCCCACAAAACATCACATTTACAATGCAAATATAGACTTAATACACATAAAACAACTCCAGCTGCACAAAGGTGAATTCTTTGTACACTTCCGGTCGAGACCTCAAAATGAAGAAGACAAATTAAAAGAGAAAAAGTGTTCCAGCGTATCCCATCAAGCTCCATCCAGTGCCTGTCAAGGTCTTCGCACAACTACTTACTCACCACAGCACTGGGCACCCAAGACCTTTACATCTAGGCAGTACACCTACACACACTATGTCATGTGTACGCCGCACAGGCTACTATATACTACTACCGGTACGAGCACTTGTATTTATAGTTCCAAGGGACTGGCGGATACAAAGTTGTTGTTTGGTTGTTGGGGTTTCACATCCTGGCAACATCTAAGGTCATATCAGGACAGGTACCGACTTGTGACAGTGCGCACTCATGGCGACATTTAGATAAAGGATTCACCCGGTACTCGCAGTCGCAGTACACGGGTGAATACCAACCCTATATAAAAACGGTCGAAAAAGCGAGTTAATGAAATGAGAGCCCAATTTCACAATCTAAGAAGCGATATTTATTCTTTGTAGAATTGTTCATATTTACTCGCTACCTTTGAGTTGAAAAATATAATAAAACATCTGGTTTAATAAGATTTAAAAGTGAAATGGACAGCGTTCTATGGCCGCCATCTTGTATTTTTGCATTCTCGCCCATTTCACCAACTCTGTGCCTATATGGGTAGCCTTTTGATACTAGAGCCACAGTTTCTACTTCACGTTCCATACTAAACCTATTTTCACCCATATTTACACTACATTGTCATTCACCCGTGTACTACAAGTACCGGGTGAATCCTTTATCTAGGCGACATTATACTATAGTGCTGCCCCCACTGGGAAATCAGCCCACCGGTATCATGACCCGATATCCCACTCAGTCCTATTATCCGGACACGGAGCTAACCAGTCCTTGCACTATCCTATTAATGCCGGACACCAGAGTACGAAGCGACAAGTTTTATAAGTCATTAGTTCAACAGGACTGGGAAGGGAACTCCCCATCTCCCGCATGCGAGGTCTGCGCTCTACCGATTCGGCTACGACGTCCGGGGGCGGATACGAAGCACTGCAGCCTGAGACCATGCAGCCTTTTTTAGGCCAGGAAAACAAACACACATAACAAGACTAACAATTGATACAAATGGAGGAAAAAAACAAAACAAAAAAGATACTTCCTACACACCGATCGCAGACCGGACGCGGTGGCCGAATCGGTAAAGCGCAGGCTTCCCGTGTGGAAGGTCGGGAGTTCGATTTCTGGGGTCGAGTCAAACCAAGGACATACACAATTGATACTTGTCGCTACCTATCCTGGTGTTTTGCATTACTAGAATACAGCAAGGACTGGTTCCTTCAGTATCAGGATATTGTGACTGAGTGGGAATTTGGGTCATGGTGCCAGTGGCCTGATCAACCATTGTGGCAGCGCTATACATACATCATAAGTGCGCGCTGTCACAAGTCGGTTCCCGTCCTGATATGGTCTTAGATGATGCTAAGACATAAAACTCCAATAAACAGGCAACCTTTGATCGCAGCACCGTTTTCACATAGCATTGTAGTCCTACTGTTAAAACCTCATACTTAGATACCATCTTGCTAATTGTTTTTAATGGTTTTTACCTGTTCTATTCACACTATTCACGCGTGACCTAATTCGGCATCAGAACGAGGCTGAGTGCGCGTCGGTTATTGGAAATGGCCATAAGACACTGCTGTGTGCAGATGTGTATGAACTACTCCAGAAATTAAAGGAGTCAGATTTGAAGATATTCACCTTTGAAACTATCATATTCATTTTTGCTAACCTTTTTTCTATCTATTGGTCAATTTTCATGAAGATTGAGTGATGATTAGATGCATTTCAGTAGGTGATGTCAACAAAGTCAGTGACCCTGCTTGCCAATCTTTTCTTAAATTATAAATTGCATAACTTTCTTAATATATATATATTTTTTTCAATATATTTGAACCCTTTTAAAGCTTTTATTAATTTGTAATTACTAAGACTAGTTGTTTAACTGTGTTACACAGATAACTTCCCTGACAGTGCTGCATGGTACATGACACCACCATAACCATGCAGACTTGAAGTTGACAGTCATATTGTAGTTAAAGAATGGGAGAAGCACCATGCTAGGGTCACCAAATCTTCGTGAAAATTGGTCAATGGATAGAATACAGGTATGCAAAGATGAATATGGTAGTTTAAAAAATGAATACCCTCAAATTTGAGTGATTTCAAGAGGTATTACTCGACAAAAGAGTATTAGCATGACTTGTCATACAGCAGCGCCTCGCAGACACGTATGTGGACTCGGTCTGGTTTCAACATGGCCGCGGCGTGAATAGTGTGAATACTGGTATTCTGAGTTTGGCAGGTTTCTCAGGAAGAACTGAATCTGCGACCCAGCACGCCAGGTCGCAGCTTCAGCTCACACACCAGTATGTAAGGTGCGACGGCCGGCAGGTGTGGTTGTGTAGGCAGGTTAAATGCGAAATCACTACATGCAAGTATAGAGAAGGAAGGCAAGAGATAGAGTGTGCAGAAGGAACCAGAAGGAGCTTGCTTAGTTTATTATATATATAGCTTTTAGAATCCAAGGTGGTGTTGGTCACATGGATTGATCTCCCAATCCCTAACAGGTATTTATCTACCCACCAATCAGAGTTCAATCTCTTGTATCCAAGGCCTTGTCATGCTGGCTACAGTGCCTTGTGGTGTGTAGTGATCCATAAATAACACCTGGGGGGAGGGCGTATGTGAGGCAACTCCTCTAAAGACTGTATCTAAGAAGTGACACTCCTCCTCTATACTATTTTACTATACGATTTCTATACTTAATGAGTAATAGTTTACCAACTCCACATATCCCTCATATGCCTTTGGGTTTTATATATTACCATTTACCATTATATAGACAAGTTGCAATTTATTATAGTAGAGTTCATATATCCTATAACTCATAATATCGGAAAATTTTACAAGTAGTTAGGGGTTGGTGCTACTATTCCCAGCCCTATCCTTCGCTGTAGATCCTATGTTTTCAAGTCACTCTGCACTGATAACCAACCACGTGCATCGTGCTTGGTAGGATTCTTGCCATACATTTGTTTCTAATGCAGATTTTATTGGAATTATCAAGGAATAAAATACAACAGATTACATAAATATTATTTATCGAACTAACCATTTAGCGCCTAAGGTGGAAGTGCTCACAGTTGGTTGAGCGGCCTGGACGCATTTGGTTGCTCACATGCAGGCAAACCCCTCGCGAGCAGCCTACGTGTGTATGCCTCACCAACTATCGGTTCCATTTGCCACAAAATTGTAATATCTTACATCCGATAAAATACCACTCTGCGTATATATGATCATGTGTAGTCACCACCTCCTCTATGTTTTTTTTTTTTGGTCCACTAGTTGTTTAAGCAGGGGAAATTTCAGTCATAGACGACTGGTCTTCCTCATTCCACTGCTGGTCGATAGAAAGCCCGAGCCTACACTTTTACCGACCCATGGGATTGTTAACCTCCCACACCACATAGACATGGTATGAGAGCAACCGGCCTTTGATGACGCTGTAAGTTATACACAGCGGTGGAAATCCAAATTGGCAGAGCTGGGGGCATGGGGAATCGAACCGCCGACCTTCAGATTAGGAGTCTGACATAGAAAAAAGTCAGACACTTTAACCACTCCGCCACAGAGAACGCCTTGTAAACTGTAAAGCTAGGACTCAGCAAGCATGGTCTCAGCTTCAGCCCTGCCTGAGACCAGACAGGGTTTTTCTAGATCGTAGGATTCGAACCCTGGTCGACTCAAACCAATGACTTAAAGATTGATACTTGCCCCTTCCTAGCTAGGTGCTCGACATTATTAGGATAGGACAAGGACTAGTTGGCTCAGTGTCAGGATAATGTGTCCGAGCGGGATATTGGGCCATGGTGCTGGTGGCCTGGTCTCCCAGTGGGGCAGCACAAGTTGCCATGAGTGTGCACTGTCACAAGTCGGGACCCGTCCTGATATGACCTTAGATGTTGCCAGGACGTAAAACACCAACAACCAACCAGTTCTTCCTGAAAGATCAGCTGAATTCGGAATACCCTTATTGGTTCGGCTCATTGGATTCGCTTTGAGGTGCGATTAAATTTCACAAAACTTCGTCATGTTAATTCAACAGTGAATGTAATTTAGATTCTATTTCAGGGGTCCTAACCTGAGCTTGGCTCGTCTCAGGTATGTAATATTCATTGGTTCATTGATTCCTACCACCCGACCAGACAAGATGGCCGAATCGGTAAGAACGCTGGTTGGCTTCCTATAAAAGCCTGAATTCCTCTAAAAGACTTGGAGAGGGCGGGGGGGGGGGGGGGGGACTCCATTCTCCCACCTACCCCCAGCACATACACCATACCTATAATAGCAGCACCGTTTTTTTGCAGCGACCCACCATCTTAGCCCGTAATACTAAACTTATTATGGCTAACCCACTAACACACTAACATCCTTTATAACCTACTAATATACGCTACCTAATTACCCACTAAACTACCTATTTCACAATGTAAACGGTCGGAAGACCAAGGCCTGATATCCCAAGGGAGCAGCGTTATAAAGTTCCCATCAGTCTGGACTGTCACAAGTCGGTATCCATCCTGATCTGACCTTAAATGTTGCTAGGAAGTAAAACAAACAATCACCTAAGTTAGAGGAAATGAGTGAAGCCACAGATAATGTTCATCCATGTGAATTTAATTCCAAGGAAGAAGAGCATGCCAGGAACGCTGGGAATGGACCCGGTAAATTTATATTCAGCTTTAGGCAACTGTTAGTTCAAATAAACCTAACTGATTTTGTTCATTGTGTTTTGTGGAGAATCCGTCTAAGTTTACCAGACTCTCAATGACTCAGGAGTTTGGGTTAATGGCCGTGTCACATTATGACGCTTCTCGCCGACGCACCGCCAATGCGCAAAATCACTTTTAATCGTCGAGACACGTCAAACTTTTCGGCGTCAGCGCAACGTATTGGTAGCGTGCAGCCGACGTTGTGAAAATAAAAAAAGTTTGGCGGACCGTCCTGATATGATCTTAGATGTTGCTAGGACGTAAAACAGCAACAAACAAAGCAACAGTTTGGCGCAATGTGTGGGAACAACCCTCACATGCGTGCATTGTGTGACTAGCGTTCACATAATGTTATTCCAGCGCGTCCAACGTATCTCGACATGCAAGCACAAAACTTTTGACGTGCGATGATGCGCGCCGCCGACCCTTGTCGACCATCGACATCCATCAATGAATACCAACACGTGCCTAACGCGCGCGTAACGCTTCCTGACGTGTCCCGATGTTGCGGCAAAAAATCACATACGTCGATGCACGTTGGCGAGAAGCATCGTAATGTGACAGCACCATTAGTGCACGCGAAACGACGTTATTTGACACACACAGTGGGAAAAAGAGCCGAATGTCAATGGTGTATACACAAAAACTAAACAAAAAAACTCACACATTGTTACATTACAACAGAGCTTACGTACAAAATATGGTGGACAAAATGCAAATAATCCTGAACAATATTTAATTTCACTGAGCCCACCCCCCCCCCCCCCCTCGAGCCCCCGATAGATTTTTACACTGGGCACCAGACGCAGTGGCGGAATTAGCTTCCCATGCAGAAGGTTGGGAGTTCCAATCCCAACCGAGTCAAAACAATGACTTACACAATGTATAATTGACACTATCTAGCCTGGCACCTGGCATTACTAGGATAGGAAAGGGACTGGTTTTCCCAGTATCAGGATAATGTGACCAAGCGGGAAATTGGGTCAGGATGCTGGTGGCCTGTTCTCCCAGTGGGGCAACACTATAAAGTCACCATGAGTGGGCACTGTCACAATTCGGTACCCCATCGTGATATGACCATATATGTTGCTCGGCCGCAAACCCCAAACACACAAACAAACTCTTGTGGGTGAGGATTTCAACGGTGACTAATTTGTTGTCCTTCTTCGCCTTTCCTTTGTCTCAGTGCCTTTTGGTGGATGACCTTGGGAATGCCCCTGAAGGTCAGGGGCACCCACTGTTAATGTTATGACATTGTGGTGATGGCATGATGGCATCCTGCTTGCTTTGTGGTGGGTACAAGGTAATTGGCGGAGTCAATCAATGCCTCTCTGCCCACCTCAGCCTCAGTCCAGCAGTGTCTGTTCTCAATCAGCCACAACAGCCTTCAAACTCTCCAGGCCGAACAATATATTTTAACAAAGACTTTCCACCATTAGACTTACAACATGATTGATTTGGTTGGTTGTTAGAATTTCATGCCATGGCAACATCTAAGGTCATATCAGGATGGGTACCCAGTCGTGACAGTGCACACTCATGGTGATTTTATAGTGCTGTCCCACTCGGAAATCAGGCCAGCAGCACCCTGGCCCAATATCCCATTGAGTCACACTGTCACATTATCCTGACACTGAGCTAACCAGTCCTTGCCATATCCTATTAATGCCGAGTACCAAGCTAGGAAGTGACAAGTATCAATTTGATAAGTCATTGGTTTGACTCGACTGGGAATTGCACTCCCGATTTCCCACACACGATGCTGGCGCTCTACCGATTCGGCCACCGCGTCTGCAGAAGCATCTAGGTAGAGAGCATAGGCTAGTGCTACGGTTTCCTACCAGATGCTACTAACCTGACGCTCAACATTACTAGGATAGGGGAATGAATGGTTAGCAGACAATCAGGATAATGTGACTGTGTGGGACATCGTATCATGGTGCCAGTGGCCTAGTCTTCCAGTGGGGCAACACTGTAAAGTTGCCAAGACTGCGCACTGTCACAAGTCGGTGATCGTCCTGATATGACCTTGGATGTTACTAGAGCATAAAACAACAATGGTTTCATCGGATTATGCAACTTTAATGTGTAGTTTCGGTTAGAGTTTCGACAAAATACTTGCAGGTGGCGACTCTATGGAGACTGAATCGTGCAGGTGTGATGTTTGTTTTATTTTTGTTTTCAATTGCGACTATAAATAAATAGATACACTTTGACTACAAACTCTACACGACATGTTCCCACGCTCTTGTAATGTCAGGATTAGTGGGTTTTTTTGTTGTCGGTTAGGTTGTTGTTGTTTTACGTCATAGCAACATCTAAGGTCAGCACAGACAAAAGCTCACAAGACGTAAACTCATGCCCTCATTGAAAAAAAAGAGACAAAAGCTCACAATAATTAATATTTTTAAATTATATACATATATATGTGATGTTTAAAACATAATCGAGTATAAAGGCGCATAAGGGAAGATTCCTTATTTGGCCACCCTTATGTAATGTGCTACTTTATGGGACAGGTGGCGCCACCACTCCCCACCACTGCCAATGCCACGAATACAGTCACTCGCGCACTGGAATTTGTTGTATATGGCTAGGGCATCATATCCCCTAAGCCAGAGAATATATCATCTCAACCCACTTCCTTGTCTTGTCTCCTCATTGTACTGTAGCAAATAATTTATAATATATACATATAAATGCCACAGATATAAATAACTAGACTATTTTTAAAGGTATTTCTCATGGGACTGGTCACAGGTTTTTCTCTGTTTTCCATTGGAACAAAGACGGAAATTCATGCCAATTGTCAACTTTCAAAATGACATAACTTTCTTCATATTTGTCTTAGAATCAAAATTCAAAGATTCTTTTAATACTAATTCACAGTTGTTTTCAATGGTACCAGGTATACTACAATTACATAAAATTACAATTTACTAATTGTTAGTCACGTACCTTATATGTGTGATTCAGGAGGTGTGCAATGAGGTGTGATAAGTGAAAAAACTGACTGTTAAAATCTCTGATTAAAGCTTGCGGCCATAAAGTATACAAACCATTAAAAAAACCTTACAATTCCAGACTGCTAGGTGTAGTAGTAGTCTCCACTGACCTCTCAGGCAAGGGCTCACCTAGATAAAGGATTCACCCGGTACTCGCAGTACACGGGTGAAGACCAGCCTTATATAAAAACGTTCGAAAAATCGGGTTCATGAAATGAGTCTTTATGAGAGCCTAAATTCACAATCTAAGAAGCAACATTTATTCTTTGTGTATGTCCTCATATTTCCTCACTACTTTTGAGTTGAAAAATATAATAAAACATCTGGTTTAATAAGATTTAAAAGTGAAATCCATGACGTTCTATGGCCGCCATCTTGTATTTTTGCATTCTCTCCCATTTCACCAACGCTGTGCTGATATAAGTAACCATTTGACACTGGAGCCAGGCATTCTACTTCCTGTTCCATACTAAAGCTATTTGTGCCCGTATTTACACTACGTTGTCGTTCACCCGTGTACTACAAGTACTGGGTGAATCTTTTATCTAGACAGGTAGGAGTCGGATAGCACATCATGGAGCTGTTGTTGTTGGTTGCGGGAATGTTACGTCCTTGCAACATCTAAGGTCATATCAGGACGGGAACCGACTTGTAACAGTGCACACTCATAGCAACTTTGTAGTGCTGCCCCAATGGGAGACCAGGCCGCCAATTTCCCAACTTAGTCATATTATCCTGACACTCAGCCAACCAGTCCTTGTCCTATCCTACTAATACCGAGTGCCTGGCTAGGAACCAACAATTATCAATTTTTACGTCATTCGCTTGACTCGACCAGGGTTTGAAGCCCACAACCGATGAAAACTGGAGACGGATGCACAACTCATTCAGTCATCCCGTCTGGTCTGACATCAGGGAGCTTTGGTAGTGCACTGACTGCTCAGGCAAGTAAACACATAGACAAGTAGGCGTGGGTAGTGTGTTGATATCAGGGAGCCTAGGTGGTGTAATGGTTAGCACACTCACCCGGAATGCAAAGAAATGTGGGTTCGAGTCCCGCTCTAGGCGCAATATTTCGCATTTTCATCACACTCACGACACTGGCTGCCGTGACCATGATCCTGTACAAGCTACGAGTTGTACAGTTGTTGAACCTACCCTGTGTATGCATGTGTAAGTGCATTGCCTGTATGTATGTAATTGTAAGCAGTAAAATACTTACAATTCCAGGGTGACGAGTGTAGTAGTCTACACTGACCACTCATGCACGTAAACACATAGGCAGGTAGGCATGGGTAGTGTGTTGATATCAGGGAGCCTAGGTGGTGTAATGGTTAGCACACTCGCCCGGAATGCAAAGAGATGTGGGTTCGAGTCCTGCTCTAGGCGCAATATTTCCCATTTTCATCACCCCAACAACAGTAGTCTAATGTTTAGGATGCTAGCCATGGAATGGTAGAACTGTGGGTTTGACATCCTGCTCTAGGTGCAATATTCCCTTTGTTTGCCTTGACCCCAGGACAGTACTTTTCGGTAAACAGTTGGTGCCTCGATTTTGCGGTGCTTACCATCTTGGGTTAAATGAACAGGGATGTGCCCCTGAGGTCACGGTCAGGCATCGACCCAGGATGTGGCGCCACCTACCGCGCGACCACAGCAAACCGCAGCAACACACATGTAAACCACTCAACTAGATTGTTGTGTCCTGCTCATGGCCCTTCAGGAATTCACAGACGTAATAGCTAAAGTAAAAAGTAAAACTTGTTTGATTTAACAACGCCTCGAGCGCACAAAATGACTGCTTCCTGACCTAGATTGGGTTATTACCCAGGAACCTCTCAACTTCCTGCCAATGGCTGTCATGTTGACATGTGGGCTCTGTCAATTCAAACTTTAAAGTTCATTGATCTACTGGACTATAATCAGTTCAAAAGTTTGGGGTAGATATATCAAGGTATGTAAAGAATATATTTTGCTTTTTAGATTAAGAATTCATGTGCTCATTTCATTTACCCACTTGCTTGCTTGGGGTGGTTTGTATCCTTACGACGGTTACTGGTTGCAGAACTGCAACATTATAGAGAGGCTCCGATAAATTGGCCCAATCTTTGGTTGAAGATTAATCTTCAGTAGGGGCGGTTTTAGAAGCTGGGGACATCTTTACAACATTGTAATGGCTAGGTGTTTGGGCGGCACCGAATCTCTTCGGTCTGGCGGTAGTTGAGCACTTGTATCCAGCAGACAGCAGCAGGGGTTTCGAGGAAGGGCAGGTAAAGATGGGACCCCACCCAAGAACACAACTCCCCTGTTCAGGGGGAGAAGTATGCCTGGGAGAAATAGAAAGGGTAGAGTCTAGGAAAGAGAAATGAGGAGAGTTGAGTCAAAGGACCATGTCTATATGCTCTATGGTGACCAACCAGCGAGCCATAGACACGGACAGAGTAAGAGTAGAAAGTCAAATGCCGGCGGGCTCCCCCTCCTGGAACTCTTTTCAGACATATCGAGGAGGAACAAGGCCAGCGGAGAGGAGATAGAGAGAGGTGTGGGCGAGGTGCAGTCCGGATAGCAAGTGATTTACCCACATTTTCTCCACCTTTTATATAGGGTTGGTCCTCACCCATACTCAAACTACTGAGTTGTACTGTAGTATGGAGTGAATCTTTATCTAATGCATTCTTAATCTAAGAAGAAGCTTAATATATGGGTTAATTACTTATCTACTATAGCCCACAACCTTTGAAATGCAGAATATATGGGGGGGGGCGAATATTAATAAATGTGTAATTGAATCGAGAGAATCCAGGGGTCATGACCTTGGTTTTTGAGCATTCTCGCTCAGTTCATCAACTTTATGCTAATACAGATAAACAGTATACACCAATACAAGGACCTCCACAGCTTGTTTACAATGACGTGTTTTTCATTCCAGCAGCACGGTACATTGTGGGATGCGTGGTTTAAAAAACAAACCCTCGCGAAGCACATGGCTAATGCTAATACACTGGGTGCAGATATGAGGTGTGCTAGTTTCAGCTCATCTCAGCTCTTGTTTGAAACATAGAATACCAACTAAAAAATATATATAATAAATTAAGATGTTAATCTTTTATCCAGCATTGCATTTACATCAATCTAATCAGCACATCTTATAGTTATACCATTTGCATTTAGATTTAGACAAATCTGGGCACTCAGACTAGTGTTATAGCCTTAGCCGGAGTCAGTTTTACTTATTTTATTCATGTTTTTATTTATATCCTATGGTTAATAACATTTGTTGGGCTAGGAAATGGGTAGGCTTAATCAGACATTGGTTGTATATTTCTTTGAAACAAGTTTCTGTTGACACATTTGACATTTTAATATTTAGAACAAGAATTACTAATGGCAGTGATGTAAACATCAGCCTGTAAAACTACTGAAATTCTATGTTTCTTAGCACAAAATGCTCAATTATGGAAATTTGTGTCTTAAATATATTCATTATATTATTATATTGCATTCGTATATCGATGTTTATGCCAAATTATTCTGTATTTCGATTAATTTACAATAAAATCTAAGATGTTCATTGTGTATATCAGCAAACTCAATGGCTGTACGTATGTGTGTTGCTGTCAACACCGTTTTCAGCGTATGCGCAGTCGGAATGACGATCTAGTCTATTGATTCATATTATCATGTCGCAGCATGGACGAGCCTATAGCTAGGGTAACTCGGAATATGCGTATTAATGTGTATTTGCCATATTGTACACACAACACCCATTCACTGTTGTATACCCTAATACTAGTAATAGACAACTTGTGTAGGCTTGTTGTTTGTTTGTTCTTGTTTTATGTCCTAGCAACATCTAAGGTCATATCAGGACGGGCACCCACCTGTGACAGTATGCACTCATGGCGATTTTATAGTCCTGCCCCACTGGGAAATAGGCCCCATCACCATGACCCGATATCCCACTCAGTCATATTATCCTGACACCGAGCTAACCAGCCCTTGCCCTATCCTAATAATGCCAAGCACCAGGCTCGGAAGCGAGAAGTATCAGTTTTTAAGTCATTGGTTTGACTCGACCGGGATCCGAACTCGCGAACTCCCGATCTTCCGCTCTACCGATTCGGCCACCGCGCACAATACTCGTGTAGGCTAAGTCTAGTAAGTGGTGTGTGAATAGACTCACGACAGGCCTAAATTACAAATGTGTGATGCATAGGCCTACAGTCAGTTTGCGGTATAATATATCAATGACATTGATATATGTGTGTATATGGATATTACACATTGACAATGTGTATTTACCATATAAACACACATCTCTGTCGTAGAACCCAAGGTACCTTGGTTTACTCAGGTAGGATTATCTGTGTGTGGATAGGCTCAGGACAGGCCTAAAATATACACAGAGATATGGGACATACGCTGCAGTTGGTTTGAAAAGTAACTAAAATTATTTTAATATATAAATCAATGTCTTTACCATATATACAAATGACTGTCATAGAACCCAAAAATGAATTCCCTTGGCCTACTCGGGATGATTTTGTAATCGGTGTGTGGGTAGGCATAGGCTCAGGACAGGCCTAAAATAGACACAGATTATATGGGACATACGCTGCAGTTGGTTTGAAAAATAAATAATAGATCAATCAATGTATATTTACCATATACACACATCTCTGTCGTAGAACCCTACTCAGGTATGATTATCGTTGTATGGATATGCGATGGACAGGCCTAGAATATAGTGGTGGGGGGCATAATATGATGTAGGCCCCAGTGTTGGTTTGAAAAATAATTAATATTATAATTTATATCAATGTATATTTACCATATACGATATACACACATCACTGTTGTAGTAGACACCAATATCCATTATCCTACTCGGGGATGATTATCGGTGTATGGATAGGCTCATGATATGCCTAAAATATACACAGAGATATGGGACATGCACTGCAGTTGGTTTGAAAAATAACTAATATTATTTTCCATATATCAATCAAAGAATATTTACCATATACACACATCACTATCACAGAACACAAGATCCCTTGCCCTTGGCCTCTCGAGATGATTTAGTAATCGGTGTGTGGAGAGGCATTGGCTCAGGACAGGCCTAAAATAGACACAGATTATATGGGATATAGCATAGGCCCTATGCTGCAGTTAGTTTGAAAAATAAATAATATATCAACCAATGTGTATATATACCATATATATAGGCCTACACATCATAATCACTGACGATGAACGGGATGGTCGAATGAGTTAGAACGTCCTTCTCCCATGTTGGTAGATCGTGGGATCGAATCCTGGTCGAGTCAAACTAATGACTTAAAAATTGATACTTCTCGCTTCCAAGCCAAACGCTCGGCATTACTAGGACAGGGCAAGGAGCAGTGGAATGAGGAAGACCAGTCGTCTGCGACTGAAATTCCCCCTGCTTAAAGAACTAATGTACAAAAAAACAACAACAAAACCAATATTATAATGGCAATATCCCTTGGCCTACTCTACTCTCTAGTCCCGTCATCTGCATTGGTCACATTAGCAAACATGCGGACAAAGGCCTTGAACCCGTAAGCAGCGACACCCACAAAACACTGACACCGTAGAGGCTGCCTTTCTTCTGTCTCTGACTGAGTCAGACCAAAGACCCTATAATACTAAGACCACTCACTCCCTATCTCTCCCATGGTAATGTAAATTTTGCAGTGCCACCTTGTGATGGGTTTGATCAGCCCGGCTGCTGGTTGGTGTTTCACATGTAAACACATACAATTATATTATACATGAGATAGGTACGCATGAATACACATCAATATGAAATTGCTATGTCCTATGAACAAATACACATCATCATCAGCATCATCATCATCACACATCTTTCACATTCATATATACATTTATACATATAATATAGCACCTGTTTAACCAAGAGAACGGCCAGCCCACCAAGTGGTGGGTTTGATCATTTTGATTACACAGTACAGGCTGAGTGAGCCGTTTTAGTTTTATAGGGTCTTTGGTCAGACACAGTTAGGCCGAGCAAGGGAGGTGGCACCGCCAACCACCCTGTTAAAATTCTAGGCCTGGCGCTCACTCAAAAAGAGCAAGGGGGGAGGGGGGGCTACAAAAAGGGGTGACGCGTGTACAAAGGGTGGGGGGATTAGCTGGGAATGGTTCAGAAACAATACAAGGCATCGTGTTGAGAAGTTAGAAGGTGTGCTAGTGGCGGATACGTACCAATTGTCGTCATTTCAGGGAGATGTGTCACACGCGGTGGGCCAGTTTCACAACAACAACAATAACAAAGCGACCGGCCCCAAACTCACGCAGCCACATGGTCATGGCTCGGCAAATACTAGCTGCCGTTCTTTTCCATCGTGTCGACGCCCGGTTGTCGCGAATGAAGCCGAGATCCCATTTATTTGTTTGTTTACGTACATTAGTTGTTTAAGCAGGGGAAATTTCAATAGTGGATGATTGGTCTTCCTCATTCCACTGCTCCTTGCCCTATCCTAATAATGCTGAGCACCTGGCTAGGAAGCGCCAAGTATACATTTGTAAGTCATTGGTTTGACTCGACCAGGGTTCGAACCCACGACCCCACGATCTCCCCAAACACGGGAGACGGCCGCTCTAACTCATTCGGCCATCCCGTTAGCCTACAGTTTTGTTTGCAGGGTGCCCCTTTTTTTCTTTTCTTCTTAAATTGTTTTTTTGTTATAGCACTCAATGCGACCATTAGACTTAAAGTTGCATAGTCGAGATGGTTCAGAGTTTTTGTCATTTTCTGAGATAAATATATTAGATTGGTCATTATAATCTACCTTAGGCCTACTCTAGAATGAAGTATTTATTTTTGTTGTAATGGCTAACTTTTCAGATATTTGAAGTGCAATCATACAGAATTAACTTTGGAAAGCACGCCAAAACTCTGACACCATAGGTTTATGCAGTAATACGTTCTATTAAATTGACTCACTATTTTCCTCCTTCGATGTGGCAACACATGCTTAATAAGTGTAGGCCTATCAGTACCTAAGTTGGATATATAGAATCAAATCGAGGTAAGTGTTTTGGTTTTGAAAAGGTGATGCTTCATCTGACTATGCAGCTTTAAGCCTGAGGTCAACCTGCACTTTAATCCTAACCATAACCTTTAATTTGAGGAGGATATTGATATGGGTGTTCGTTGATGTAGACCGCATGCTAGCGATAGACTTCATGCTAAACTAGCACCGTCTGTGGTTTGGTTGCTGTGTGTTTGTTCATTGTTTGCTGGGGTTTTTGTATCCTGGCAACATCTACGGTCATATCAGGAGAGGCACCAATTTGTGACAGTGCACACTCATGGTGACGTTATAATGCTGTCTCACTTGGATACCAGACAACTGACACCATGACCTGATTTCCCATTCAGTCACATTATCCTGACACTGAGCTAACTGGTCCTTTCCCTATCATATAAATGCCAACCACCAGGCTAGGAAGCGACACGTATCAATTTTGAAAGTCATTGGTTTGAATCGGATGGGATTGCAACTCCCGGTCTTCAGCATGGTAAACCTGCACTTGCTGTAATTTAATTTAATTCTCTAATATGTAACACAGTTTATGATTAGGGTTAAAAGACCAGTGCCTCAGCACTGAAGGCATGTCACCGAGAGCAATAGCACCACTTAAACACCAAATAAATAGGTGGGCACACGCCATTGAGTTCATTATGATGTCATGCCATTATGCTCTTGTCACATACGCCTTATATATAATCCTCCGGTGCGACTGACACTGGTCTACATCCACTGGAGGTAAGGAGGCTGCAGGTGGCGCCACTGGTACAGTGTTGGGTCTTACAGATTATAACAATAATGATAATAATTCACTTACATAACTTTATACTCGCATAATTCGTTATACATAACACATACACACACATATATATATATATATATATATATATATATATATATATACCTAGTTTTATTTGGTTATTGCTGGAAGATCAGTGTTCCAATATTGAGAATATAATATATGTAGGTCTTATGTGTAACATATGTGCATGATTTGTGTAATATATATAATATATGCAGAATATTATAATATATACCCTATGTATATATATGCATTAAAAATAAGAATAAACAAATGGATAGATGTGTGATGTATAACGCATTATTCGAGTAGTAATGAAAGGGTAACATGTACATCCTATATTTGCTCTGTGCGCATTGTTGGAGTGCCTTCCCCCTCCCCTCCCAGCTGTCGGGTAAATTGCCGGGCGGGCTCCCCCCTCTCACGTCACACACTGGAGGAATATATCCAGGTAACGATACAATGCATTTGTTTCGTATATGTTTTCCCTCTGGGGCGATAACATTAATTACACTTGTCGTAACCTGGCCTCAGATTTTGGTGTGAAGTAAGACCCTATTCATTCCCCTCGCATTGGAAAGTGTCCTAAATGCCATTAGTCATTTAAGTAAGGTCGATTAAAAACAATTAACCTAATATATTTATTTATATATTTATATAAAAGGTAGCCAGAAACCATCGGATTGTGCAACTTTAATTAACTAGCAGAATTGTTTATTTGTTGTTTTACATCCTAGCAACATCTAAGATCACATCAGGATGGGTACCGACTTGTGACAGTGCGAACTCATGGCAACTTTATAGTGCTGCCCCACTGGGAGACCAGGCCACCAGCACCATGACCTGATATCCCACTCAGCCACATCATCCTGACACTGAGCCAACCAGTTCTTGCCCTATCCTAATAATGCAGAGCGCCTGGCTAGGATGCGAGCAGTATCAATATGTAGGTCATTCGTTTGTCTCGACCAGGGTTCGAAACCACGATCCCACTGTCTACCAACACGGGGGACGGATGCTCTAACTCATTCGGCCATCCCATCTGGTTAACTAGCAGAAAGACAGAGGTGGTGAACTTACTGTTGGCACGTCCAATTCTCCTCTTATAGTGGGTGCGGACAGTCATGTTGATCTTGTCGTGGATGCGTGAAAACGCCAGGCTTGCATGCCTCTTCATTATCCTACCAGTCAATAAAAGGTCAACATCCAGTTGCATACTGACTCCCTGTGCGCAAAATCCGTACAATGCATGTGTGCGTCCACGTTGGGGTCCGCCCCAACAGGTAAGAAGTGGCACACTTGGTTGTCGCAGTGCACACTGAAGAGGACCGCCCCAGCCAGACGCCATTGATTGGTTGGTCACACGGTGGGATACTCTAAACTAACAAATCATCGACCAAAACCCCCGTGCCCAAGTGAATGTGTGGCCTGTATTGAACTGAGGTTCCGCTCAATTTGGTGTATTATATACAGTATTATAATGCTACTGTAGTGGTCTGCACTGACCTCTCAGGCAAGGAGCCGCATATACAACAGGCATGGATATTGTGGTGACATCATGAGCCTAGGTGGTGTAATGGTTATCACACTGGCTCGGAATGCAAAGATATGTGGGTTTGAGTCCCAGTCTAGGCGCAATATTTCATATTTCCATCACCCCCCATAAATTGTGCATATTGTATATACTATTTATTTTATATATGTTATATATCATACTTAGATGTTGCCAGGACGTAGAACTCCAACAAGCAACCAAAATATCATAGGTATTATTAAATAGGATAGATATAAATATTCTATATAGAATAGATGCAATAGATATATTACATTGCATATATATATACATATATGTAAGTTGCGAAGGATGTAGGGTAGTTTGGATCCATTCAAGCCTATTTGTTAATATGTTTATAAGGTATGAATTATAACATGTAAAAAAATATATGTGCTATGGGATATGACATATAATGTATAATATGTATAGCCTTCTGCAGTAACAAATATATATATATATCTAGTCGACCAGATAGGATGGCCAAATGAGTTGAGCGTCCATCTCCCATTTTTGTAGATCGTGAGATTCAAACCCTAGTCGAGTCAAACCAATGACTTAAAAATGTATACTTGTTGCTTCCTAGCCAGGCACTCAGCATTATTAGGATAGGGCTCAGTGTCAGAATAATGTGACTGAGTGGGATATCAAGTCATGATGCTGGCAGCCTGGTTTTCAGTGGGGCAGCACTATACAGTCGCCAAGATTGCGCACAGTCACAAGTGGGTAGCCATCCTGATATGAACTTAGATGTTGCTAGAATGTAAAACAACAAACAACAACTGTTATGTAATATTATATATAGTTTTTAAAAGTGAGCAGAGTGACAGTTGGCTCACGGTATAGGAGGCGGGGGGAGTAGAGAATGACCCGCTCTGCAGCAAATAACATGGAAGAAGATGGTAATGGGAAACATTTAAGGGGCTGCCATTATTTATATCCACATAATAAATTATATAGTACATATATATATATATATATATATATATATATATATATATATTACACTTAGTATAATTATAATATTTATATTTATCATATCTGCACTATTTAATAATAATTCAAATACATAATATATGCAATATATAATATATACACTAAGTAATATATACACACCATAGTATATAAGTATAACATAGAGTAGGGATGTAATGTGTGTGCATGTATTAATATGCCATCATGCTAGATGGAATTCTTCATCGACGAGGTTCTGTTACGCTATCGTCAAACTCAACAAAGTGTTAGTACAACGTGACGTCCATGCCCATGTCGGTAAACCCTTGATTGGTTACGTAATCCACAGCAGTTAGTGTAATGGTTGTCACTCTTATAAGGTGTGTGAGACGATGGGGGCTGGTGAAGAAGCCCAGTGAACCACATACTGCTACCCACAGTGGCCGTATTCGATTAACATGACCCGGGCGACTCAGGTCACCCGAGTTGCGAGAATTTCAAATCGAACACCCCGAGTGGAGTCGACAAAAACATGTGCCGTGTGCAAAAACCTCCGACCCCAGTAACCCACATCTTGGCTGGGGGTGGCTAGTAATGATGACATCACATAAATTTGCGCTGGTACCGTCCTGTAGGATAACAGCTACCAGTACCAGTCCTACATCGTTTTGTTGGTAATAACCGAGATTAATGAAATGGAAATAAACTATGCAATCATGAAATACTTAAAATCCTATTTTGCTGTCGTTATATCGGTTATTAATTTTTTTTTTAAGTTTTAGATTAAGCCACCATTTTTTCCACCCCGAGCATTGAGAAGCATGTCTGTTTATTCAACCCGAGTGGCTCGGGTGACCCGAGTTGGTTAATCGGGAGTTATGCTATTTTTCTTACTTTTATTATCAGCTCGCGTGAATGTTGTCTTTCTTTCTCTGATCAGTTAGAACATTATGTCATCATGTAGAGCTTTTAATTCGGGTTATTTTGGTATAAAGAATGCTGTGATAGGACAATTAGAACGGGAGTTATGCTATTTTTCTTTATTTTACTGAATTTATTATTGGTGGTTGCTGGAAATTAAGGAATTTAGCAAGTTTGACATGAAATTTCAGAAAGAATACTAACACTAGTAACAGTGATGGTCTGTAAAAAATTGAGCTTCTTACTTGTACTATAGAGAATGAGACTCTTTAATATTGGACAGATCATATGCAAAATAGCTTCCAGGTGGGACCCTAAAAACCAAGATTTGGCTATTTTGGAAATGTGCACAAATCGGGGTAAAAAAAATCAACCTTTAAACACTCATAACTTTGCAGCTATTCAATCGATCTAAATGATTTTTATATCATTGAGATCCAATTTAAAAGCTCTGTACAGATGTATACCGTGGAATACTGACCTGTTGAAAATAGAAATCACTTTGGAGTACGTACTGATAACACCCTTTCTGTATATACCGGGCGCGGTGTTTGAATCCGTGCAGGAGATCGGGAGTTCAATTCCCGGTCGAATTAAACGAATAACTTACAAAATTGACACTTGTTGATACATAGCCTGGCACATGGCACTACTAGGATCGAGCTAGGATTGGTTAGCTCAGTACCAGGATAATATGATTGAGCGGGAAATCGGGTCATGGTGTCAGTGGGCTGTTCTCCCAGTGAGGCAGCACTATAAAGTCGCCATGAATGCGCATTGTCAAAAGTCGATACCCGTTCTGCTATGACCTCAGATGTTGCCAAGACGTAAAACTCTAACAAATAAACGATAAACTAGATGTGAGCCAGGATATATATTGGCGGTAAGAGTGTGACCGAAAAGTTATTTGGAAAACATAGGATTGTTCCTGATGTTGTCTACTGCCCATTCACATAATAGACAGACTGAGCATAACAAAGAAGAATTCTGTCAAACAGGCTAAGTTGACAGAGACCCCCGCCCCCTGACTCCGCCCACCTACACACATGCGCACACCCCCCCATATATATATATATATATATATATATATATATATATATATATATATACATAGATACATATATATGCTCTATTATTATATAGTGCATATGCGATGTATAAGCATTAGGCGAGTATAAAGACACGGAAGGGGATTAATATCAATTGTTCTATTCATTATCTACCAACCACTATTCCCGATGTATTCACTCCTTATCCTACATCTTGATACTGGTGGCGCCACCATCGACCCCGACCCTAACTACGGGAAATCGCATTGTCATTCGCGCCCGAGAATGTATATATATATTTATATATATATATATATATATATATATATATATATATATATATATGGAGAGAGAGGAAATAGTGAAGTATTTATATATAAACGGCGGAGTAATTATTATTATTGCTTATTATCATTTGGTTATTGTTAATGTTATCTTGGTTGTGTGTGTGTTGTTCTAGTTCATTATTGGTTATTGGCCAATCGCTGATCGCAGTGCACGACACCGCACCGAACCACACGGGCGACCACAGCGCCAACTGCCCCTCGGCGGGTTTGACATTCATTATGTCATTTGGTCTCCGAATTTTAAAGTTCAAACCCTAGCCGAGTAACTTAATAATTTAACACGGGATGGCCGAATGACTTGAGCGTCCGTCTCCTGTTTGTGAGATCGGGGGACCCGAACCCATGGGTTCGTGGGTTCAAGCCCTGGTCGAGTCAAACCAATGATCCCGTTATAGCAGATGGTGGGATTCAAACCCATGGATTCGAACCATGCTGGAGTCAAAGCAATGATGTACACATTTATACTTGCCGTTTCCTAGCCAGGTGCTCGGAATTATTAGGATAGGGCAAGGACTGGTTGGCTCAGTGGCCGGATAATGTGAGTTAGTGGGATATCAGGTCATGGTGCTGGCAGTCTGGTCTCGCAGTGGGGCACCACTATAGAGTTGCCATGAGTGCACACTGACACAAGTCGGTACCCATCCTGATATGACCTTAGATGTTGCTAGGACGTAAAACAACAACAAACATATACACTTACTTGCTGCATAGCACGGAACTCGGTATTGCTAGGATAGGGAAAGGAGCAGGGCCTGAAGAAGACCAATTGTCAATGAGTGAATTTTGTCATGCTTAATCAAAGAATGTAATCTAAAAAAAACCAGCAGAATTACTAAAACAACTGGCAAGGATATTAAATAATTAACAAGGTCCTTCTTAATTTAATGTTACATGACATAGCTACCGTTGAATAATATCAAAATTACACTCAGCCACTGCCTAGCTTTGTCTATTGTTGGTGTTGTTTTTGTTTGACATCCTAGCAACATCTAAGGTCATATCAGAACGGGTACCGACTTGTGACAGTGTGCGCTCATGGTAACTTTATAGTGCTGCCCCACTGGGAAATCAGGCCACTGGCACCATGACCCAATATCCCACTCAGGCACATTATCCTGACACTTAGCTAACCAGTCCTTGCCCTATCCTATTAATGCCCAAGTGCCAGGTTCGGTAGCGAAAAGTATCAATTTCATAAGTCATTGGTTTGACTCGGCAGGGAATCGAACTCCGAACCTTCTGTATGGGAAGCATGCGCTCTACCTATTCGGCTACCGCGTCCGGTGGTAACAGTAGCTTTGTCTACTTTGATCTCAATCGGCGATAGGCGTGTCCAATAAACTTCAAGGTGGAAAGACAATGTGAAAACAATATATACTAACAGTAACAGCACAAAGGGCAGTACACGCTCAGTGGGTCGGGGTTATTGAGTGCATTACGCAGAAGTAAACAGAGAATGGCAGGGGAGTGTAGATAAGATTTGTTTGTTGTTGTTTTACGTCCTAGCAACATCTAAGGTCATATCAGGATGGGGTTTATCTAGATGTCCGCAGTAGATAAACCACGCCCACAGATTATAAGGCACAGCACAATTCAACCCATCCTTCAGTTATGGGAGTGGGGTAAGGGTGGGAGGCGACGGGTGCACGGGGGGTCGGGGGGGGGGGCAATATACCCGCGAAATTCTGCCTGATGGTTTGTACAGCGGGTAATCAGGGCCGTAGCTAGCGGGGGGAAAGGTGGGTTGTAAGGGGAAAAATTAACCACCCCCTCCCCACTCCCCACCCCACCCCCGCTCCATCTTTCAAAAAAGAAAAGTGAGCAAGGTGACCGAATTGGAAGAGCACAGGCCTCGCCTGTAGATCCGGGGTTCGGTTCCCGGTCGAGTCAAACCATTGACTTATAAAATTGATACTTGTCGCTTTCTAGCCTGGCCATCGGCATTAATAGGATATGGCAAGGACTGGTTAGTTCAGTGTCAGGATAATGTGACTTAATGGGATATCAGGCCATGGTGCCAGTGGCCTGATTTTCCAGTGGGGAAGCACTATAAGGTCGCCATGACTGCACAATCACAAATCGGTACCGTCCTGATATTTATTTTTGGGGGTTAATGATCATTTTATTCAGCAAATAAAGTTGTTTTTTTCAGCGCCGAGGCACTGGTCTTCGGGCCATGATATGTTACATTCATTCACATTTATATATATAGTCGCAAATCAACAAGAGTTTGATACAAATATGCCCTTAGATGGTGCCAGGACATAAAACCTCAACAGCCTACCAATCCACAAAAGAAAGCCCAGTGTGAAACTTCCCTGAAATGGCTGGAAATGGCATTTCAGAGCCTCTCGAGATTTATTTTAAATAATATTACCTATTACTTCCTACTACTACCTACTATTACATATTACTATATACTACTACCTACTACTACTTACTACTACATACTGCTACTTACTACCACTTACTACTACCCACCACTGCCTACTACCACCTACTACTTCTTCCTGCTGCTACCTACTACTACATACAACTACCTACTACTCCCTACTATACCTATTACTACATACTACTACCTACTACTACATATTACTACACACTACTACTTACTATGACTTACTACTACACACTACTGTCTACTACTACCTACTACTACTTCCTGCTACCTACTACTACATAAACTACCTACTACTACCTACTACTACATACTAGTACCTACTACTACCTACTACTACCTACTACTACCTACTACTACCTACTATTACTTACTGCTACCTACTACTACCCACTACTACCTACTAGTACATACTACTACCTGCTACTACATACTACCTACTACTACTTACTACCACATACTACTAAATAGTACTACCTCCTACTGCCTACTACTGCCTACTATCACATACTACTATATAATACCTACTACGACCTACTACTAGTTAATACCTACTACTACCTACTAGCACCTACTACTACCTACTACCCACTACTATCTACTACTATATACTACCACATACTACTACTTACTACTGCCTACCATTACCTACTACTACCTAGTACTACCTACTACTACCTAGACCAAACTACTACTACCTACTGCTATCTACTACTACCTACTACTACCTACTACTACCTACTACTACCTACTACTACCTACTACTACCTACTACTACTACCTACTATTAGCTACTACTACCTACTACTACATACTACTACAGGCTACAGGTATAACATTACCAATGACCTGCACATCTGAACACCCATCGGACGCGGTAGCTGAATCGGTAAGAGCGCTGGTTTTCCATGTGGTAGGTCGGGGGTTCGAACCTCAGTCAAGTGAACCAAATGATTTACAAAATTGATAATCGTTGGTACCCAACCTGCCACTCTGCATTAATAGGATACAGCAAGGAAAGGTTCGCCCAGTAACAGGACAATGTGACTGAGTTGGATATCGTGTCATTTTTCTTGAAGATTTATACAGCCTATCATGGATAAGTCTGAATAGACTTGGTTTCACCATTAGACAGGTTGTCGACGGAAAGCCCGAGCCTACACTTTTACCAATCCAAGGGATTTTTAACCTCCCACACCACATAGACATGGTATGAGAGCAACTGGCCTTTGATGATGCTGTAAGTTATACACAGCGGTGGAAATCCAAATTGGCAGCGGTGGGGAGGGCACCGGGAATTGAACCCATGACCTTCAGATTAAGAGTCTGACCTAGAAAAAGTCAGACACTCTAACCACTCCGCTACTGAGAACACCACTGGCAGTGCTGGCAGCCTGATTTCCCAGTGGGGAAGCACTATCAAGTCCCCATGGGTGCAAACTGTCACAAGTCGGTAGCCGTTCTGACATAATCTTTAAATGTTTGCTGTGGACCAGACACAGTGGCCTAATCGGTAGAGCGCAGGATTCCCGTGCGGAATGTCAGAAGTTGGAATCCCAGCTGAGTCAAACCAATGACTTGTTGATATCTAACCTAGAGCTCGGCATTATTAGAATAGCGCAAGAACTTGATAGCTCAGTGTCAGGATAAAGTGACTGAGTTGGATATCGGGTTGTGGTGCCAGTGACCTGATCTCCCAGCGGGCAGCACTATACAGTCTCCATAAGTGTGTTGTGTCACAAGTACCTGTCCTGATATGACCATAAATGTTGCTAGAACATTAAAGCCAAACAAATCAACAAGCTGTTGCTAATAGCCCTGTCACACTACGACGTATCTCGCCGGCGTGCCGCCAACGTGCAAAATCACTTTTAATCGTCGAGACGCGGCAAACTTTTCGCCGTCAGCGCAACGTATTGGTAGCGTGGCTGACGTTGTGAGAAATATACCAAAAAAGTTTGGTGTGCCATCCTGATATGACCTTAGATGTTGCTAGGATGTAAAACAACAACAAACAAAAAAGCAACAGTTTGGCGCAACGAGCCTCACGCGCGCGCGGCGTGTACCTAGTGTTCGCATAATATTATTCCAATGTGTTTAACGTATCTCGACGCACCCCTAACATCGCCATAATGTTAGAACCCATGCATTGTCGCACGTCCAAAGTTTTGTGCAAGCACAGAACTTTGCCGATACCCTGACATGCCTCGCTGACTGTCACCGTCCATCAACGAATACCAACGCGCGCGTAACGCGCGCCTAACTCGCGCCTAACGCTTCTAGACGTCTCCCGACTTTTCGGCAAAATATGACACACGTCGACGCGCATTGGCGAGAAACGTCGTAATGTGAAAGCACAATAAGACGTAAAACACCAACAAACAATGAAACAGTTTGTTCTGGTAACAGTGAATCTGACAGGGGTTTGCTGATCACAAATATTCAATTAAAAGAAAATAGAGCTACTCACTCACTGCATATTTCTGCTGGCCGTTCATAATCAGCCATCGTCCACCGGAAGCGCCCACTTTGAAAACCAGAATCGCTGTCCGTACCCAACCTGGGTGACCAGACGGGATGACCGAATCAGTTGAGCATTAGTCTCCCGTTTTGGTAGATGTTTGGGTTCAAACCCTGGTCGAGTCAAAGCAATGACTTAAAATTGATACTTGTCGCTTCCTAGCATTGCATTTGACATTAATAGGATATGGCAAGGACTGGTTAGCACAGTACCAGAATAATGTGACTGTGTGGGATATCGGGTCATGGTGCTGGCAGCCTAAATTCCCAGTGGGGCAGCATTATAAAATTTGCTGTGAGTGTGCACTGTTACAAGTCGGTACCCATCCTGATATGACCTTAGATGCTGCCATGACATAAAACTCCAAGAAAGAAACCAAAACAGCTTTACAAATGAATTGACAATTAATCCACTTGCAGTGTCATCCACATAGCGCGTCCCTGGTATGCGCCTCTCATATTATTTCTGTGTTTTCCCTCTCTGTAATAGTTTGCATGTTCTCCGCTTGGTGGCGACAGAAGGGTGAGGCTAGGTGCAGCCCGATATGGTCTGTGATCGCCGGGAACAAGTCAACTCACTTGGGCTGCTCCTTGCTTCTGCGGAGTGGATCCTGCCCGAGCTGTTGCGTGGGAGGGCAGAGGTCAGAGGTCAGAGGGGGCAGCTGTCCCTTGAGTGTAGGTAGCTATTCTGAGGTGTATGTGTGGTGCATGTATATGGTTCCAGGGTGCTATTCATAGACATGTGCCACTGTGGTTTATTAGTGAGGGCGCGGATAAAACACAACAGTGCCCTAAGATGAACACACCACACCACTGCACCAACAATTCGCATATGTTTTCCAGTTTAAAATCTGACCCGGTATTCCTGGTTAAAGCTGTACAGTCCGATGAAAGCATTAAATGTAACGACCCGAAATTGGACCAGACGGAATGGCTGAATGAGTTGAGCGTCCGTCTCCAGCTTTGGTAGATCGTGGGATTCGAAGCCATGTGTTTGAAACCTTGTCGAGTCAAACCAATGACTTAAACATATATACTTGTTGCTTCCTAGCCAGGTGCTTGGCATTACTAGGATAGGGAAAATGCTGATTGGCTTGGTGTCAGGATAATGTGACTGAGTGGGATATTGGGTAATGGTGCTGGCTACATTCCTTACACACGGTATGCGAATGCGAATGTGAATGCGAATGCGAATGCGAATGTGAATGCGGCAACTTGATCGGTCCCTATAGCGATCGGTGTGGCATGCGGCATTTGGCATGCGGCATGCAGTATGCGAATAGAAATCTCAGTCAGACGTGTCCATTAGTTTTAGACGAGGAGAGGCGACTAATCATTATGGAACGGTCACACACAGGGGTGCAGAGGGGAAACATATGGTCGTTGGTGGTGGTGGGCAGACGCATGCCGCATACCGCGTAGAAGGAATCCTCCCATCTGCATACCGCATGCCGCATGCCGCATGCCGCATGCCGCATGCCGCATGCCGCATACCGCATTCCGCGTATAAGGAATCTTATCTTTAGATGTTGCCATGATGCAAGGTTATAACAACTAACCAACAAAAAACCGGAAATTGGGGTGGGGGGGGGGGTAGCTTTCTGTACTGTAGTATTGATGAAACCGGGAAAATAGTAGTCAAGGAGTTCATGGTGCGCTTCTATTCGCAACGGCACAGTACAGTTTGAAACTGATCATATATCTCAAGCTAAGCAAATGTGTGAGCAGATGAAATATTCACCTACCAGACTCTGTGACTGCAGCTACATGCACATGTCCAATGTGACAACATGTATTCGTAGCACAAAGTGGCCTTATCAGTTGAGTTCACAACACATTATGAGTTGCTGTCATCATCGCCAGTGATGGACAACCAAGAGAGAGGCTGATGAATAATAAAAAGTAGTTATGGCTACTGGCAAGCGTGAATTCCGCAGATACCTTGTCAGTGTCATATTGCCCAACTATTTAATATTTGCTTTTTTATTTACACACTTATTCTATCCATTCATTTCTAACGAATATCACATGGACACTTGTCATATTGAATGAAATAAGTCATATTTAGTGAACTGTTAATGCACATGGAATAGACTGCCATACATTTGTAGGATTCACAATGTTTTGGAAAAACCACAAACTGTGATCGTGGTTTTACATTCTGGCAAATTATCTACAGACACCATAACCGGGCGCCGTGGCCAAATCGGTAGAGCACATGCCTCGCGTGCTGAAGATCGGGAGTTCACGAGTTTGGTTCCCGGTCGAGTCAAACCAATGACTTAAGAATTTATACTTGTCGCTTCCTAGCCTGGTGCTCGGCATTATTAGGATAGGGCAAGGACTGGTTAGCCCAGTGTCAGGATAATGTGACTTAGTGGGATATTGGGTCATGGTGCCAGTGGCCTGATTTCCGAGTGGGGCAGCAATATAAAACCACCATGAATGCATACTGTCACAAGTCGGTACCCGTCGTGATATGACCTTAGATGTTGCTAGGATGCAAAACAGCAACAAACAAACTACAGTCACCATAGGACCGGTGCTGTCTTGTAACAGTGCACTCTCCCATATGGGTTTGAACTTTTATGGTGTGGTACAGTGTCACCAGTAGCATGGCAGAATATCCCACTCAGTCGTGTTATTCCGACATTGAGACAGTCAGTCCACGACCCCGAACACTTGTGACAGTGCATACTCAAAGTGGTTTCATAATGCTGCCGTCCTGTGATACAGTGTATTCAGCAGTATGGCAGAATATCCCACTCAGTCGTGTTATAATGACATTGAGTCAGTCATTCTATGCCCGAATCCTCCTAATACATATATATATTCATTCATATTTAACATATAAATATGGGGCCGTATAGGTTGGTTGGTTGTTGGAGTTTTACATCTTGGCAACATCGAAGGTCATATCATGATGGGTAGCGACTTGTGACAATGTGCACTCATGACGACTTTATAGTGCGGTCACTGGAAAATCTGGCTGCCAGCACCATGACCTGATATCCTAATCAGTCACATTATTCTGATGCTAAGCTAACCAGTCCTTGCCCTATCCCATTCATGCCGAGGGCCAGATGAGGAAGCAACAAGTATACATTTTATAAGCCATTGCTTTGACTCGACCCGGAATTGAACTCTTGATCTCCAACACGGGAGGCATGGGCTATACCGATTCAGACACCACGTCCGGCTAGAATATGAATATGGGACTGTATAGGGGGTAAAGGTGCATAATGTAGGATGGCGAAAAGAACGAGTGAGGGAATCAGGTCGTGAGGAATGAGGTGGTGAGGGAATGAGGTGGTGAGGGAATAAAGGAGTAAGGGAATGAGTGAGTGAAGGAATGAGGTGGCAAGGGAATGAGGTTGTGAAGGAATGGGGTGGTGAGGAACGAGGTGGTGAGGAATGAGGTGGTGGGGCAATGAGGTGGTGAGGGAATGAGGTGGTGGGGCACGATTTGGTGGGTAATGAGATTGTGAGGCAATGAGGTGGCGAGGGAACAAGGTGGTGGGGGGATGAAGTGGTGAGGGAATGAGGTGGTGGGGACGAGGTGGTGAGGGAATGAGGTGGTGAAGGAATGGGGTGGTGAGGAAGAAGGTGGGGAGGAAGGAGGTGGTATGGGAATGATGTGGTCAGGGAATGAGATGGTGGGAACGAGGTGGTGGGTCATGAGCTTGTGAGGGAATGAGGTGGTGAGGGAACGAGGTGGTGGGGGTATGAAGTGGTGAGGGAATGAGGTCGTGGGGGACGAGGTGGTGAGGGAATGAGGTGGTGAGGGAATGAGGAGATCAAAGAATGAGGTGGTGGGGGAATGAGGTGGTGGGGGTATGAGGTGGTGAGGGAATGAGGTTGTGAGGACATGAAATGGTGAGGGAATGAAAGGATGAAAGAATGAGGGAATGAAGAAATGAAGTGTTAGGGAATGAGGTGGTGAAAGGAATGAGGTGGTGAGGGGATGAGGGAGTGGAAGGAATGAGGTCATGGGTGAATGAAGGGACAAGGGAATGAGGTGGTGGGGGAATGAGCGGTAAGAGTTGTGAGTTGGTGATAGAGTTCATTGATGATGGAATGAGGTGATGATTGAAGGAAGTGATGGGGGGATGAGGTGGTCAGGGAATGAGCTGGTCAGGGAATGAGGTGGTGAATGAATGAGGAAATGAAGTGGTGAGGGAATGAAGCGGTGAGGGAATGAAGTGGTGAGGGACTAAAGGAGTAAGGGAATGAGGGACTGAAGGAATGATTTTGGTGAGGGAATGAGGTGGTAGGGAAATGAGGTGATCAGGGAATGAGGTGGTGAGGACATGAAATGGTGAGGGAATGAAGGGATGAAAGATTGAGGGCATGAGGAAATGAAGTAGTGAGGGAATGAGGTGGTGAGGGAATGAGGGAGTGAAGGAATGGGGTGCTGGGGGAATGAGGTGGTGAGGACATGAAATGGTGAGGGAATGAAGGGATGACATAATGAGGGAATGAGGAAATGAAGTAGTGAGGGAATGAGGTGGTGAAAGGAATGAGGTGGTGAGGGAATGAGGTGGTGAGGGAATGAAGGGATGAAAGAATGAGATAATGAGGAAATGAATTGGTGAGGGAATGAGGTGGTGAGGGAATGATGCAGTGGAAGGAAGGAGGTGGTGGGGGGAATGAAGAGACAAGGGAATGAGGTGGTGGGGGAATGAGGTGGTGAATCAATGAAGTGGTGGAGGAATGAGCAGTAAAGGTTGTGTGTTGGTGATAGAATTCACTGATGATGGAATGAGGTGATCACTGAAGGAAGTGATGGGAGGATGATGTGGTGAGGGTTTCAGTAGGGGTGAGGGGGCGTAAGTGGGTGAGTGGATAAGCAGGAGAGTGGATGAGTGTGTGCGTGTGTGAGTGAGTGAGTGAGTGAGTGAGTGGGTGAGGTGTTGAGGGTTTCAGGGGTGAGGGGTGATGAGTGATCAGGGAAGAAAGTAATAGGGGAATGAGGTGGTGAGGGTTTCATCAGGGGGCATGAGGGGGTGTGAGGAGGTGAGTGGATGGGCGGGTGCGTGGGTGTGTGGGTGAGCCCGGCGGGAGGGATGGGGGTGGGGCTGAGACGGGACTGGCGGCCTGGTGCTCCCAGGACACCCCTTGGTGCTTGCTATTCTTGACCGGGGTTAGTTATTTCTGACGTGGTGATGGAACAGGACGGTTTACACACGGGAACACTTTCAGGACCGGCCCGATGTGCCTTGAATGTGCCGTCCCCCCTCCACTCCCCCGCAAGTACTGGCTCATAAAATCCCCAAGAAAAATACAATATAGATACACGTCAAAGACCCTATAATACTAAAACGGCTCACTCAGCCTGTATTGTGTAATCAAATTGATCAAACCCACCACTTGGTGCGCATGCTATATTATATGCATAAATGTATATATGAATGTGAAAGATGTGTGATGATGGCGATGCTGATGATGATGCTGATGATGATGGGTATTTGTTCATAACAATTTCATATTGATGTGTATTCATACTTACCTATCACATGTATAATATAATTGTATGTGTTTACATGTGAAATACCAACCAGCAGCCGGGCTGATCAAACCCACCACAAGGTGGCACTGCTAAATTTACATTACCATGGGAGAGATAGGGAGTGAGCTGTCTTACTATTATAGGGTCTTTGTACACTTGTATACAAATATATGGTAGAGGAGGTATGTAGTGCAACGCCCCCTCGCTAAACCAAAATACAACGCCTTCTCTTGTAAAGTGCGGCATTATGATTTTTGATCTGAGTTAGATTCCTTGAAGAAAGTTACAGGCTGATGGATTTGAGTTCCTTAATACACTTAGTTAATAAATATATATAAATATATGTATATATATGTATAAATCAGCTTGATCATTATAATCTATTACATGGACCAGGCACTGTGGTTGAGTTGGTAGAGCGCAGACTTCTTATGCAGAAGGTCAGAAATTTGAAAACCGGCCAAGTCAAAGCAATGACTTACTAAATTGATATTTGTCACTACGTAGCCAGGCGTTTGGCATTATTAGGATAGAGCACGGACTGGTTAGTTCAGTGTCAGGATAATGTGACTGAGTGGGATATCAGGTCATGGTGCCGGCCCCCAGTGGGGCAGTACTATAAGGTCACAAGTTGATACCCATCCTGATATGACCTCAAATGTTGCCAGGACGTAAAACTAAAAAAAAAAAAATATCTACTCGCCATATATCTACTACTAACCCAATAGACCCCTTTCAATGTTTATACACATCGTGTATGCGCGCGCAGCATGGCTGCAGAACAAAGGCACACTGCCATTGGGTTTCCCGAGACACGCAGTGCAAAACGTTTATTTTATTCAAAATTCATAGAAATGCAGAACCTTAACCATTTAAATATAATATTACCTATTCATTGAATATGTTTTCTATATGTGTTCCAAGCGGGTTGCTTCTAGGTGGTGTAATTTTAGAGCTATTTCACTTTTTCTGTATGAAGATTGCTCACGACCATTGACAATGCATTGAGTGTGCCGGTACACGCAGTGCAAAACGTCTATTTTATTCAGAATTAATAGAAATGCAGAAGGCTAACCTTATAAATTTAATATAATCTATTTATTGAATATGTTTTCTATATGTGTTCCAAGCAGGTTGCTTCTAGGTGGTGTGGTTTTAGAGATATTTCACTTGTTCTGTATGAAGATAATTCAAGATTGCTCACAGCCATTGACAATGCATTGAGTTTGCCGGTATGCGCAGTGCAAAACGCCTATTTGATTCAAAATGAATAGAAATGCAGAACCCTAACCTGATAAATTTACTATAATCTATTCATTGAATATGTTTTCTATATGTGTCCCACGGGGTTGCTTCTAGGTGATGTGGTTTTAGAGATATTTCACTTTTTCTGTATGAAGATTGAGTTTGCAGTGTGACAGTGTGTCGTCCTGCAGCCAAAAGGCATATGCACTGATCTAGATACCTATGTTGACATCATATGAAATAGGTCTATAGACCTATTTCAATGTTTACTACCATCGTGTATGTGCGCGCAGCTTGTCTGCAGAAGAAAGGCACACTGCCATTGAGCTTGCCGATACGCGCAGTTCAAAATGTCAGTTTTATTCAAAATTAATAGAAATGCAGAGCCTAACCTTATAGATTTAATATAATCTGTTATTTGAATATGTTTTCTATATGTGTTCCAAGCGGTTTGTTTCTAGGTGTTGTAGTCTTAGAAATATTTCACTTTTTCTGGAGGAAGATTGCCCACGGCCATTGACAATGCATTGAGTTTGCCAGTACGTGCAGTTCAAAACGTCAATTTTATTCAAAATTAATAGAAATTCAGAAGCCTAACCTTATAGTTGTAATATAATCGGTTTGTTGAATATGTTTTCTATATGTGTTACAAACGGTTTGTATCTAAGTGGTGTATTTTTAGAGATATCTCACTTTTTCTATATGAAGATTGCTCACGGCCATTGCCGGTACTCGATGTGCAAAACGTCTATTTTATTCAAAATTGATAGAAATGCACAACCCTAACCTTATGAATTTAATATATTCTATTCGGTGAATATGTTTTCTATATGTGTTCCAAGAGATTTGTGTCTAGGTGGTGTGGTTTTCGAGATATTTCACTTTTTCTGTATGAACATTGCTCATAGCCATTGCATTTGCAGTGTGACAGTGTGACAGGGTGTCTAGCTTGGTCTAGGTAGCGGGACACCAAGCTAAAGTGTGTTGTACTGCAGCCAAGCAGCGCGCGCACTGACCTAGATACCTATGTTGACGTCATATGAAAGTTGGTCTATAGACGGTCGGGTTGCAGCCACCTGGAACTCTGTTGTCTGTGCTATCAAGTACCTGACCGCACTCCCTCCTCCAGCAGCAGGCCGGCTCCCTCTCAACTCGGTTCATTTCCATTGACAGCTTTGTGACCAGCCACAGTGTATGACTCTCTCTAAAGTAATTATCTCTTCTCTCCCTTCTTAAAGTATCTTAAAGCTGCATTGCACGATGAAAGCATTGAATCTTCAAAAGCAAAGCACTTGACCTAGACTTGATCCTATATATCTAACTTAGATACCGGTGCACTTATTATGTTCGTACATAGAAGGGGATATGTATACTCATCATCATCATCATCATCATGCTGTCAGTCGCAATGCGACAAAGACAGCTTTTCATTACTCTGCTGTGAGAGTGATGTCTATGAGTCAGTCTTAATGTCTCTCAGCTTCAGGTTTCTCTTGATGGTACATTTCATGAAAGCTGCCTGCAAAAGTGTTGAAGGGCTTCTGGCTTTTACAAGTTACCAGCGGCACTCTCTCGGGGAGCAAATAGAGGTTTCACACCGGCAAGAACATGTCCAGACAGGTGCAACACTATTTGTCCCTCCAGTGGCTGGTTGGGAGATGTTGGGAGTTCGATACATCAACCGCCCTTGATGATGCCACAGTGACATGGTTTTCTGTTCAGGGTTTGCTACCTTAGCCTTCGGTTCTGTCAAGAACCTGTACCACAAGGCAGTGGTTTACAATTCTGCAGGGCAGGGGCTTCAAACTCCCTGAGGTATTGCATTACCTGCATACTACTAAGGTAGGTACCCCACATCCGCCGGGGGCGCCACTATAGAAGGGGATATGTATACTACACCAATTTTATCCAAGCTGTTACTGCTGAAATCTATGGTGGTAGCACTTTGACGTGCTTGCCAAAATTAATTTGGCATGTTTTCACTTAAAATATCTCCAAAGTTAGACATTTAAAAAAAAAAAAAAAAACATACTTCAACCTACAGTGACATAGAGTATCATGATCAATCGAATGTATTTATCTCAGAAAATTGCAGAAATTGAAAATTATCGGAATATGCAACTTTAATAATATGGTAGTTTTTGCTCGGATCTAAACAGGGTCGTCGTTCACCCCCGTGGAAGGTGACTGTTTATAAAGATGACTGTCGTTCACATCGACTGGAGGTAAATATTTGATCTAGATCTCAGGATGCAAAGAAGATGGCCTCGATGTTTAGTGCAATGCTGTCAAGCGTTTTGGTAGGAGAGGGGATTTGGTTGGTTGTTGGAATTTTACATCCTGGCAACATCTAAGGTCATATCAAGATGGTTACTAACTTGTGACAGTGTGCACTCATGGCGACTTTTTAGTGCTATCTGACAGGAAAATCAGGCTCACCATTACCCGATATCCGACTTAGTGACATTATCCTGACAGTGACACTGAGCCAACCAGTTGTTGCCCAATTCTACCAATGCTGAGTGTCTGGCTAGGAGTAGGAATTGACAAGTATGCATTGTTAAAGCTGATTGATTGATTGATTGGTGGTTGCTTTACGCCATGTTGGCAGCATAGGCCATATTCAAGGCAAGTATTGTTAAAGCTGCATAGTCCAATGAAAAATCCAATTTTCAAAACCAAACCAATTATCTAGATTTGATTTTACATATCTAACATAGATACTGATGCACTTATTAAGCATTTGTTTCTGCACATAAGGGAATACTGAGTCAGTTTACTGTTACTGCAGAAGTCTGTGGTGTCAGAGTTTTGGCAAGCTTGTCAAAACTAATGTATCATGTTAGCACTCAAAATATCCCAAAAGTTTACCATTTAAAATAAAAGTAACTTTAAACAATTGTAAAGTAGATAAAGTAGTGATCGATCTACTATATTTATCTCAGAAAAAATACAGAGATTCAAAACCATCGGACTATGCAACTTTAAATCATCGGTTTGACCCGACCAGGGCTCGAACCCCACGATATAGGGGCTACCAAAGGCAGTTTGACAGGAGAGGGGAAGAAGGTGGGGTGGAGGGAGGGGTTGAGGGAGGGAGAGAGATGGAGAGAGAAGGGGAGAGAGAGTGAGGGAGAGAGGGGAGAGATCTTTTATTTATATTTTTTTATTGATACGGTATGTAAGCTCCCGCGATGGTGCTTGTTATCAACGCTGGATAGCTGTGATGAATGTTATGGTGTATGTTCGGGTTCCGGTTCCGGGTTGGTATCCGGGACAGAGAGAGGGGGATAGAGAAAAGAGGAGGAGGATGTGTGAAGAATAAATTAACAAATAAATCGGCCATGGAATGCATGTGAAATGTAACGTATCAGTGTCTTCACCTATATGACTATGAGTATTGTTGATTCTCAGACATGACGCTGGCGCCCCCAAGTGTAAATGTCATGAACTAGAAACGCAGTGGCGCCCTCCCGCGAGAAATGTGTTAACCACACTGTGGACATTGACTGGCCTAGTACTAGTAGTAGATAGAACCAGGGCACTTCTGAACAGCATGTTCGAAAAGAGAGACTTATGAGCATACGTAGTCATGGAGACTTTATTGTGCTGCTTTAGAGAGAGCTGTGTCATTCTGCCGTTACTATGTGCCGATACACCACTCAGTCACATTATCCTGATACTGAGTTTAATGCTTATAGAAAGACTGTTAAGTCAATGTAATATGACCTGCCATTTCTGCAAGTCATGCAACCAACCCTCCGATGTCCAGCGTTTCCCTCCGCAAAGCAACATTGTTTTTGCATGTTTTAACTTCAAATATAACCAAAGGAAGCCATTTTAAATATATGACAACATTGCCCCAAATTAAAGTTGCATAGTCCAATGGTTTTGAGTTTCCAAAATTTTCTGTGATAAATACATTAGGTTGATCGTTATTATGTACCTTAGCTTAGCTTGAAGTAACTTTTATTTTAAGTAGCTAACTTTTGAGATATTTGAAGTGCAACCATGCAAAATTAATTTTGGCAAGCATGCCAAAACTCTGACCCCATAGGCTTCTGCAGTAACATGTTCTATTCAATTGCCCCAGTATTCCCTTCTGTGTGGTGAAAAATGTATAATAAGTGCATCAGTATCTAAGTTAAATATGTAGAATCACATTTAGCTAATTGTTTTGGTTTTCAAAATTTGATATTGTCATCGGAGCTTTAATGTAAAGTACATTATAATGATTAAGTGAATATATCTCGCTGTGAATATGGCCTGTGCTGCCGACACGGCGTAATCAATGGTAAAGCAACCACCAATCAATGAAACTAATATATTTATTCTAAAATATAGGAGAAACTCAAAAGTAGCGAATTGTGCAAATTTAACCCAATGGTTACTCTTTGATATTACCTGAATCTAAAGTGCCTGTCACACTATAGCGGATTAGGCAACGGACAGAACCGGACAACAATTATTCTAGTCTGGTGTTATTCGGACTTAAAATGTATCCATTATGTAACGGACGGGTAATGGACGAGTAATGGACGGGTAACGGATGGGTAACGGTTGATAACGTATCTAATGATCAACGAACAATTCAGTATACAAAAAGAACTATAACAAACGGGAACGGACGTGTAATGGATATGTAATGGATGGGAATGGACAGGAACGGACTGGAACGGACGGGGAACGGATGGGGAACGGACGGGGAATAGACGGTAACAGATAATAACTGCATAGGTCAGTCCAGCGCAATCCGTTTCAAGTTTTGTGCATGCTCAAAACTTGTAACGGATCTGGCCGGATATCAACTGATATCAACCGAAATGCAACGGATATTCAACAGACACAAACCGGACTTTGCCGGATATCAACGGACTTTGTGGGGTTTCTTTCCGTTTCCCCAGTCCAGTGATGTGTGACAGAGCCTTAAGCCATGAATGTATAATGTCGCCATATTTATATTCTACTAGAATGACCCGTTCAGCTGTAATCCTTGTCCAATATACACGACCTATAAATAGTAACGGCTTTGTGTTTGTTAAATAAAAACACAATAGGAGGTACGTGAATGTCGTGCTTATTTACAGGGAATTGTGCTAAGATTTGCTTATACCTGCTAGAGCATGGCCTTTTTTTTCTTGAAGATTTATACTGCCTATCATAGATAGCAATCCCGATCCTACACTTTTACCGACCCAAGGGATTATTAACCTCCAACACCTAATAGACATGGTATGAGAGCAACTGGCCTTTCATGACGCTGTAAGTTATACACGGCTGTGGAAATCCAAATTGGCAGAGGTGGGGCATGGGGACTCTGACCACTGACCTTCAGATTAGGAGTCTGTCCTAGAACAAAAGTAAGACATACTAAACACTCCACCACAGAGGACATCCGGGAAAGTGGGAAAGTGGATAAAAGACCCCTTGCTGCTTATCGGAAAGGTAGCGTGGCAGCAGCTGGGCCCATATGCATGGGGCGGTGTTAAATTTGCTCAAATTAAATCAGAAATCGAACCGATATTAATGCCGGCGCCAAATTTTGGTCAAATTAAACCAATAATCGAAGCGTTATTAACTCCGGCGCCACCGCCGTATCGGCGGCCATATTGTCAAATAGCAGTGCTCGCCGGGAACAGGCTCAGAGGTTTTTCCCAAATCTATAAATATCTTATATCTTAGCTAACGCCAGCGCGCTTTGGCACCATACATAACCCATGACCCATTTCGGAACACTGGCTTTAGCTAACCCAAACGCCGCACTTAACACCGGAGCCGATAAATAATTCTTCATGCATACGGCCCCTGGTTTCCACGAAAGAAATAGGTCAATGTCCACAGTGTGATTAACACATTTCTCGCGGGAGGGCGCCACTGCGTTTCTAGTTCATGACACCTTTGGTTTATGTCTCCTGGGAATTTCTGCGCATGCCCTAGTTGTAACGAGGCTGAGTGAGGCCCAGTAGCGGCCCATTGATGTCCTCATGCAAATACCTTAACTCAATATAGGCCTTTTCCCACGGGGCATGCAAAGTGAGCCGTTACGGAAAAAACAAAAGTTTGTTTTATTTAATGACGCCTCTAGAGCACATTGACGCCTCTAGAGCAAAATCGACACAATAAAAATACACCTAAAAAGAGAAAATCTCGACATACTGGCACTGTCAGAAACATGGTTCACTGACAACCACAAAAACAACACCCTCAACATAGATGGATATAGGCTTGTACGCAATGATAGGCAGCAAAATAACACACTAAACCAAACAAAAAAGGGTGGAGGTGTTGCCCTTTACTGCAAAGACACCAAAATTCTAGATCCTGAAGCACTAATAACAGCTAACTTATCAAATGAACACATAGAACTACTATGGTGCCTAATAAAAAATGAAAAGCAAGCAAATATAGCCATAGCAAGCCTCTACAGACCTCCATCAGGGGAAATTGAACTCTTCATTGAAGCCCTAGAGAAGAGCATAAACACCATAAAAAAACTGACAAAGGCAGAAATCTTCATACTAGGAGACTTTAATGTAAATTACAACAGCAATGATAAAAACAAACTAATGCTGCAAACCACAATCAAAATCTTAGGCCTACAACAGCTCATCACTGAAAAAACAAGGCTCAGTAAAAATAGCACCACAATTGACCTAATACTAACCAACTCAAACCACGCCACTAAATGGGGCACCAGGAGCTGGGGTATAAGTGATCATGAGCTAATATATGTAACAAGGAAAAAACTAAAAAGCACAAATCACTATGAGTATAAGATGGGCAGGTCCCTAAAAAACTACTCAGAAGATGCATTAAAAAATCATCTGCACCAAAACATAAACAACATCACACAAAACAGAGATGATGTTAATATCTATTGGGGCAACATCATCGCAGAAATAAGAAAATCAGCTGACGAGATGTGCCCCATTAAGAAAATAAAAATACAAAAAACCAGGACCCCTGGGTAGACAATGACCTGCTAACGCTCATCATAGCCAAAAGTAAACTGGGTAATAAAGCAAAGCTCACAGAAACTATAGAAGACAAACTGGCCTACCATATTGCCAGAAACCACTCTCTCAAAGCTGTGAGAACAGCAAAAAAGAAATACATAATAAAGCAGGACAGAGACTGGGGAAGCAATACAAACAGATTCTGGAAGAATGTAGACCTATTATTCCCCAAAAATAACAAAGAAGAGCACACAACCTTCCAAGATAACGAAGGGACAATACTCTCAGACAAAGATGCAGCAAACAAACTGAACACACACTTTGCCACAATAGGACAAACGCTGTCAGGAAAATTTAAAAAAAGGTGGGAAAATAGATCAGGAACTGTGCAGAATGAAATCCCCACCTGCAAAACAGATATAATAGAAGTAAAAAAACTAATAAATGACATAGACACAAATAAACCAAGTGGAATAGACGAAATACCAACCAAAATGCTGAAAGAGGCACTCCAAGCCATCCCAGCCACTATAGTCGACCTATTCAACATCTCCTTTGAACAGGGGCATTTTATCTCAGCCTGGAAAATGGCAACCATTACCCCTATCCACAAAAGTGGAGACAAACAAAACATGGGAAACTACAGGCCAATATCGATTCTTCAAACCCCAGGCAAGCTCATTGAAAAAGTGCTACATAGACACATAAATGAACACCTGGAAAAAAACAATATACTAAACGAAAGACAAGGAGGTTTCAGGAAACTGCACTCCACATCTAAAACAATAGCTAACCTAACAAATGACATATTGGCGTCAATGAACCAAAAACAATTAGTTGGAGCAGCCTTCATTGACTTCAGCAAAGCATTCGATACAGTAGACCATAACATACTATTGGAAAAACTAGAATCCATGGGCATAAAATCCAACACTATGGACTGGATAAAATGCTACCTGAAAGACAGGCAACAGAGAACAAAAATAAACAATACACTATCAGACAACCAACCTGTCACATGTGGTGTACCCCAAGGGTCAGTGCTAGGGCCACTGCTCTTTATAATCTACATAAACGATCTTGAAAAATGGTTACAAACTGAATGCCTCCAACTATATGCAGATGACACAGTCATATATGCAAACGGCACCACAGAAGAGGAGGTAATAACTAAACTAAACAAGCTCCTACTAAAACTGGATGAGTGGTGTGAGTCCAACAAAATAACCATCAACACAAGCAAGTCAAAAACAGTTCTCTTCTCGCATAAACAAATGCCAGAAAGAAAACTACACTGTAAGCTAGGAAGCCAAACACTAGAAAATGTAGACCATTACAAATACCTAGGCCTTGAGTTGGACAGCCAACTAAACTACAACCTATGTATAAACAAAATTGTCCAAAAGGTAAACCACAAACTGTGGCTATTTGCAAAGCTAAGAGACTACATGACACAAGAAATGTCAATAAAAATCTTCAAGGGCATGGTGCTACCCTATTTTGACTATGGAGATGTAAACTACATGGGTGCAAAGAAAGAACTTCTAAAAAAACTGCAAACACTACAGAACAGAGCCCTGAAAATCTGCCTCAGAGTAGACAAGCTGCACCCCACCTATGACATACACAAAAGAACCAAAGTAAAATTGCTAGAAAATAGGAGAATAATTCATCTGAAAACATTAGCATACAGCTATAGTCAAGACAATAAACTCCTAACAAAACCACAAAGGGCAACTAGAGCAAATAATGCGCCACTACTAAAGCAGACCAGAAGCCAAATAAAAGCTCACGAGAGAAGCACGCTAGAAATGGCTGCCAAGGTGTGGAATGCCCAAACAGTAAAGGAACGACAAATTCCTGACCTAAAAACATACAAAAAATATCTGTGCAAAATAAGGCTAGGAACCCCCAACTAAGCTGCACCGCAAAGGGGCAGGTGATACATGTCACGGCCCACCAGCGAGACGCCCAATGGAAGGTAACCATACCAAAAGCACCCAGATAACACACCTCACAGCTGCGTACAAGCCTATGATATGTAAATAGGAGTAGGCTAGTCTAGAAATAAGAGTAGAAAAAATAAAGCACATATATGCCAAGAAAATCCAAAAAAATTAACATAGACTACTATAGTACTAACCAGACCAACCAACTATCTATCTGCTACTGAAATACAGGCAATCAAATACCTTATCAGCAGCTACTGTGTGATAAGACAACACCAACACTACAGCTGGCCAGCATTGAAAACAAGCCTGAATACCCAGGCTTATATGCTATGGACAGTATAAATACAGCCTCAATAAAAAAAAAAAAAAAAAAAAAAAAAAAAAAAAAAAATCATCGGCTATTGGACATCAAACATATGGTCATTCTGACATATTCTTTTGTAGGAAACCCGCCACCGCCACATAGGCTATTGTTTCTGATAAGCAGCAAGGGGTATTTTATAGGCACTTTCCCACTGACAGGACAGCACTTACCACAGCCTTTGATTACCCAGTTGTGGGCCACTGGATGGAACAGGAAATAGCCCAAACTGCAAATGTGTCCACTGAGCAGGATCGATCGGATAAAACACTATGTATATATATATATATATATATATATATATATGTATACATTATATATGTGTAAATATATGACAGTGACAATTCCTAAATGCTGGGCTTCACTACTGTCACTGTATTGCATCGCGTTTCTATTATGCTAGGTACACACCTACCGTTTACGACTCGCGCACTAAAACTTTGCGCCCGACGCGACCCGATCGCGACCCGATCGCGATTAAAACCGAAGATAAGGGATGTGCACATATACCGACTGGATGCGCACATATAATGTCCGATTCGCGGCTGCGATCCACGCTCCTGGTGGGTTTTTGCGCGAACTACCTCGCCATCAGCGCCATCTAGCATTTTCCTTGCGCCGATTCGCGACTGCGCTGCACGCACCTGGTGGGTTTTGCACGAACTACATCGCCATCAGCGCCATCTAGCAGTTTCCTGTAGCAATGCTATTTGTTTTGTTTACATTCGTCGATTAGAAAACATTAATATCGCCGCCGTTGAATAGATTTGGGTCTAATATGTAGCCGCCGAACCGGCGGAATTTCCTTGCGCCTGCTACGTACTTGTTTAGTTTACATTCGTCGATTAGAAAACATTAATAATGCCGCCGTTGAATAGATTTGGGTCTAATATGTAGCCGCCGAACTGGCGGAATTTCCTTGCGCCTGCTACTTATTTGTTTAGTTTACATTCGTCGATTAGAAAATATTAATATATTAATATATAGCCGCCGATTAGAATATTTTGGTTAAGACACTGTCACGTGTCCTTTTTCCGGCCCGGCGATTCGTTGATCGTTAAAACTCAGACGCGAACAGTCGGCGGCTAGCACGCATATACCGTTTAAGATACGACCGACCGCACGCACCTCCCGATTTGCAATCGTCCCGATTCGTTTTTCGAATTGCTTGCGATTTCAGTTTTAAGGCATAAAACTGAGTTGTAATCGCAAATCGCGGACGTCTGGTGTGCTATGGTCCCGCACCCACCTACCGACTAACGAGGTCATATGCGCAAATCGCGTCGTAAACGGTAGGTGTGTACCTAGCATTAGGGTGTCGGGTTAGAGTCCGATACGGGGCATTTCGCCTGGATTGTCCTAGTATATTCACACCTCAGATTAGCTTCCACCTCACCACTTTAATTTTACCTGGTGATTAGTAAAAAGCATTAGAAACTTATTAAAAACTCCTTCTTACCTTGTGTTGGTTGCAGCTCCGTTTGTCGAACCCATACTGCGTTGTTATCTAGAAGAGATAAAAAAAGGGAACTTAACAAATGTTTCTAGATAATTCTTAATTTTTTTTTTTTGGTGACAAGTTTTTTTATTCTGCCCATAACGTATAAGCTCCCGTGAGGGTGCTTGTTTTCAACACTGGACATAAACCTGAGTTGTGTGTTCGAATTCTTTACTAGACGCAATATTTCTCATTTTCATGACCCCCACGATAATAGTATGGCGCCACAATTCTTTTGGTTGGAATTGTATATCCTAGCAACATCTACGCTCATATCATGATGGGTACAAACTTGTGACAATGCACCCACATGCTGACTATATAGTGCTGCCTGGCTGGGAGGCCATGTCACTTCTACCATGACACGTGTCCTAATTGACCCATTATCTAATAATCTAGTATCGACAGGTGTGTCTGGGAGACACCTCCGTTTTAGTTGACTTTCCTACCTCCACGTCCAGTTGAATTTCTACAAACTAACAGCGTCATGATTGGCTACAGTTGCACCCTCTGATGAATTTAGGTTTCTGCCATGTTATTTATTTAGGTGATTATAGCTTGTTGGGGTTTTACGTTCTGGTAACATCTAAGGTGATACCAGAATGGGCACCGATTTGTAATAGTGCACGCTGATGGCAACTTGATAGTGCTATGCCACTGGTAGACCAAGCTGCTTGCTAGCACCATGACCCAATTTCCCACTCAGTCACATTATCCTGACACTGAGAAAAGTTGTCCTAGTATAGTAATGCCTAGCGCCAGGATAGGTAGTGGCAAGCATCAATTTGATGTCATTAGCTTAATTCGGCAGGGATTTGAACTTCCTATATTTCGTAAGGGAAGCCTGCGCTCTACCGAATCGCCCACCGCGTCCGGTGAGACGATTATAGTAAATTGGTTACTATTATTTATTTTACTTTATTATTAAAGTAAATTATATTTTAAAGAATAAAATTAGGAAATATTTGAAGTGAAAACATAGTAAATTAATGTACATGTATATGGCATATACGTCAGGTAGGCATGGATAGGCTAATTGCTTCAGGGGGCCTACATAGAATAACTAATAGGACACAAGCCTTGGAGTGGCAAAAAAAGCTTATTTTGTTTAATGACGCCTCTAGAGCACAAATGATTTTTATCATCAGCTATTGGATATCAACCATATGGTCATTCTGACATATTTCTTTGGAGGAAACCAGCTGCCACCACACCACTTTTCCGATAAGCAGCAAGCGGTCTTGTATATGCACTTTCCTACAGTCAGGACAGCACATACAACAGCCTTTGATGAACCTGTTGTGGACCACTGGTTGGAATGGAAAATAGCTCAAACTGCAAATGGGTCCACTGAGTAGGATCAGTCGGATGACCCACACCTTCTCAGGTGGACACTCTACCGCCTAAGCTACGTCCCACTTCCCTGGTGTGGCAAGAAGTGTGGGCTCAAAGCATGCTCTAGGAGCAATATTTCCCATTTCCATCACACCCTGACAATACTTATTAACTGCACCTCAGCAACGTGACAGTCTTAAAATAACACCAAGACACACAAGATAAAGAAGAAATCGGAAAGTCTTACAAAATTAGCCATTCAAAACCACAGTTATTTCAATCTAATGTCACGTTAATTGTAATGCTCAACCTAATCTGAACCAGATGGGATGGCCGAATGAGTTAGAGCGTCCGGCTCCTGTGTTGGTAGACCATGGCATCGTGGGTTCGAACCCTGTTTGAGTCAAACCAATGACTTAAATATTGATACTTGTCGCTTCATAGCCAGGCGCTCGGCATTATTAGGATAGGGCAATGACTGGTTGGCGCAGTGTCAGGACAATGTGACCGAGTGGGATATCAGGTCATGGTGCTGGTGGCCTGGTCTCCTAGTGGTGCAGCACTATAACGTTGTCATGAGTGTGCACTGCCACAAGTTGGTACCCATCCTGATATGACCTTAGATGTTGCTAGGATGTAAAACAAAACAAAAAAAACAAAACAAAACCTAATCTGATCAACATTACTGATAACAAATATCAACTTGATCCAATATATCAAATATCCAATGATAATGTGGAAATAAATAGTTTATTATTATTATAATCTATTTAAATCAAAATATAATAGAAACCCCAAACCATCGGATTATGTAACTTTAACCTATTTGTTTGCTACACACCATACATAACTAACTATATCCACAGCGCGATAGGGTACAACTGTGATATGATCACATTTGGAAATGGGTCACTGTACCACCTTTTGGTGCGTTTGCCAGACAACCGTGAAGCGGCCATCTTGGACTGACCTAGAACTGACACCGGCAATCTGCTGATGCAATTAACCGAAACCCGATAAACATGGCCATTTCTTTGGTTATTTGTTTGTTGTTGTTTTACGTCCTATCAACATCTAAGGTCATATCAGGACGGGTACCGACTTGTGACAGTGCACACTCATGGTAACTTTATCGTGCTGTCCCACTGGGAAACCAGGCCATCAGCACCATGACCTGGTATCCCACTCAGTCACATTGTCCTGACACTGAGCGCACCAGTCCTTGCCCTATCCTAATAATGCCAAGCGCCTGGCTAGGAAGCGACAAGTATACATTTTTAAGTCATTGGCTTGACTCGACCACGGCTCGAACCCACGACCCCACAATCTACCAGCATGGGAGACGGACGCTCTAACTCATTCGGCCATCCCGTCTGGTCGTTGATTATTTGGTAGCAGATAGCTCTGTGCATAATGTAGTGACTTGCACTGAACTCTCAGACAAGGAGCCACATAGACAGGTGGGCGTGGATAGGGTGATGACATCAGGGAGCCTAAGTAGTGTAATGGTTAGCACAATAGACCAGGAATACAAGAGGTGTAGTTTCGACTAGTGCTCCAGGTGCAATATTTCCAATTTCCCATTTTCATCACCGTCACGACACTGGTTTCCATGACTTGGATCCTGTACAAGCTATGTGCTGTGCTGGTTGTTGACCCTAGCCTGTTCATGTATATATGTTAGCGCATTGCTTGTATTTATATAATTGTAAGCATTAAGAACCCCCAAACTCATGGGTTCGGATCTCCCATCTCCCCAAAACAGGGGACGGATGCTCTACTCATTAGGCCACCCCGTCTGGTCGCCCCAGCCAAGGTGATGCAATTGGACAAAAACAAGGTAAGCGCACCATACCGGTACCACGTGACGCATGAGATTAAAAACCAGACGGGATGGCCGAATGAGTTAGAGCATCCGTCTCCCTTGATGGTAGATCGTGGGGTCGTGGGTTGCACTATATAGTAAAATGATGCATGCTGATTGGTTGCAGCTCTGTAAATTACAGTATTGGTGGCTATAATTCGCAGAGCAGCAGCTCTGCGAATAGTCAGTGCGATATAATCATACTGCGGCACTGACGCGTTACATCATGGCCGCCAGCTCTGCTGTCCCTGACTCATCATAACCGGTGTGGCGGTCTCCGATGCCACAAGGCTGCCGTGCCAAATGGCGCTTCTGCGCATGCGCGGATTCGAGTGACACATCGGCGTGAAACGTCCTTACGTGCAAATAGACAATAAAATAGACAATAAAATCTCCTGGCACACAAAGAAACATAGAATAAGTGATAGAGAGATAGTTTAATTAGTTAATACATAAAGTCTGCATCCCAGTAGTGTGTTGACACTTGGCGCTTCAGTTTTCTGATCTATTTGGGCGTAATCGATTAATCGACTCTGGTCACCCGAGCCACTTTTTGGCGCATGCGCACATCCTACAGACTCGGGTCGAATAATCGAATAGCATTTGAAATTCTGACGACTCGGGTGGCCCGAGTGGCTCGGATGGTGTTAATCGATTACGGCCAAACTAGAGACTTGACGCATGCGCAGACGACGCTGTTGGATTCTGACGCATGCGCAGAAGCGCCATTTGGCACGGCAGCCTTGTGGCATCGGAGACCGCCACACCGGTACAACTATAGTTACCTCTTGTAACCCTGTGGACACACGCCACAGTGTCACCCGCACACGTCCCGCTCACATATGGATACACTGTGAAATCTGCGGCGACCCCGACAACAATCCCGACGCATGCGCAACACACAACACACAACATTGACTTACATCGCACGGGCTGCAGCCTCACTCTGAATTCCATCCTCGGTTGAAGCGACTTGTGGCAGAAAGACGAACTATTCCTGTCCCTCTGGTGGCAGTACAGGATACTACTTATCTTCTAGGTCTGTGGAAGTGCTATGAGTTCACCCCTGTCACACCCCCACAATGTCTGACAAGGTAGCAGTTTTACTAACAACATGCTACCCCTTTGAATTGTAATCCTTTAATGAATCTGCCATATTTGAATTAGATAAATATACTTCACTTGGAAGAAACTCTTATTCTTAAGGGGTATCATCAGGGATAGTTGGAGTAAGAATATAGAAACTTTATTTTGACATGTATGCTGACATGTTGAACTTGAACATTAGGGGTACAGCCTTCAGGCGTTAGAGTCCACCTTTGCAGCAAGACAGGTTTTTTTTCTGAGTGCACCAATATCTAATTGGGTTATGTCGGATCAAATCTACCTTCATAAAGAATGATTCTTCGCTCTGATTATGGAACTTTCATATATATCTTGGTCGTCCATCGGTGGCGATGAAGCCAGCAACTCATCGGTTTGTTGTGAACTTATCAATGACCGATGAGTCCAATTTGTGCTCGGAATGTGCGGTGGCAAGTTGGACATGTGTGTAGCTGCTGTCAGAGAATCTGCTAGATGAAGGAGACGATTCTGTTCTCTGCTGACCCTTTTGTTTAGCTTGAGATATATGATCAGTTCCAAACCGTGTTGTGCCTTTATGAATAGAAGCATGCCATGAACTCCTGGAACATTTGAAAGCCCGGCGCGAAATGGCCGGGTAGAGGTTCGCATGGCACCAACACGTGGTGGCGCTGCAGTAGCTCAGCCCGGGCACGACCAACTCGGGCAGCGATTGGCTAATAAACATAATCATCGCAGGATAATAGAAACAATATTACGGCGTGGTAATAATCCGAGTAACAATAATCATAGAGCCGTTCCGCATTTTTATATAATGATAATACATTATCCTGTATATAACTTATAAGCATTAACTCCCGACCACACATACATAGACACTACACACTTACAAGTCACTGGGCTAACCAGTCCTTGCCATCTCCTAATGATGCCAAGTGCCTGGCTAGGAAGTGACAAGTATCAAGTTTTAGGTCATTGGTTTGACTTGACCACAGTTTGAAGGCATGGGTTCGAATCCCACGATCTACTAAAGCGATCTACTAAAGCTAAGATTCCTTGTATGCGGTATGCAGCATGCAGCATGCGGCAGCATGCAGTATGCGAATGGGAGGATTCCTTCTACGCAGTATGCGGCATGCATCTGCCCACCACCACCACTACCATGTTTCCCCTCCGCACCCCTGTGTGTGACCGTTCCGTAATGATCAGTCGCCTCTCCTCGTCTAAAACTAATGGACACATGCGACTGAGGTTTCTATTTGCATACCGCATGCCGCACTGATCGCTATAGGGACCGCTCGAGTTGCCGCATTCGCATTTGCATACCGTGTGTAAGGAATGTAGCCCATTGACTTCAAGGCGTTTCGATTTTTTGCCGCATTCGCATTCGCATACCGCATGCCGCGTGTAAGGAATCTTAGCTTAAAACAGGAGACGGACGCTCAACTCATTCCACCAACGATTCAGGTCTATATATAATATATATATCTATATAATTATATATATATATATATATAATTATAATGTATATATGTATATCAATGATGTATGCACTTTTCAAAAGACGCAGAATGCCCTTAGAACATGGCCACGGTCATGTTTAATTCCGTCGCAGAAAATAGTCGGCGAATTCTTGCCAAAGCGTACCTGCTGTATGTGGCGCTGTGTGTCCCAAAAGACTCTCCGACATCAAAAGAACATAAATGCCATCTCATTATTGGAGGCGAATGGCCGAATTACATTTAGGGTGCGGCTATATATTGGCCAGCTCCCACACCCTGCATGGGTATATTGTCATGTATTGTGCCCTGTTATACATGTATATCTATCGCTATATATACATATATGTATATAATATAACCTGGATGGGTGGCAACTGTTGTCATGTTATCGAAACCTCAAGTGCTATTTTTTTTCTGACAAATGGCCCACCCCCTCCCAAGAGAAGGTATTAGACAGGATGGGGTGGTCCAGCGGGTAGAGCGCCCGATTGCTACACCACATCCGGTCAAGTTAACGTGAATAAAGTGGATTTCAGGTCATGATACTGGTGGCAATGCATATTACTAGCACTAGTGAGGCAGCCCTAAAAAGGCATAGTGAGTGCCCATTGTCATAAGTCAGTATAAGGAGGTTTCCTCGCAATACCTGCAAAGTTTAATACTTTGCTGATTTTGTTTAAATTGTTCATATCATCTCATCGTTGCACCGGTATAGGGTTGAAATATACCATAAATACTAAGGCAGGAAGACTAAGTTATTAGTCTTGAACATTAAAAAAAAAAAACCTGAAATACGATTTTTGAAGAAAAAAAAAGAGCACTGAAATGTGTGCGCTTAGACTATTAAGTTTAATATTTGAGATATTTGAAGTGCAAACATGTACAATTCCTTTTCCCAAGCACACTAACACTCTGACACCATGCAGTTCTACTGTAACAGGTTCTATTATTATTAAAGTGACTCAATATTACATTTTATGCCGAAACAATAAGTACATCAGTATCTAAGTTAGATATGTAGAATCAAATCTAGATAATTACTTTGGCTTTGAAAATATGATACTTCATCCGACTATGCAACTCTAAGTCATTGGTTTGACTCGGTCGGAGTTCAAACCCACTACCTGCCACATGGGAAGCAATCCCTCAACTCATTCAGACATCTGGTTCAGTAAAATCTGCGCCATGTTTCCATTCAAAACCTTTTGCCATATTTCAACCCTGTTTGGGTGTGCTCAATCAATCAATAGTTCTGTCCTCTAGTCGAGAGTTGGATGCAATGGTTCTCCACTTGTCCCGATGGTGTGCTGTTCTGATAGACGGTGAATAATTCAAGCCTGTCCACTGTGAAATATTTGTAAACCATGATGTTCTTGGTCTCCCTCTCCCTCTGCTGCCATTTACCTTCCCTTCCAACAATGTACGTATATTGAACTCTGACAAATGATGTGGCCAAAATAAATAAGTTTCTTTGACTATATAGTGGCAAACAAGCGTTTCTTATTTTTAATTTTTCTGAGAACTTCTTTGTTGGTGATCTTCTTTGTCCATGATATTTTCATCATCCTTCGATAAGTTCACATCTCAAATGCTGCTAAATGTTTGTAAACTTTCTTAGAGATTGTCCATATCTCAGCCCCATACATTAGAGTAGACCACACAGAACACTGAAGAATATGTTTCCTTCTATGTATTAATATCTTACTTGATGTTAACACTCTATACATTTTGGAGAATGTTGTTCAGGCTATTGTTATCCTTCTCTTAATTTCTTCCTCACATCTCCCATCATTTGTAATATTTTGTCCGAGATTTGGGTGTGCTACTACTTCAGAAAATGCGTTATTCACAGGAATCATGCGTTATTCATTTAGTGCCCATGATATAGCACGGTACCTCGTTGATGTCATTGCTATAGGAGTAATGCACACCTGCATCACATTGCCTCTAGAGTGGGCTTCAAATTTACAGTTGGTGTTCGCTGTGGCAGATTGGTTACAGTGTCTGACTTTTTTCGAGGTCAGACTCCTAATCTGAAGGTTGGCGGTTCCCCCTGCCCCCACCTCTGCCAATTTGGATTCCCACCGAAGTGTATAACTTACAGCATCATCAAAGGCCAGTTGCTCTCAAACCATGTCAATGTGGTGTGGGAGGTTAAAATTCCCTTGGGTCGGTAAAAGTTTAGGCTCGGGCTTTCTATCGACAAACTGTCTAATGGTGAAAACAAGTCTATTCAGACTTATCTATGATAGCCAGTATACATCTTCAAGAAAAAATAACCCACTTCTTGACATTCTGTGACTATCCCCCTAATCATTAGACTATCCAGGAGTTCTGATGCAATCACTCTATCCATGCCTACCTTTTTAATGTTATATGGCTCCTTAAGTCAGTAAGAGGTTAATGCAGACCACTACCCTCGTCCCCCTGGAATCATAAGTATTGTAAGTGATTGACATCTATAAGTTCTTTAATTCTTATGGCTATACACATACATACAATGCACTTCTATATACACACATGATAGATTCACTGGCCATGTAGCACATAGCTTTACAGGATGCTGGTCACAGCACCAGTGTCACTGAAGTGTGAAGCATCAAAGGGGATATTGTGTCTAAAATGGAATTCAAATCCACACTTGTTTACATTCCAGGGCTAGTGGTCTAACCATTACACTACCTAGGCTCCCTGATACAATCACCCTATCATTGCATAGTTATTTATATGCCTCTTTACATGAGAGTTCATTGCGGAATATTAGCATTGCAATGTTTGAAGCCTGGTTGAAGCCTGGTCGAGTCAAACCGGTAAAAATTGATACTTGTCACTTCCTAGCCAGGCGCTTGACATTATTAGGATAGGGCAATGAATGGTTAGCTTAGTGTCAGGATAATGTGACTGAGTAGGATATCAGGTCATGGTGCTAGCATTCTGGTATCTCAGTGGGGCAGGACTATAAAGTTCCCATGAGTGTGCACTGTCACAAGTCGGTACCCGTCCTGATATGACCTTACATACTGTCAGGACGTGAAATGCCAACAACCAACCAACCAACTTTGTACATGGACATAGAGTGAAAACTCCCAAATTGTAGCACAATGGTCTCTGGGTGTGTCGTATTTAGTGTGTGTTATTTGAGGAGGCGAAATAAATATTTGAAGAAATACGGTATAGATACTTGTTCATGGCAACCAGACTGTGTGGTCAAATTAGTTGAGCCTTCGCCTCCCGCTTTGGTAGGTCGTGGGATTCGAACCATAGCTGAATCAAACCGATGCCATAAAAACTGATACTTCTCAGTACCTAGACTGGCATAACTAGGATAGGACAATAACTGGTTAGCACAGTTTCAGGATAATGTGACTGAGTGGGATATCGGGTCATTGTGCCAGCTAGTGAAGAAGACCGTGACTGAAATTCCACCATGCTTAATCAATTAATGTACTATATCATCATCATCATGCTGTCGGTCGTGATGCGACAAAGACTGCTTTCATTACTTGACTGCCGCTCTCCATTTAGCTCTCTGCTGTGAGAGTGATGTCCATGAGTCGGTCTTAATGTACATTTCATGAAAGCTGCCTGCAAAAGTGTTGAAGTGCTGCTGGCTTTTGCAAGTTACCAGCGGCCCTCTCTCGGGGAGCAAATAGAGGCTTCACACCGGCAAGAACATGTCCAGACAGGCGCAAAACTATTTGTTCCTGCAGTGGCTGGTCGGGAGATGTTGGGAACTGCCCTTAATGCTGCCACAGTGATATGGTTGTCTGTTTAGGGTTTGCTCCCTTAGCCTTCGGTTCTGTCAAGAACCTGTACCATAAGGCAGTGGTTTACAACTCTGCATGGCAGGGGCGTCAAACTCCCTGAGGTATTGCAATACCTGCATATTAGTATTACTACCTGCATACTAATGTACTATATATACAATGTATATAGATATATATATGTATATATATATTTGTATATATATACATATATATATATATATATCCTTTCACCTATTTCGACTTTTCTCTAAACAAAAGAAAGAATGAGTTATATATATATATATATAGCTCACTCATATGTATATATATATATGTAAAGTACATCAGATAGTGCTTCTTTGAGCAATGGGGGAAACTCTTTGAAGAAATACGGTACATCGCGTGCTATTTTAATTTTAATTTATTCTTTTGGTTGTGGGGGATCTCATTGCACAGGTACTTGGTATTTCTCCAACAGCAGATGTTCACCCAGTGGCCGCCATTCCGCGGGTGCAGAGTCACGTGCCTTAGTCTTGGCACGTTAATGACGTGTTGTGAGTGCAAGGAGTAGTCATTACTCACGCACAGTGGAAGCAACAGGAAGGCAAGTATGTGGGGAAACATATTTGATTCCAGCTTAGAGGATATATATATATATATGTTACATAATATATATGATATATTATATATATATTATATATTATGTATATTAGGGGGGCCTATATATTATATATATTATACATATTATACATATTATACATATTATACATATTATACATATTATACATATTATACATATTATACATATTATACATATTATACATATTATACATATTATACATATTATACATATTATACATATTATACATATTATATATTATATATATTATATATATAGTATACATATAGTATATATAATATGTATAATATGTATAATATGTATAATATGTATAATATATATAATATATCTAATATATATATAATATATATTATGTAATATATATATATCCTCTAAGATGGAATCAAATATGTTTCCCACTATATACAATATATATAATATATTATAATATACTATATATCATATATAATATGTATAATATATGATATCTAATATATATCTTATATATAATATATTATATATATGATGTGTTATATATATTATCTGTTATATATATTATGTAAATTATATATATATATTATATATTACATACATATATTATACATACTATATATATTATATATACCTTGTATATGCAGATGTAAGTGGGCCGCGGGCTCCCTCCTGGATTGAATTTATTATTGCTAATGATTGTTACTGTACGACACCAGCATTGCTCATACTTGCTACTACGATGTGTCAATTCTTAGTAAGACTAATCTGCTAGTCGGCGCTGCGTCGCCTCTACTATACACTTGGATTGGTAGTGTCCATTATTATTCCCTTACATTGAACACTTCCAGAAACTACTCAACGCCCCTGGTGACATAGATCACCAAGCTCTGGCTGCCCTCTATGGAAGATCTTCCGATCAAAAAGAATCTCCGGTGGACTGGACACCTCATGAGGATGTCATCAGACAGGGTACCAAAGCAGATCCTCTACTCTCAACTGTCTTCTGGTTACATACAGAGAGGGTGGCCTCGTCTCCGGTTCAAGGATACCGTCAAGAGAAACCTGAAGCTGAGAGAAATTAAGACTGACTCATGGCCATCACTCTCACAGCAGAGAGCTAAATGGAGAGCGGCAGTCAAGTAATGAAAGCAGTCTTTGTCGCATCACGACCGACATCATGATGATGATGACATTGTTGCCCTTACATTATATATATATATTATATATTAAACATATTATATATATATTATACATATTATATATATATATATGTATATATCTAGGTTGCAGTTGGAAAGAATAAGGAGCAAAATAAGTGGGTTGAGTAAAGTGCAATCTCTGACAACAGAAACTGCTCCATACTAAAAGAAAATACAGACAAATTTCAGTGGCGAGTGAGGGAGTACCCTCGCCAGTGTTAAGTGTGGCAAGGGTCCCAGTGGGGGCGCCACAAGTAGTGTCAGCCAAGTGAGTGGGAAGAATTGACCAGGTCATGAGTCAGGTTGATAATAACTTCAGTTAATTTATATAAATATAATGTTTATACAGCATACAGTATAACCCCGATGAACCAAACTTGAAGGGACCCTAGACATTTGTTTGGATTAACCGATCATTGGTTTAACCGAGCTTTGACTTTGACTTGGCTTTGGCAAAAACGGGGGTCCATTATGAATGTACAATGTATGTGGACACTATGCTTATTGTTTTTTTATGTATATACAGTTTAACCCCATTTAACCAACCTCGGTTAAATCAAACGATCGGTTAATCCAAACTTTTTTCGGCGACTTGGCAAAATACTACCATTTATCATATAAAAAAGTCTCAGATGACCTTAAAACCACATGAAAGTTTGGTTTAACTCTACCGGAAGTGGCCTGGGGCTGACAATGTTGTTAGGATTAACCGATATTTTGGATTAACCGACTTTGGTTTAACCAAATTTTTATATGATAAATGGTAGCATTTTGCCGGGCCGCCGAAAAAAAGTTTGGATTAACCGATCGTTTGGTTTAACCGAGCTTGGTTTAACGGGGTTGTACTGCATTAAAATACTATACAGCTTTAATAATGTGTGTATCAAATACCAGTAGGTGAACAGGGTGTGGTGGCGAGGGAGTTGAAACATATCATTATCCAGTAATGTCTTTCCAGAGCCAACAAACTGTTATTTGTAGCCAAGATGTCACTAATGAAGGAGTTACCATGTGATATAATTGTCCATTACGGGTTTGTCTATCACTTATCAGAGATAAATAAGAAATAGCAGAATAGTAAAAAGCAAGTAACCCAAAATATCAACAGACAAAATAACCACAGCAAAAGCTCTCTAAACCGACCGGCCATAGGACCGACTTTAAATGGTCCATTTAGAGAGGTGGTCGCTTTAGGGAGTTATTGTTTTTGTCGTTACGATATTATTATATGGGCGATCGTCTTGGAACCAAATAAAGCGATATAGGTGTGGTGTGGTCGATATGTGGATATATGAGACTGTCTCAAAAGGTGCTGAGCAATATGGGACAAAACTTTGTCCATTGTAACGATCAACATATTATCTGCTTATGCATTGGCTCAGGATAAACTGATTTGTTTTTTCACATGGTGTTTCATAATCCCAATAAAATACATATTGATTTGAAGCAAATGTCCTTGTGTTTTCAGTGTAACCGTCTCTGTGCTGTTTTGTGTCAATCGTTACAATGGACAAAAAAAAGAAAGAGTTATCCCCTTTTGAGACAGGCTCATATAGTAGGATTCGAACCCACACTTGTTGCCATTCGGTGATTAATGACCTAACCATTAGGCTTTCTAGGTTCCCTGATGCAATTCCCTTATCCACGCCAACCTGTCTATGTGGCTCCTTGCTAGGAGGTCAGTGCAGACTACTAATACTACGCTTGTCCCCCTGGAATTGTACATATTTGAAAAATTACCGAGTGCAGAGACCACATCGGTACAGCACAGGCCTCGCATGCGGAAGATCGGGAGTTTGCGCGTTCGGTTCCCAGTCGATTCAAACCAATGACTTAAACATTGATACTTGTCGCTTCCTATCCTGGTGCTGGGCATTATTAGGATAAGGCAAGCGATGGTTAGCTCAGTGTCAGGATAATGTTCCTGAGTGGGATATCGGGTCATGGTGCCAGCAGCCTGATTTCCCAGTGGGGGAGCACTATAAATTTGCCATGAGTGCGTACAGTCACAAGTCGGTACCCGTCCTGATATGACCTTAGATGTTGCTATGATGTAAAACAACAACAAACAAACAAACAAAACGTATTTTAAATGGTTTACGTCCATACATACTTTAATGCTTATGATCACACCCACAGGCAATGCACGTCCATATACATGCACAGGATACATTAACCATCCATTCAGTGTGTGCTTTGTATAGGATCCTGGTCATGGTACCAGTGTCGTTGAGATGAAACAAATAGGAAACCTTTTCCTGAGAGCAGGATTCAAGCCCACACTTCTTGCTATTCTGGGGCTAGTGTGCTAACCACCACACTACCTGGAGTCCTTGATGCAATCCTCTATCAATTCCTACCTGTCTATGTGAAGAATTCAGGTGCAAAACCCAGTAAACCAAACATTTACTTAAATCTGTTTTAATCTACCTGAAAGTAATTTTAATTCCCTCTAATTCTACATTGGCTGCGAAGAACTTGTTCTGGAGCAATGCCACACAAAATAGGAATATACAAAAATGATTTTTTTGGACGTGTGATTCCAATGTTTATCTCAATTTTTTAATGGCGTTTACGCGGTTTTGCGCCTGAACTCTTCATGTGTCTCCTTACCTGACAAGTCAGTGTAGATTCGTACATATATATATGTATATATATACATGGTATGCAGGTAATGCAGTACCTCGGATACCTTAGGTGCTAAAATACCTCAGGGAGTTTGACGCCCCTGCCTTGCAAAGTTGTAAACCACTGCCTTGTGGTACAAGTTCTGGTTCTTGATAGAATCAAAGGCTAAGGGAGCAATCCCTAACAGAAAACGATGTTATCATGGCAGCATTAAGGGCGGGGATGAATGGAACTCCCAACATCTCCCGACAAGCCACTGCAGGAACAAATAGTTTGCGCCTGTCTTGACACCCATCTTACCAGTGTGAGACCTCTATTTGCTCCCTGAGAGAGTGCCGCTAGTAACTTGCAAAAGCCAGCATCACTTCAACACTTTTGCAGGCAGCTTTTATGAAATGTACTACCGCACAAAGCGGCGGTTAAGTAATGAAAGCAGTCTTTGTCGCATTGCGACTGACAGCATGATGATGATGATATATATATATGTATATATATATTATAGACATACTTCCCATACCTAATTATACCTAATTAATCACAAGTGCTCCTCAAGAGGGGAATTACGTAGGAAAAACTGAGAATCCTGACTTATTTATAATATTAAAAGTAGGACACCAACCCTGCTCTTATTGACGATAAAATGTGTCCATGGCTGAATACCCTGATGCAAAGAAACCCACTGCATGGCCCAGTTACTAGACGATTTCTATCGCCAACCCACCACCCACTGATAGCAAAGTAACAGCTCATGTCCTGTTGCAGTGGCTTATTAAGAGAACAGATGGGAAATGCAGTTTCATTTATTTATTATTTTTAGTTTCTCATTATCAATCAATCAATAGTTCCGTCCTCTAGTCGAGGGTTGGATGCAATGGTTCTCCACTTGTCCTGATGGTGTGCTGTTCTGATAGACTGAATAATTCAAGCCTGTCCACTGTGAAATATTTGTAAACCATGATGTTCTTGGTCTCCCTCTCCCTCTGCTGCCATTCACCTTCCCTTCCAACAATGTACAGTATATTGGACTCTGACAAATGATGTGGCCAAAATAAATAAGTTTCTTTGTCTGTATAGTGGCAAACAAGCTTTTCATATTTTTAATCTTTCTGAGAACTTCTTTGTTGGTGATCTTCTTTGTCCATGATATTTTCATCATCCTTCGATAAGTCCACATCTCAAATGCTGCTAAACGTTTGTACATTCTTTTAGAGATTGTCCACGTCTCAGCCCCATACATTAGAGTAGACCACACATAACACTGAAGAACATGCTTCCTTGTTTGTATTAATATCTTACTTGATGTTAACACTCTATACATTTTGGAGAATGTTGTTCGGGCTACTGTTATCCTTCTTTTAATTTCTTCCTCACATCTCCCATCATTTGTAATCTTTTGTCTGAAATATATGAATTCAGATACTTGTTCTATGTTTGTGCCATCTATGGTTATATTGATATTTGGTTTATCTGTCTTTTTACTAATAACCATTGTTTTGGTCTTCCTGGCATTCATCTTCATGTTGAATAGTATTCCAGCTTTATTGATTCTATTCACTATATCTTGTAGGTTTTTCTCACTGTCTGCTAGTATTACACTGTCATCGGCATATCTAAGATTGTTGACGTTCATCCCACCTATTGTCACTCCCTGGCAATCTTCAATGTGTCTGAAAATCATCTCTGTGTACAGGTTAAATAGACATGGTGACAATACACACCCTTGTCGAATTCCTCGTTTAATCATAACTTCATCCGATAGGCCCTGCTCCATTTTTATAAATGCACGTTGTGTCCAGTATAAGTTCACAATTAGTTTAATGTCTTTGCCATTGACACCAATATCTTGTAAACATTTGATTAACAGTTCATGATTGACTCGGTCGAAGGCCTTCTCATAGTCAATAAAGCAGGCATAAACATCCTGGTTCATTTCACAATAACGTTTACAAATCATTCTCATATTGAAAATCCCTTCACGTGTACCTCTTCCAGATATAAACCCACTTTGTACGTTACTGATTTGTTCTTCAATTTTCTGTCTGTTTCTCAGTAAAATTAATTTCAGGATCATCTTCAACATATGACTCATCAGGCTTAGTGTTCTGTACTCAGTACACAATGTTGGTTTTAGCTTCTTTGGGAGTCATACAAATATGGATTCATTCATATTCAATGGTATAAATCCAGTCTCATAGATGAATGATTTGAATCCCCACTTCATCTAGTCCTTTTATCATTTCTGATGTTATCTGGTCACTTCCAGGAGCCTTACCTGACTTTAGATCATTGATAGCCTTCTCAACCTCTGATACTAATATAATATTCCCATCTTATTTCTCAATTGTGGGTGGGTTCCCTCTGTCATCATTGTATAGTTTGTTTACATATTCTTCCCATCTGGACTTTATTTCATCTTCTTCAAAGAGCATTTTGCCGTCTTTGTTCTTGATACATTTACTGCTTCTCTGTCTGTATCCTTGACCTGTTATCTCTTTCACTTTCTTGTGCATCTCTCTTGAACGATGTTGAGACTCAAGTTGTTCCACTACATCACACTTCTTATTCCACCATTCATCTTTAGCTTTTTTGCATTCATCTTCTATTTCATTCTTCAGGTGTTTGTATTTAAGTGGATCAGTGGTTTTCACTTTCTTCCTTTCTGCCATCTTTTCTAGTATGGTTTGCGTCATCCATGATTGCTTTGTCTCTCGTCTTTTATTTGGTAACACCTCCTCTGCTGACTTGACCATGCTTTCTCTGAGAGCTTCCCATTCCATTTCAATGTTGTCATACTCTCTCTGAGGAGTTTCTTCATTCATCAGTACACTGAATTTGTTATGAACAGAGACATTATACTTAGTTCTGTATTTTGCATCTTTTAACATGTTCATATCCATTTGAATGTTGTTTTTAATTTTGTTCTGCTGTTTCAATTTCACTACCATACTGATTACTACTGGATTATGATCCGAACATATGTCAGCACCTGGATATGTCCTTGCCTGTTTGATACAATTTCGATATCGTTGGTTGACAAGAATGTAATCGATCTGGTTCCGACATACATCACCAGGGCTCTCCCATGTATATAGTCTTCTCTTTGGATGTTCAAATAAGGTGTTAGCAATTACTAGTTTTGATGTCAAACAGAAATTTATCAAGTATTCACCACGATCATTTCTCTCACCTAAGCCAAATCTTCCTGTTACTGGTTTCAAGGTTATTATTGCCGGAAGTGATAGTGAGGATAAGCTCTCACTACCTAAAAAATACTTTCTCATGGCATGCGTATCAAATAGCCTCTGATAACCAAGTCAAACTCCCGGCCTTCACGAGGCGAAACTGTTTCTACTGACGGGAGACGGGGAAAAGGTGGATCTCTGGCGCCTCAAAACCAGATGCTTCAGGCAGGTGGGGGTCGTCAATCTTGGCTGACTGCTCATCTAGGAGAAGGTAAACTCTGATTTAAAACCCCCGCTGCCGTGCGGCTAGTCCCATTTATGGGAAGACCAGAAGTTGGTAGTGCACACCAGCGGCCATACCGACTCAATTGTCGGCCTAAACTAAGTGCGGTGCACATCAACTTTGTTGGTGTGGTCAGGGAATGTCACCCCTTCAAGTGCATGAAGACTGGAGCAGCAGATGAGTTAGAAGATCAATAGCTTTGAAGGTGTAACAGCAAGATGATGTGGCTCATCAGGGCACACTCTGACAAAGATGAGTAAGTGGCCAGTCACCTTGGAAAGGAAGGGGAACCTACCAAGTATTTACCCATAGTAAGCAATGGTAATTCTCATTATAGACCACTCAAAACAAGTCCTCGCGGGTGACCGGACGTGGTGGCCGAATCCTTAGAGCGCAGGCTTCCCGTCCGGGAGATCAGGAGTTTGGTTCCCGGTAGAGTCAAAGTAATGACTTGCAAAATTGATACTTGTCACTTCCTAGCTAGGCGTTCAGCATTATATTATATAAGGATAGGAGAAGAACCGGTTAGCTCAATGGCAGGATAATGTGACTGAGTACACACTCTCACACGTCAGTACCCGTCCTGATATGGCATTACAGGTTGGTTGGTTGTTGGAGTTTTACGTTCTGGCAGGGTGTAATGACACCATTACACCCTGCATGCACCCGTCAGAAGAGGTCGGGTACTGACCTGTGAGAGTGTGTACTCCTGACAACTGTATAGTGCTTTCCCACTCGGACACCAAACAGCTGGCACCAAGACCTGATATCCCACTCAGTCACATTACATCGACAGAGGCCATGGCACGCTCCGTGGAGCGTCTCGCCGGCATCGTGGAGGCCATGGCGCTGACATACACCACAGCCCAGCCGCCTCTGGTCACCGCGCCCGCCCCCGCCTCCGCGGCCGATGCATCCATGGCATGCTCAGTGGAACGTCTCGCTTGCATCGTGGAGGCGATGGCACTGGCATATCTGCAACCGGCCAGCTGGCCAGCCGCCCCCGGCCTCCACAGCCGCCCTGGCTCCTCCACCCCATCAGGCCGCCTCGGTCCTGCCGCCTCACCCAGCAGCCGCGCATACTCTATACCCTCAATACCGCTGATACGCCCGGCACTGGAGCCCGGCGGCACCTACACCTGCCTCCGTGATGCCCACCCTGCACGCACTCTACCTGCCTCCGCCGCTGAAGCCGTCCACGAGATCTTGGAGTCCGCCAAGGCGCAGCACACGAGACGGCGGAAAGGTATCCCCACTAATTACATCTTCCCCCACAACCTGGTCGAGAGGTGGGTGGAGGGGAAGGCTGTCAAGAAGGTGGAGGCCACCAGGGAGGAATACAGCCTTGCCTTGCGGGGATGTGCCTCCTTCCCCCCAATGGGTGGCACGACCCCATCACCATCAACGCCATCTGCCTTGAGGTGATCACCACCCCCACGATGGCCGCCCCAGCGACCACCTCATCGTCCCGGGCCACCGACTCGGCTCACCCCAAGGCACAGCCATGCTCATCCCAGGCCGACAGCCGCACACCCTACACCCGGGAGGCGTACAGCATTCCCTGACCTGCTTGGAACCGCGACCCTGCCTCGTGCGACCTCGCGCCCCCTGGCAAGGCCCATGGTGACCAGGGTGCCGGAGGCACCACATCTGCTCCTACTGCGCCAACGTGAGGCACATCCTCGCAGCTCACAGTGAGGTGGTGTACTATACAAAGTGGACCCGTGAACATGCCCTGGCAGCTGGCCCCTCGGTGGATTTTTAGTCTGCCGGTGGCGTACCGCCCACCCGGATGGATGCAGCCCTACGGCCCCTCGAGACCGTAGCCCCGTCCCTCCAGCGGTGGGCCGTTTTCGGCCATATGCCACCGCCGCCCCCCCAGGGGGTCGAGTCACACCTCAACACCACTTCACATTCTCTCACCGGCCACACATCCGGTGACGTCACCCCAGACCCCGCCACCCCAGGCACCTACCAACCTCGATGCCGCCAACCAACCGCTGGAAGTCACCAGCCCCCCCCCCCCCCCCCCCCATGACACCATTACACCCTGCCTGGCGAGTCACCAAACCCAGCACATGTACTTACCCGCCGCCTCACCCAGCAGCTGCACATACTCTACACCCTCAATACCGCTGATATGCCCAGCACTGGAGCCGGGCGGCGCCTACACCTGCCTCTGTGATGCCCACCCTGCATGCCCTAACCGGCCACACATCCGGTCACGTCACCCCAGACCCCGCCACCCCAGGCACCTACCAACCTCGATGCCGCCAACCAACTGCTGGAAGTCACCAGTCCCCCCCCCCCCCCCCCCCCCTCTGTGATGCCCACCCTGCATGCACCCGTCGACCACATGCCTGCCTCCACCGCCGAAGCCGTCCGCGAGATCGTGGAGTCCGCCGAGGCGCGTCACACGGGACGGTGGAAAGGTATCCCCTCTAATTACATCTTCCCCCACAACCTGGTCGAGAGGGGGGTGGGGGGAAGGCCATCAAGAAGGTGGAGGCCACCAGGGAGGAATACAGCCTCACCATGCGGAAGGTGGAGGCTCACCCCTCCTTCCCCTCCGACTCCATCCCCGGCCTCACTCACCACACCCTGACGGTGCTGAGGGACACCATCACCCATCTGTGGCCTACCGTCCATAGATACTCAGAGATGGTCTTCACCTGGATTATGGATGGTAGGCTTCCCGCTGGGTGGCACAACCCCATCGTCATCAATGCCATCTGCCTCGAGGTAATCACTACCCCCATGATGGCCGCCCCGGTAACCACCTCATCCTCCCGAGCCGCCGACTCGGCTCGCCCCAAGGCACAACCCTGCTCATCCCAGGTCGACGGCCACACACTCTACACCTGGGAGGCATATGGCATTCCCTGACCCCTCTGGAACCGTGACCCTGCCTTGTGTGACCTCACGGCCCCTGGCAAGGCCCACAGTGACCAGGGCGCCGGAGGCACCATGCCTGCGCTTCCTGCACCAATGTGAGGCACATCCTCACAGCTCACAGTGAGGCGGTGTGCTATACAAAGTGGACCTGTGAACGCACCCTGGCAGCTGGCCCCTCAGTGGATTTTTAGTCCGCACCGCCCACCCGGATGGATGCAGCCCCACAGCCCCTCGAGACCGCATCCCTGTCCCTCCAGCGGTGGGCCGTTGCCAGCCACATGCCACCCCCACCCCCTGGGGGGTTGAGTCACACCTCTGCACCGCTTCACATCCCCGCACCGGCCACACATCCGGTGACGTCACCCCAGACCCCGCCACCCCAGGCACCTACCACCCCCGATGCCGCCAACCAACCGCCGGAAGTCGCCAGTAGGGCACAAAAGCTCCAACAAAGTCAAACAAATTGCTCTGCTTTAATGTTTTCTGAGATGTTCCTTTAAGTAGAGTCGTGATGCATTTTGATATATTTCTTCTGAAAAGAGAAAAGGAGAAAGGAAAAAAAAAAGGGAAAAAGGGAAAAGTGCTAAGAACAATTCTAAACCCATGTAACACATATTCACTGAATACATGATACTTTTATTAGACTGAATTTGTACACAGTTACTACTACAACTGATATTTCATTTATAAAATGTATGGTACTTTTGGTAACAAATAGGATTTGCATGCAGTCACTATTACAACTGATAGTAGTTTCATTTATGCACGATACCTCTATTGGACTGGATGTGTACACAGTTACTACTACAGCTGATACTTCATTATAAAATGTATAATACTTTTAGTAACAAAACAGGATTTGCATGCAGTCACTATTACAACTGATGGTAGTATCATTTATGTATTAAGGAGTTGTACTGTATGGCCGGAAGACCAGTGCTCTGGCGCTGACAAGAGATATTATTCGATGAATAAATATTTGAAGAAAAAAAAGAAGAAAAAATGGCCAAGACTAATAAAACAAACACCAACAACAACCAATAAACTGGCAAATAGCTTTCTTTTCTTATTTCTCTTTAATTTCTTGTGATTTACTGTACCATTATGTTTCACCGAGCTTACCCAATGTAATTGGACTCTTGTTGTGTACCCCTAATAGCCAATGTCTAATTGTTGTGCTGGGGGGTCGTTAAACAAAAAAACAAAAAAAGTCTCTTATTGTGATATGCTTGTGGCTTGAGGTGTGTTTTTATAACTGGAAAACATTGCACCCAGAGTGGGAGTCGAACCCACAATTCTGCCATTCTGGGATAACATCCTAACCATTAACCTATCTAGGGTTCCTGATGCAATCAATCTACCCATGCCTACATCATGCAGCATTTCAACTGGGGTGGACAGTGCACCTCACTACACTCATGAAAGCTTAATGAAAGCTGCCTGCAAAAGTGTTGAAGTGCTGCTGGCTTTTGCACGTTACCAGTGGCACTCTCTCAGGAAGCAAATAGAGGTTTCACACAGGCAAGAACATGTCAAGACAGGCGCAAAACTATTTGTCCCTGCAGTGGCTGGTTGGGAGATGTTGGGAGTTCCATATATCAACCGCCCTTAATGCTGCCACAGTGACATGGTTTTCTGTTTAGGGCTTGCTCCCTTAGCCTTCGGTTCTGTCAAAAACCTGTACCACAAGGCAGTGGTTTACAACTCTGCAAGGCAGGGGCGTCAAACTCCCTGAGGTATTGCTATACCTGCATACCTTCACCTTCACTACACTACACTACCTGCATACCTTCACTACACTACACTACTCTCACTGTAATTCTAGGTTCCATACTTACAATTTAGAATATCCAGGTAGTACACTTAAGCACAGACACATGGATGGTTTAATATTATACAGTGTACATCATATGCACAATCCTGGTAATGGCCCCAATGTTGTTTTTTTTTGTTTTTTTTTCAAATGGGAAACATTGCGCCTAGAACGGGACTCGACCGTACACTTCTCACATTCCTGGGCTAGGAACCTAACCGTTAGGTTCAATGATGCAAGCAACCTACCCATGCCTACCTATGCATGTGGCATTTCAACTAGCGAGGTCATTGCATATCACTACACCTGTAAGAATGAATACATTTGGTCATGGTTGAAAGAGCAGCGCATTAGCACTGAACAACAAAAATATTACCCCTCAACAAATAAAAACTATTTGACAAAAGTATGATAATACATTGTCGAGGTAAGCAATAATAATACGATAATTTATAAGTATTTATTTTAAACACAAATTTCCACCCCCCCTTCATACTGGCTATTTTATGACCATTTTGTGAAAGACCTCACCAATAGCTAGATTCTCCATGGCAATAAAGTACTCCAGTTATACAAATAACAAGCACAATTTTGTTATGTCTCTATTTCAGGAACACAACTCGCGAGGACAACCCACAGCGTGTCCCTAAATTATCACTTCCTGTGTTACTAAGCAAATAACTACAATACCAATATTTTAAAAGTAAAAAAGCATGCAATGACATGAAGGATATATGTAATGGCTTTGGAAAAAACGCATGTCTGGACACTTCAGGACAAGCAAGGACAGAATGAATTGCCCTTTAGAATTCCTCTTTGAAAATAACAGTGGACCCAAGGACTGACAAGGCTCAACAGTGCTTCAATTTGTATAAATGTTTATCTGTTACATTTTAAAAAGATACCTATATTAGGTTATTCATATAATCTACTTTATTTTATCTTGAAGTAACCGTTGTCTTAAATGTGTAACCTTGGGGGTATATGAAATGAAATTAGGCCAAATTAATTTTGGTGTGCACACAGAAATGCTGGATATATGCATTGTTTACACATTTTTTAGTATATCAGCATAGCCCAGGAGCACCAAGGTGTAATAAATGTGGATGAACAGACTTACAGAATGTATAACATTTGCTATGGCTGATATAATGTATACTACTAGCTCTTTACTATGAATCTGTGTATGCCGCTGATATGGCTTTAAACCATCAGCAATCAATCAATCAATGAACTTATTAAGTTAATGTTGAGTAGCAAAACATGAATGTATACAAAAAGGGAAATGTGGTAAGAACATAATAGAATAATAAAATATAATAGTCTATAATAAAGCAGTGTAGTAGGTTGCACTGACCTCTCAGGCAATTAACCACATAGACAGGTAGGCATGGGTAGTGTGTTGATATCAGGGAGCCTAGGTGGTGTAATGGTTAGCACACTGGCCCGGAATGCAAAGAGATGTGGGTTCGAGTCCCGCTCTAGGCACAATATTTCCCATTGTTATCACCCCACGACACTGGGTGCCATGACCAGGATTCTGTACAAGCTACGTGCTGTATGGTTGTTGAACCTACCCTGTGTAAGTGCATTGCCTGTATGTAATTGTAAGCATTAAATGACCATTTAAAAGACTTACAATTCCAGGGGGACGAGTGTAGTAGGCTGCACTGACCTCTCAGGCAATTAACCACATAGACAGGTAGGCGTGGGTAGTGTGTTTATATCAGGGAGCCTAGGTGGTTTAATGGTTAGCACACTGTCCCAGAATGCAAAGAGATGTGGGTTCGAATCCTGCTCTAGGCACAATATTTCCCATTTTCATCACCCCCACGACAGCAGTATAATTTACCATGCGAACAAGGAGCCCATGTTATGGAATCTTTAATGAACAAGACATGTACGACAGTAAGTACAGTAAGGAAGAGCAATATGATGACAGTTGAAACTTTGACTCAGGCCCTCAACCCCATGCGTATGACTGTTCGTTTGAAGGGTTGGGTGGGCGGCTGAGTTGAGTCAATCTGTTGAGTTGCTCGTCTGACTGCCGGGTTGGAAGTGAGGAATAAGGTTTGTTGATTTCCGATGAAGGGCCTGTGTCTTGCGAGGCGTGATCGTGATGTCAGAGTCTCGTGGGACTGGTTCTGGGTGAGACCAGTAGGAGGCCAGGTGGGGGAACACTGTGGTTCACGCGCAAATTACCCATGTTGGCGAACCACCATGAACAATACCACATGACTACAGCAATCTGTTCAATTCTTTATTTTAATATCTACTAAAAAACAGAGTAGAACACCATAAGAATATATCAATCTGTGGATTTGTCCAACTACTGGAATCTCAATGTATCAATGTTTATGCATATTCCTAAGGAGACAATGAGAGAGAAGACCTTGATTGTGTCACTAGCCTCAGTTTCGTATTAATATTCACGTTACATAGTCCAATTATTTAGAATTTCTGCCATTTTCTGAGATCAAAATAGCAGGATGGTTGTCATAATCTACCTTAGGTTTGTTTGAAGTGCCTTTTAAAAAAAATAGCTAGCGTTGTTGGAAGTAAAAACATCCAATATTAATTTTGGCATGAACATCGAAATTCCATCACTCTATGGTTCAGCAGTAACAGGTTCTATTAAATTGAATTATCATTCTCTCACATGGAACAAGAAATGTCCAATAAGTGTATCAGTACCAGTTGGATATGTAGTATCAAATCTTGGTAAATGTTTTATTTGTTAAAATGTTATGCTTTCATCGGACTATGCAGATTTGTGAGTCTCCAACCTCCTCACTCCTTCCTGTCCCACCACATCAACAATCCACCTCTACCTTCCCACATAGAAAATAGAAAAAAAAAGAGAATTATTAGTCTTCTGTCATTTGTACACTGCATAGGTAATGTGATATGTTATTGTCAAGTGTCTGGTCCTCCCGTTTCACCCCTCCACACCCCCACCCAGGACTCCCCCCCCCCACCCAAACACATTCACTCGCTCTCTCTTTCTGAGTGTTGATCACACAACAATCTAGTTTAATGTTGCATAATCCGATGAAAGCATACCATTTTCAAACCTAAAACAATTATCTAGATTTCATTATGTATATCAATCTTAGATACGGATGCACTTATTAAGCATTTGTTGCCACACATAGAAGGGAATACTGAATCAATTTAAGGGAACTTGTTACATCAGAACCAGAGAGCGTGTATATAAACAGATGAGAGGGACAACTCCCGCGAAAAACGGTAACACAGGCTACAGTGGCATTCCTGGCGGTTAGTGTTGAACAAGCCTTGAGTTTGCCGGTACGCTCAGTGCAAAACATTTGTTTTTATTCAAAATTAATAGAAATCCAGAACCCTAACCTTATAAATTCAATATAATCTTGTTGGTACACATGTTTTCTATATGTGTACTAAGTGGCTTGTTTCTATTTGGTGTAGTTTTAGAGATATTTCACTTTTTCTGTAGGAAGATTGCACACAACCATTGACAATGCCTTGAGTTTGCCGTACGCGTAGTGAAAAACGTCAGTTTTATTCCAAATTAATAGAAATCCAGAACCCTAACCATATCAATTTAATATAATCTTGTTGGTAAACATGTTTTCTATCTGTATTCCAATCAGTTTGTTTCTAGGTGGTGTAGTTTTAGAGATATTTCACTTTTTCTGTATGAAGATTGCTCACAGCCATTGACAATGCCTTGAGTTTGACAGCTGTGTCATATACTGTTCAACAACCACCACTTGGAGCGCCACAGTCTGCAGATGTTACATGCTCTAGTATGGGAGTTGTCCCTCTCATCTGTTTATATACACACTCTCTGTCAGAACCCTATGGTGTTAGAGTTTTGGAATGCTTGCCAAAATTAATTTTCTATTTTAAAATTTTGCACTTAAAATATCTCAAATGTTGGTCATTTAAAATAAAAGTTACTTCAAGCTAAAGTATGGTAGATTATAATTATCGACCTAACATGTTTATCTCAGAAAATGATAGAAACTAAAAACCATCGGACTATGCAAGTGTAAAGTTGCATAATCCGATGGGTTCTGCCATGTTAAATGTATGCCAGACAATTACCTAATTATAACTTACTTCATTCAAGTTTGAAATAACAACTGTTATATTACATTACTTGTCAGATACAAACGTTCGTGTCCACCCGCTACAAGTAAGGCTGTGTACTATTTATATATGTGAATTGTCTAACTATACTATATGTAAGTCTTTGAATTATTAATATTGTTATTTCTGCTGATTTGAGCTAGCTGCTGATGACAATATCAGACTACATATACATATATTGTAAATAACTGTATTGTCACATGGCTGGAAGACCAGTGCCACGGCGCTGACAAAATACTTTATTCAATGAACAAACTATATTTACAACAACAAAAAAGAAGGCCCTTGGCCATTCTAGGGTTGGAGTGAAGCACACTGCAGCACTTCATGGTACTGTGCACACCAGAGAAAAGTGGTATTTTATTTAATGCAAAATAGCTTTTAGCACAACTTCACCACACACAATTCAGAAATGAATGCAAAACAAAAGCCCTACTATATTTGGTGATGAGGGATCATGTGTTTATGGGCTAAAAGCGAGATTAACGATGCATAGTCTGATGGTTTTGAGTTTCTGTCATTTTATGAGATAACTATATCAGGTTGATGGTTATAATCTACCTTGCTTTAGTTTGAAGCAACTTTCATTTTAAATGGCTAACTTTGGAGATAGTTGAAGTGGAAACATTGAACATTAATTCTGGCAAGCACGCTACAACTCTGACACCATACACGAAAGGCTGACACCATAGCAGGTTCTATTTAATTGATTGCCCATTCCCATCTGTGGCAACAAATGCTTATTACGTGCACCTCTATCTAAGTTCGATATGCAGGATCAAATCTGGGTAATAGGCTTGGTTTTGAAAAACTTGATACTTTTATCGGACTATGCAACTTTAAAGCAGTGGGACTATATGGAAGGTTGAGGTTGGCGTGGGGCATTCCACCCACCTCCGTGTATGTAAACAAGCCGGGTAGCAGCTTCAGTCCTTCTCGGGAACCAGAGGGTGGTATCTCAGAAGAGACCTTTTTTTTTTTTTGGTCCATTAGTTGCTTAAGCAGGGGAAATTTCAGTCATAGACAACTTGTCTTCCTCATTCCACTGCTGGTTGATAGAAAGCCCGAGCCTACACTTTCACCGACCCAAGGGATTTTTAACCTCCGACACCACATAGACATGGTATGAGAGCAACCGGCCTTTGATGACGCTGTAAGTTATACACAGCGGTGGAAATCCAAATTGGCAGAGCTGGGGGCACGGGGAATCGAACCACCGACCCTTATTATTACAACAGTAGTAATATATCACTTCAGAGCGTCTGTCATCCCAGCGTTCGTCTGTGAACCAATCCATACAGTTGCAGATGGCATTTCGCACCTGTCAATCACTCGGGAAAGTACCCAATGACAACGGACATCAGGCACACCCAACTCACCGACTAGTGAGATACCAAAAGTAAGACAAAAGGATTTGTTGTTGTTTAAAGTCCTAGCAACATCTAATGTCATATCAGGATGGTACTTCTGACAGTGCACACTCATGGCGACGTTACAGTGCTGCCCCACTGGGAGACCAGGCCGCCAGCACCATGATCTGATACCCCGCTCAGTCACATTATCCTGACACTGAGCCAACAAGTCCCTGCCCTATCCTAATAATGCTGAGCGCCTGACTAGGAAGTGACAAGTATCAATGCTTAAGTCATTGGTTTGACTCGACCAGGGTTCGAATCCACGAACCCATTCGTTTGGATCCCCCGATCTCCGTCAAAAAAGGAGACGGACAACAACATTTGTGGTGCCCCAACAGGGATTGATGATAATGTGTCGAAGCATTACACTATTTGATACCTAAACTCCCTGATGCCACCTACCTACACGTAATAATTTCCTTGGGGAGATATATACCGCTCACTCGATAAGCACCACCAGCAACTTATCCGCAATTCTCTTCCATTCACATGGCTATGCAACAATACCTGGTGAATGCAATGTAAATACACTGATTGAGTGCCTGACTGATAATTCATAGTTATGTTAATACATGCTTGTGAAAGGACCACACCTTTAGGTCGGACTCCTAATCGGAAGGTCAGTGGTTCGATTCCCTGTGCCCCCACCTCTGCCAATTTGGATTTCCACCGCTGTGTATAATTTACAGCATCATCAAAGGCCAGTTGCTCTCATACCATGTCTATTTGGTGTGGGAGGTTAAAAATCCCTTGGGTCGGTAAAAGTGTAGGCTCGGCCTTTCTATCGACAAACTCTCTAATGGTGAAAACATGTCTATTCAGACTTATCCATGAGAGGCAGTATACATCTTCAAGAAAAAAAAGATAACTCTGGAAGCACCCTACCCACACACACACACCTCCATTATGCCATGATGATGTCTTCAAGACATGTATGTAAAGAATAAGTGGTGGTATTAAGCCAGTTGTGTTTTGTTAGTTTATATTATGAATGGCGTTTATATAAATATATATATATATGGAGAGTTCAGGCACAAATCCTGTAACGCCAATCCCAAAATTGACTGACAATTTAAAAAGAATTTACCCGAAGATAATTTTAATTCTCACTAATTCCATGTCATTGGTTCTGTAGAAATGGTTATGGACCAATGAACAACAAAATAAGAATGTAAAATATTAACCTTTTGAAGGTTTTACTCCAATGTTTATCTCAATATTCGGATTGACATTTACGGGGTCTTGCACCTGAACCCTTCATATGCATTTATCTACATATATATATACATATACATATATATATATAAATATGCATATACATATACAGGTGACCAGTGTCAGTAAGAGCACTCGCTGGCTTCCCGTGCGGAAGGTTGGCTGTTCAAATCCTAGCCAAGGCAAAGTGATGACTTATAAAATTGATACTTCTTGCTAACTATCCTGGCGTTTGGCATTAATAAGAATGGGCAAGGACTGGTTAGCTCAGTATCAGGATAATGTGGCTTAGTGGGATATGTAGTAATGGTGTGGGCAGCCCGGTCTCTCAGTGGATCAAAATTATGGAGTCACGAGTTGCTACCCTTCCTGATATGATCCTAGATGTTGCTGGGACAAAAAACCCAATCAAATAAACAGGTGGCGGTTAGGGTCATGGTTATCCTTCCAATGTTATATAACTGAAAAAAACCTGGAATATATGCATAAATAAGGATCGTTCCCTATAATAGATGTTTTCCAGGAGAGCTCATAGGGAGTGCACAATATATAAACAGCAGATGGAGACTCATAGACAGTGCTCATTTGTTATCACACCCCACCTATTTGAAAGTACCCTTTGTTCTTTATGGCCCTGTCACACTACGACGTAACGACGTCGACGTAGGGAGAACGTGAAGAACGTTGAACTTTTCGGCGTAGTATGCAAATTTGGGCAGAAGTTGAACGTGGATGCAGCGTAGTGGATGAGAGCGTAACGTCGGTAAAGCGTAGTGATACCGTCATTCAACGAGAGAGGTCAACGTAATGACGCTCACGGAACGTTATGAACGTTATTCCATCGCCAGAAGAACGTTATGTGACGTTAGCTATGTCATGATACGTTGAACGTACGTTGAATGCACGTTCTCCTGACGTTCTCCTGACGTTCTCCTGACGTTCTCCTGACGTTCTCCTGACGTTCTCCTGATGTTCTCCTGACGTTCCGATTACGCCCCGTGGGCATTTGCACTCGGTTTAATGGGGGTCAACGTAGTGGAACGTAGTTGAACGTAGTGAGGAGCATTGGAATAACGTCCGTTTAATGTCATTGACGTTCGCTGAACGTGAACAGAACGTACGGTGAACGTAAACCCTTACGTTCGTCCTACGTCGAAACTTTTGAACATGTCCAAAACCTCGACGTTAATCGACGTTACACGACGTAATGTGACGTAGCTCGACGTCACTCTAACGTCATTATGACGTCATCATAATGTAATCCAACGTCCATCAACGTAATGACGAAATATCACCATGTTAGGCTCACGTTCACTCATTACGTTGTAGTGTGACAGGGGTATTAAGCGGCTATCACACCTCACTGGATTGAGCAACAGACAGAATTGTCTAGTCCGGTGGTGATATCAAAATGTATTAAAATGTGTCAAAATGTTGCGCTATCGAGTCAATGGCCGCTGGATGAACGAACATGAAACGGACATGAAATGGACATGAAACGGACATGAAACGGACATGAAACGAACATGAAACAGACATGAAACGGACATGAATGGATAGCCAACGGATGAAGCAAACTCAACCGGACAAGAACCATAGATGTCAGTCCGGCGGCATCCGTTCCTAGTTTTGTGCGCGTTCAAAACTTGTAGGGACACAAAACAGACTTTGTCCGGTTTCTGTCCATTTCCCCAATCCGGTGAGGTGTGACAGGCCCTTTAACTCCCCCCCCCCCTCTATACCACCATCCCAACCATAGCACCACTCCACTCCTTACGCCATTGGCGAATTCTCCATTGGCGATTATGTGTTTTCAGTTTAGCCAAATAGGCATAACCGAGAATGTGAATGTACCCATAATACACGCACTGTCTGTCCTCCATTCTGCGGTAAACCGACACGGTCTATTGGGCAGAGGGAATTACAAAGAGCCTTTTCATAGTTTCTTATTTGATTTATATTTTAAGCACAAATGAAGTAATGCGAATAAAACCAAATCAAGAAATTTACCTTCAAATTTTTGTTCCAGGTTGTCTGTAATGCACAGAAGTCACTTCCCAGGTTCTGTTCTAGACCACTGCTATATATATATATATATATATATATATGTGTATATATATATCATGTTGTATACTAATATTACTATATGATGTACATGCTGCACATGCCGTATATATCACATATATTATTGATGTTATATGCGATATATATATACTTATGATGTATATCCAGTATACTGTAATTATGTTATATCTATTGCATAAGTTCTATATTCTAGATATGCTATGTATGTTGTATATGTTACATGTTATATATGTTGTATATGTCATATATTATATATATAGATATATGCTCTATATGTTATATATCGATGTTAGATATCCTATGTTGTAAATATATTACCTGTATTGCATATGTTTTAGATGCTCGATATGCTATATATGATGTACATGTTGGATGTTATATATGATGTATATGTCATATCTGCTATATATATAATATATATGTCGTACATGCCATATATGTTAGACATGCCATACATAGTATTATGCTCTATATGCTCTATGCTGTATATACTGCATATGTTATATGTGCCTTTGCTGTCTGTTAACATGGTATATATATCGCATATGTTATGTTTTATATACAATATATGTTATATGTGCTATATATGTTATTCTATTATACATAGCATGTTATATATGCTATGTTAACTATATATATATATGCTACATATATATTCTGTATATTCTACATTGTAGCTTTCCTATATTCCGCGCATATTCATGCATATACACATAGCATATTCATGAATGTACCAATGTGTAGCTTGTCACATAAAAAAACCCTCATTTCTTGAGCCTCATTTCTAGAACTCTTTCAAGGTTTGATTCCAATGTTTATCTCAATTTTGGGATTGGCGTTTACAGGGTTTTGCACTTGAATTCTTCATATATATATATATATCTGCATTATGCGAGTATAAAGGTGCGAAAGGGAATTATTATTATTATTATTGTTCTATTTCATTATCTACCAACCATTATCCTTAATGTATTCACCTCCTATCCTACATACTGGTACTCGTGGCACCACGTTTGGTCCCGACCCTAACTACGGGTGTTCCCATTTTCATTTGTGCCCGGGAATTCTAACTGTGCAGACATGCTCCACCTCCTGCCACTGCCACCACCACCGCCACCGCCACCGCCACCAACACCGCTTAAGATGTCAGCCGTCTATTGCTCGCTCTGCGCAGCTTCCCAAAAGAAGGTGATCTGGAAGCCTGTTCACGCAACCAGATTGAGAAGGAGGCGAAAGGGCAGCCATCAGGGCTGTCATGGAGGGCTTCGGCTGAGCAGTTGGCTGAACGGTCGACAAAATCCATTCAGGAGGTGGAAGCACCAACAGCCATGCAAAAGATGACAATTGAGGATCATTTGAAGGAGGCGCAGGAGGGGCTGGCCGCGATACAGCTCGCCGACAAGCTGGAAGAACTAGAGGACCAGCAGGAGATGCTGAGTAGGTGCAGGGCTGACCGGCGGGCTTGGGTGGACAGGGACCTGAGCGAGTCAGCAATGGAGACCCCGAGGGGTGATGAACACTCCAGTCACAGATCCAAGCAGCACCAGGAAGGAGAGAAGCCGTGGCCAGAGGAGCACACAGCATGCGGGATGCGTTCCTGCCACCGTTCGAGAGGGCGATGATGCAGATGATAGAGTGCCTCCGGATCGAGGAGCCGGTCCAGCAGCAGCACCAGCAGACAGAGAAGTAAGTGGTCCCTTCGTAAATTCACTGTTGTGAGCAAGGACGTTAAGAAGCTGAACCTGCATGAACTTGTTGCAGCTTCAGTTCTCTGGAAGGACTACCGTGCCTTCCTGGAGAACGTTCACCAGGGGGGATTGGTACAACAATACAGTCTTCACCTACCTGAAGACCCTCCCCACCCCCCCTCCATAAGAATCATGAATGACATGCGGGTGGCTACATCCCTCGCCACTACTCGCCTTCCTCAATAATCCCAGATATATTAAGTACTCTTCGTGGGTTGGTGGATCCTTGATCTTTGGCAAAATATTCCCTATGCCAGAGAATACATTAATCTCAGCCCACTTCTTATTGTCTTGTTTCTTTTGTACTGCCGGCCTTTATGTGATGTATTAGCATTATGCGAGTATAGAGGTGCAGCAGGGAATTATTATTATTATTGTTCTATTTCATTATCTACCAACCATTATCCTCAATGTATTCACCTCCTATCCTACATACTGGTACTGGTGGCGCCACCTTCGGCCTCGACCCTAACTACGGGCGTTCCCATTGTCATTCGTGCCCTGGAATTTTGTTAAATTTTGTTCTAAGGCCAGGGCAAAATATTCCCTATGTCAGAGAATATATTAATCTCAACCCACTTCATATTGTCTTGTTCCTTTTGTACTGTAGCCGGCCTTTATATATATATATATAGGAGAAAGACACAAAGCGAGGAGTGGTGGAAGCCTCCGATTTTATTGTCCGAGGCTCTGGCCGAGCAATATACTAGTTCAAAATCTAGGCTCATGTGACGCCAAACAGTGTGTAAAGGCACGTGACTAGACGCTGGTGGCGCCAAATGGGGATCAGGCCCACAGCAAATCGCCTGATCAGGCGATATGGATAAATAATAAATAACATGCATAATAAAAGCGGAATAAATATCACAAGAATGCTCCGCCCCTTTATATTCATATAATACGTTATATATCACATATATATAACATTGACGTATAACCAAGACCCTCACACCCACCTGGCCATTTTAAAGAATGTCTGCCACGGCCACCGGGCTGTGACTGAAATAGCACAATATCCACTTTTGTTCCCAACATATATGTCAACACATCTGCTCAATTTGGTGCTTTTATAACAAAGTGAGCAATTGTTATTTTATTACAAACTCCATAAGACACAACAGAGCATGACATCTGCTAAATTTGGTGCTTTTATAACGAAGTGAACAGTTGTTATTTTATTACAAACTCCGTAAGACACAGCAGAACATGAACATCTGTTAAATGTGGTGATTTTATAACAAAATGAACAATTGTAGGATTATGGGAAACTCTGTAAGACACAACAGAACATGAATATTGGTTGAGAATTATATCTCCTGCTGGCCAACAATTTAGGCTACCGTTTTATTTAGCTTGGTCGAAATTTGCAATGGGAGGGTGGTTGATAGCTGGCTACGCAGTGACTTGCAGGGCGTTTGCCTACCTGCACGCAAACACAAGTTGCCCAGGCTACTGTAGCGCCAGCGCTACCGACCCTCAGTTTGTTTGTTGTTGTTTTACGTCCTAGCAACATCTAATGTCACATCAGGACGGGTACCGACTTGTGACAGTACGCACTCATGGCAACTTTATAGTGCTGCCCCACTGGAAGACCAGGCTACCAGCACCTTGACCTGATATCCCACTCAGTCATATTATCCTGACACTGAGCCAACCAGCGCTTGCCCTATCCTAATAATGCTGAGCATTCAGGCTAGGAAGCGACAAGTATCAATTTTTAAGTCATTGGTTTGATTTAACCAGTGTTCGAACCAACGACCCCCCGATCTACCAACATCGGGTCGGACGTTCTAACTCATTCGGCCATGCCGTCTGGTCCGGACCCTCAGTTAAATAATATTTATATAATGTATTAATATAGCACGATATGTTGAGCTATGCGACCAGACTATAGACTAATTTACATCAGGAAATAAAAGCATCCAGCTATATGTGCTATATAAATAATATATTATTATTATTTTAAAATGTATTAAAACTATTACATATAAATGTTAACTTATACATAGGGATTCTAATGGAGGTGTTCACCTACAGAGGGATGGGCCACTTAGATGTTGCTAAGTAGTGGAGACCAGTATATTAAGTGTTTCTGCTACGATTAGTGAGTTAGGCATATTACAACAACACAAATGGGAGCAAGACATATGGTTATACTATTGAGTATATTCAAATAATTTTTCTTCTTTTTTCTTGAAGATTTATACTGCCTATCATGGATAAGCCTGAATAGGCTTGTTTTCACCATTAGACAGTTTGTTGATAGAAAGCCCGAGCCTACACTTTTACCGACCCAAGGGATTTTTAACCTCCCACACCGCATAGACATGGTATGAGAGCAACTGGCCTTTGATGACGCTGTAAGTTATACACAGCGGTGGAAATCCAAATTGGCAGAGGTGGGGCACAGGGAATCGAACCACTGACCTTCAGATTAGGAGTCCGACCTAGAAAAAAGTCAGACACTCTAACCACTCCGGAACAGAGAACAAGATATGAACAAGATATAAACAAGGAGAGCATGGCGTTAGCACTCAGTAACCGTAACAGGTGCGACATAATTGATGCAACTGACGGTTAAACTGTCATAGAAAGGAGATCAGTATTCAGGATAATTGGATAAGTAGACACTTAAACTCTAATGACCCCCCCGGCTCCTAGAATACTTCAAACTATGTTAATATATTTTGTTTAACTACAAGGTTTATCGAGTAGTGTACTCTCCCCATTGTCACAGGGCTACTGCAAACAAAGGGCTAAGTCTGCCTAGAGTGGACCAACAACCCACATTTCTGCCGTTCCGGGGGATGGGTTCTACACCTTCGTTTATCTAGGCTCTTTGGTGTGATCATCCTACCTATGCCTACCTGTTTATTTGGATCTTCTTCACCTGGGAAGGTCTGTACGCCTCAGTACACTCGTCACCCTGGAATTTTGAGTCTCATACCTATAATTACAAATATCCAGGTAACGCCCAAGGTGGTTCAATTCACCCTATTCACGCCCGACCTAATTAGGCATCAGAACGAGGCTGAGTAAGCGTTGGTATTGGAAATGGCCATAAGACACTATTGTGTGCCGATGTGTATGAACTACTACAGAAATTAAAGGAGTAAAATTTGAAGATATTCACTTTTGAAACTATCATATTCATTTTTGCATACCTTTTTCTATTTATTGGTCAATTTTCATGAAGATTGAGTGATGATCAGATGGATTTCAGTAGGCAATGTCAACACAGTCACTCACCTTGGCTGCCAATCTTTTCTTAAATTCAAAATTGCATAATTTTCTTAATACAGATATCTTAAAAAAATATATTTTGACCCTTTTAAAGCTTTTATTAATTTGTAATTACTAAAACTAGTTGTTTAACTGTGTTGCACAGATAACTACGGTGACAGTGCTGCATTACATGATACCACCATAACTATGCAGACTTGAAGTTGACAGTCACATTGTAGTTAAAGAATGGGAAAAATCACCAATGTCATGGTGCGTGGGAGGGTGTTTTTGCAAAAATGAATGGAAACAGTGTCCCTACAGTGGAACTCGAACCCATACTTTTGCCATTCCGGGGCTAACATCCTAGCCATTAGTATATCCAGGTGCCATAAAGTGGCTGTCACACCTCGCCGGATTGAGAAACGGACAGAATTGTCTAGTCCGGTGGTGATAAGTATCAAAATGTATTAAAATGTGTCAAAATGTTGCGCTATCGAGTCAATGTCCGCTGGACGAACGGACATGAAACGGACATGAAACGGACATGAAACAGACATGAAACGGACATGAAACGGACATGAACGGATAGCCAACAGACGGTAAGCGGACTAAACGGACTCAAACCAGACAAGAAACTTGGACATCAATCCGGCAGCATCCGTTCCAAGTTTTGTGCATGTTCAAACATTGTACGGACACAAACCGGACATCAACGGACTTTGTTCGGTTTCTGTCCGTTTCCCCCAATCCGGTGAGATGTGACAGCCGCTTAATGCAATACCCCTACATAAGCCTACCTGTGGATGTGGCCTTTCTTCACTAGGGGACGTGTCTGCAACTCATTACACCGTTCCTCCTTGGAATCAAAACTGCCATACTTACATTTACAAATATCAAGGTAGCACACTTCCATCACATACACAGGGCAAGTTCAACGTCATACAAAGCTCAGCATCTTTCTGTTTTGTTGTTGGAGTTTTACGTCCTGGCAACATCCAAGGTCATATCAGGATGGGTACCGACTTGTGACAGTGGGCACTCATGGCGACTTTATAGTGCTGCCCAACTTGGGAGACCAGGCTACCAGCACTATTACCTGATATCCCACTCAGTCACATTATCTTGACACTGAGCTAACCTGTCTTTTCTCTATCCTAATACTGCCGAGCGCCTGGCTAGGAAGCGACAAACTTGTATCAATTTTAAAGTAATTTGTTTGACTTGACTAGGGTTCGAACCCGCGGGTCGAACCCCTGGGTTCGAATCCCACGATCTACCAAAACTGGAGACGGACGATCGACTCATTCGACCACCCGGTCTGGTCGCTCAGCATCTACATCATCCTGGTCATGGCACAAATCCCAACCGAGATATCCCAACTAACATGACACTATGTATAAAGTGGTACCCACAGTTCTGCCATTCTGGTGGCGAGCACTCTAATCATGTATCCTACCCAGACTCCCTGAGACAATCCACCTACCCACATACCCTCACCTACCTATGTATGTGGCATTTCACCCGGAGGAGGTCTGAACAGCTCATCACACCCATCTTACCTTCATCCAATTTCTCCGGTGTTGCCTGACCTTTCGCTTCCTGATGAAGGTCGCCGCCGTTGCGATTGACCTTCGCGGGGTCATATTCTGGAGTCAATTCCGGCGACCCCTCGGTGTCGTCCTCAGTGGTGCCTTCGCTGAACACCCCCTCTTCCTCTTCCTCCTCCTCTTCCTCCTCCTCGGCGGAGAGGGACGCCAGGTGAGGCCGGAAGTAAGCAAAGTTCTTCTCCATGGTGGTCACCGTGGGACCCATGGTCCTCCAGTCTATGATGTCAGTCATGGTGATGTGTTGGGGGAGTGGAAGTGATCCTAATGCTAACTGATCCTTTGGTGACGTCACTACGAAGCCTTCACAACAAGCCAACAAAAAGCCTCAAAGGAAAACAAAAACAAACTCAAAAGCCCTGAGAGTGATCATTCGAACCTGGTCAGTTCCTACTGAGCACTTAGATCAGAAGTCACCCACTGGTGGCTGGATCGCGTAACATTCAGAATAAGTCTTTCTCCAACACTTTACGCTGTAGTTAATTCCCTTCTTAATTGTCTGAGCATGAGGATTCGAACCTGGTCTGTTCCTACTGAGCAGCTGATCAGAAAAAACACACCGCTGGCTGGATCGCGTAAAACTCTGAATAAGTCTTTCTCCAATACTTTATGTTTTACTTATTTCCCTTCTTCTGATTCTTCTTAATTATCTCAACCTTCTGGTTTTTTTTTCAGTAATCCTCAACATTAACTAAACGAAGTCCAGACGTAGTTGCTCATGCTAGGAAAGCAGAACCATCGGAGTTTTCATTAGTACAACAACAAACAGGCGCACGCGTGTGTGTGGTAGCCCTTAGTGGTGATGAGGGTAATCAAATCAGTGTCTACTGTAAGTTTAACACACTTCCTTCTTGGTGCAAGTGTAGGTATATCAGCCTACTGGAACATGCTCCCTTCCGCAGGCACTAGATAGACAGGTAGGCAGGTCGATAGGTATGCAGACAGATGGTGTTTATGGCAGTGTGGGTATAGCAGTCTATAGGTCGATAGGTATGCATACAGGTGGTGTTTATGGCAGTGTGGGTATAGCAGTCTATAGGTCGATAGGTATGCATACAGATGGTGTTTGTGGCAGTGTGGGTATAGCAGTCTATAGGTCGATAGGTATGCATACAGATGGTGTTTGTGGCAGTGTGGGTATAGCAGTCTATAGGTCGATAAGTATGCATACAGGTGGTGTCTATGGCAGTGTGGCTATACCAACCATAAGGCGAAGTGGTGATGGGGGTGTATGCAGTCAAGTGACTTATTCCTGGTTATGTCCCGACATAGGAGCCATGTGCCGCTTTTTAAATGCTGACACGAAGACGTGCCAATCCTTTTAGTTAAATTGCATCACGCACAGTTAGTTAGTCGCCGTGTCTTATGTGCAAAATCACCGATGGAAAAGTAGGACGAAGACGCCTCTACCGATAGCGGCCCCCCTTCTGTGTGGACACCGCAGCTGGTGGTGGTACCAATGTTACCCTGATGTGTGAGTTTCTGCTGTGTGTGACGGGATGGATTGGAAGGTCTACCACTGTTCTCGTCCTCCTTGCTGGTCCTTTCTGTAGACAGTATCCGCCTCCTTTTAGGTTATGACCCTTTCTGCAGGGAGCGCCCTCCTTTTAGGTTCTGATCCACTGTGACCCTTCCCGCAGGGCGGGCCCTCCTCCTTTTAGGTTCTGATCCACTATGACCCTTTCTGCAGGGAGTGCCCTCCTTCCTTTAGGTTCTGATCCACTATGACCCTTTCTGCTATGGTCCTTACTGCAGATAACACCATCCTCCTTTCATGGTCTGATCCACTATGACCCTTTCCGCAGATAGCGCCCTCCTCCTTGTATGTTCTGGTTTGGTTTGGCCCTTACTGCAGGTAACGTCCTCCTCCTTTGATCTTCTTATGCTGTACAATCATTTCAGTATGGGACAGCCTTTTCCTTGTGGTCAGCGGCAGTGACAGCAACACTACCGACGGTTGAAGAAGACGCGCTGACAGGGATGTCAGGTGACACTGCATACGCTGCAGTTAAAGCAGAGGTAGAGTCAGTAATCACACCCCATTCCAGGCGAAAAGCAAAAGCTTCCTACCTTCGATCTAGTCTGATCCGACCCGATTCGATCCGAACCGAATCGTGCGCCTGCGCCTTACCTTCCAGTGTGTGTGCGTGTGTGTGTCTTGCAGGGTGAGTTGGTGACACTCCACTTCGTCACCAGGGGTTGGAAGAATGCTATGCGATGAGCGAAGGGCGGGAAGGAGAGCGGGAGGGAGGATGGGAGAATTTGCGGGTGGGGGGGGGGGGGAGGGAGGGTGGGAGAGCGGGAGGAGGAGTGGGCAATTAGGGAGCCGGGAGCCCCGAGCAGAAATGGGTGGGAGTGAAAAGGAAGGGCAGTGGACACTGGTGTAGGTAATGGGAGGGAGGAGTGGGGATGGAGAGGAGAGGGAACGGAGGGGGTGTGGGTGGGACGGGGAGGGGTGGATGGGTGGGAGTGAGAAGGGGCGGAGGGAGAGGGGGAGGGGTGGAGAGGGGAAGGGGGAGGGATTGGGATTGGAGCGGTAGGGGGAAGGATGGAGGAGGGAGGGGCAGGTGAGGGAAGGGGAGGGGGAGAGATGGGGAAGGGGAGTGGAGGGGACGGGAGAGAAGAGGAGGGGGAGGGGGCGACGATGGAGGGAAGGGAGGGGAGGGGAGGGAATGGGAGGGGAAGCGGGAGGTGTAGGAGGGCGAGGGGGGAGGATGGGGACGAAAGAGAGAGGGGGAGAACGCACAGGGGGAAGGGGGAAGGGGGATAAGGAGAGGAGGGGAGGCTAAGGGGGGGAGGGGAACGGGGGCGGGAGGAGGGTGGGAGGGGGTAAATGGAGGGAGGTATATACCACCGTCTCGGGGAGGTGTGGGATGAGATGGAGGCGGGCTAAACTCTAGCGATTCACTGAATGATACACCAATAAATAAACACACCAAATTAATAAATAATACAAAGATAAACAGTGGGGAAAAACTCCAACAGAATCCATACCAAACCTGTCCTGGAAGACCCACTCTAAATGAACACCCCTATGTAAACAGGAGCATTCATTGTCTGTTGTTGCTGTTGTTGATTCTGATTGCTTTTCTTCCTGCTGCAAATTTAAATTGCTAGTTCGGTTGGGGGCTTGTTAGTGTACAGTGTGTAACTCCCTCCCCCCCCCCCCACACTCTCATTCTCTCCACCAAAACGCCCACCCCCCACACCACCACCACCACTGTTGCTGCCGCCCCTGGGGGTGTGGGGTTGGGGTGGGGTGGGTGGGTGCGGGTGTGGGCTGCTACCACCGTTCCATGCTTGGTCACTCGAGTGGATCCAGGATCCAAAAGGATTGACGGTCCCCATGATGAGTTTTGCTGGCACAGTTGTGTTCGGCGGCAGTTATTGTCCACTGACACACATAGTGTTAGAAAAGCAGAGCCGGATCAACAACAACACCATTACCGCCTGGCTACAGCGCCCTGTTCTACTGAGTGAATATTTGTTGGTTTACTTTGTTTGTTTCGCATCCGAACAACATCTAAAGTCATATCAGGAAGGACAGCGACTTATGACAGTGCGCATTCATGGTTACTTAATAGTGCTGCCGCACAGAGAGACCAGACCTGCGGGCACCATGACCAGTTATCCCGGTCAGTCACATAATCCTGATACTGGGCTAACCAGTCCTCGCATCATTCTAGTAATGGCTTGCGCCAAGCTAGTTGGTGACAAGTATCAATTTTGTAAGTCATTGATTTGACTCGACCAGGATTTAAAACTCTCAGTGCATTATAAAATGTAGATATTAAACATAGTATGTGATACAGTTTGATCCTCACTTTGTTACGAGCCGTTACCAGACGGGATGGCCGAATGAGTTGAGCGTCCGTCTCCTGTTTCGGGAGATCTGGGGATCCGAACCCATGGGTTTGTGGGTTCAAAACCTGGTCAAGTCAAACCAATGAATTAAAAATTGATACTTCTCCCTTCCTAGCCAGGCACTCGCATTATTATGATAGGGCAAGGACTGTAAAATCATAAATGAGCTAACACACATCATAATACATGTACCATCCTTCGCATATACGGTGATAAGTAATAGTAATAAATAAGAAGTGAAAATAACCTATAAACATGATTACATACCAACAAAGAGGCTACATGTGCTGCATGCACCAACACAAACACCGCGAACCACAAGTAAATAACTAACTAACCAAATAAATATTAAATTAAATTAATAATTAAAACTCGCGCAATCCGACACCCTCTCACAGTTAAATGGTAGAAGAAATTGAATGCAAGATGGGGAGGGGCACACACTTTGCCCACCTACACTGCCAGAGTGCATCCAATAAAATAGACCTTATAAAAATACATCTTAAAAAATGAAGATCTTGATGTACTAACACTGTCAGAAACATGGCTTACTGACAAAGACCAAAACAAAATTCTCAACATAGAGATGGACATAGGCTTGTACGTAATGATAGACAACAAAATAACATAAAAAATCAAATAAAAAAGAGAGGAGGTGTTGCCATATATTGCAAAACCACCAAAAACCTACATTCTGAGGCTCTGAAAGCAGCAAGCCTCTCAAATGAACACACTGAACTACTATGGTGCCTAATAAAAAACGAGAAGCAGGAGAACAAAGGCATAGTGAGCCTCTATAGACCACCATCAGGAGGCATAGATGTGTTCCTTGAAGCTCTAGACAAAAGCATAAATACAGTACAAAAAACAACAAACGCTGAAATCTTTGTACTAGGGGATTTCAATATAAAGTATAACATCAATGACAAAAAATAAACTAATGTTACAAACCACCATAAAAATCCTAGGCCTACAGCAACTAATAACTGAAAGCACCACGCTAAGCAACAACAACACAACAATGGATCTAATACTAACCAACACCAAGCATGCCTCAAAATGGGGCACTAGGAGGTGGGGTATAAGTGATCACAAGCTATTAGATTTAACCAGGAAAAAGCTCAAAATGTAAATCACTATGAATACAAGATGGTCAGACCCCTAAGAAACTACTCAGGTGAAAAACTAAAAAAGCACCTGAAACAAAACATAAACAACATCACAAAAAACAGAGGTGATGTTAACACCTACTGGAACAACATCATAACAGAAATAAAAACATCGTTAGATGAAATGTGTCCCGTAAAGAAACTAAAAATACAAAAAAATCAAGACCCCTGGATAGACAGTAAACTGCTGGCACTAATTACTATTAAGAGAAAACTGGGTGACACTGCAAAACACACCAACAACCTAGATGACAAAGTAACCTATAAAACAGGCAGAAATAGTTTACTCAAAGCAGTAAAAAAAGCAAAAAAGAAATACATAATAAAGCAAGACAAGGACTGGGAAAGTAACACAAATAAATTCTGGAAAAAATATAAATCTGCTATTCCCCCAAAACAATACAGAAGACTACTTAAACTTCCAGGACAACGAAGGAAAAGTGCTCACAAATAGAGATGCAGCCAACAAACTAAACACCCACTTTACCACAGTGGGACCAAAGCTATCACAAAAATTCACAAGAAACTGGGAAAATAAGTCAGAAGAAATTAAAGAGAAAATCCCCACCTGGAAACCAATATAAAAGAAATAACAGACCTCATAAATAGCAGAGACACAAACAAAGCAAGTGGGATTGATGGAATCCCCACCAAAATACTGAAGAATGCACTCCAAACCATCCCTGACGCAATGATGGACCTATGCAAGATCTGCAAGCTAGGGAACCAAACACTAGAAAAAGTAAGCCACTATGAATACCTAGGCCTAGAGCTGGACAGCAAGCTAAACTACCACCTATGTATAACAAAAATCATCCAAAAAATAAACCACAAACTATGGTTATTTGCAAAGCTAAGAAACTACATGACCGAAGAAATGTCAATAAAAGTCTTCAAGGGAATGGTGCTCCCCTACTTCGACTACGGGGATGTCATCTACATGGGTGCCAAACAGGAACTGCTAAAAAAACCTGCAAATACTGCAAAACAGAGCCCGAAAGTCTTGCCTTATGGGGCTGTCACACTATGACGTAACGACGTCAACGTAGGGAGAACGTGAAGAACGTTGAACTTCTCGGCGTAGTATGCAAATTTGGGCACAAGTTGAACGTGGATGCAACCTAGTGGACGAGAGAGTAACGTCGGTAAAGCGTAGTGATACCGTCGTTCGATGAGAGAGGTCAACGTAATGACGCTGACGGAACGTTATGAACGTTATTCCATCGTCAGAAGAACGTTACGTGACGTTAGCTAAGTCATGAGACGTTGAACGTACGTTGAATGCACGTTTTCCTGACGTTCTCCTGACGTTCTCCTGACGTTGTCCTGACGTTCCCATTACGCCCCGTGGGCATTTGCACTTGGTTTAATGGGGGTCAACGTAGTGGAACGTAGTTGAACGTAGTGAGGAGCGTTGGAATAACGTCCGATTAATGTCATTGACGTTCGCTGAACGTGAACAGAACGTACGGCGAACGTAAACCCTTACGTTCGACCTACGTCAACACTTTTGAACATGTCCAAAACCTCGACGTAACTTGATGTAACACGACGTAATATGACGTAGCTCGAAGTCACTCTAACGTCATTATGACGTCATCATAACGTAATCCAACGTACATCAACGTAATGACGAAATATCACCACGTTAGGCTCACGTTGGCTCATTACGTCGTAGTGTGACAGGGGTATTAAGGTGGACAAACTACACCCAACCTACGACATCCATAAAAAATCCAAAGTTAAATTATTAGAGAACAGAAGAGTAATACACATAAAAACACTGGCATTTGGGTATTGTCAGGGAAAAAGGTACCTAACCCAGCCACAAAGGAACACCAGAGCAAACAATGCACCAATAATAATGCAAACCAGAAGCCACATCGAAGCACATGAAAGAAGTACACTAGAAATGGCTGCCAAATTCTGGAACGCCCAAATGAAGAAAAGACAAATTCCTGACCTAAAAACATACAAAAAATATCTGTGCAAGGTAAAACCAAGAAACCAACACTGAACTGTGACCAAGCGGGGCATGTAATATGTCACGGCCTGCCAGCTGGACAGCTCTTGGGAGGTGCCCAGGCCAAAAAACTAAGCAGATATCAACAAAACCGCACACCAAACACATACCAACCATCTATTGCATACAAGCCTATTATATGTAAATAGAGTAGGCTAGTCTAGGGATAAGAGTAGAAGGAAAACAATTGTCAAGAAAAAACAAAAAAACTAACATAGATTTACTAACCATAAACACCAACTATGAGAAAAAGAAAAAAAAGCCGAAAACTGCCCAGCATTGAAAACTAGCCCGATCATCCGGGTTTAGATGTTATGGACAGCATAAACACCCCATCAAAAAAACAAAAACAAAAACAAAAACATTTTGCTAGGACGTAAAACAACAAACAAATATTGTTACGAGCCTACCTAATCCCAGCTAAGCCCTTTCATCACGTCTACTGACAGGTACACTCGCCAGAACCCTTTCTTATTGTGTTAGAGCTATCTAAATCAGATAAGCTTAGCTACATCACATTAAGATATCACACACTAACCCCTCTGCATAGCTTTGCATTCAGGAAACTTGTAGAGAACAGGTAAGGTCCACGTCAAGTTTTCTACGATGTTAAACTTCCATGGTCTCATGGTTTTGCATTTCTGCAATTTCTTTTAGATAAATACAGTAGACATTTTAAGACATCTAAAACATTTTTTATTCACAATTTCAATACATTATTCCGCAAACATATACAATTCTGTTGACAATAGAAATTGCAGGAACAGTGTAACCATTAATGGTTGTCTTTCCACTGCCCCCTATAAACAAAATAATCCATAAAATAAAATCATGAGCCCTGGAACTAATATACAAATAACCTATGGACTGCTCTTTAAGGAAACAAACATGAGCCCTGGAACTAATATACAAATAACCTATGGACTGCTCTTTAAGGAAACAAACACATGTTTAAAAAAAGATACGATGAGAAAAAGATATGATCTACCTTACTGTACTTTGAAGTAACTTTTTATTTTAAACGGGTAATTTTGTAGATATTTGAATTGAAGCCATGTAAAAGTAATGTCGGCGAGCACGTCAAAATTCTGATATCATAGTGCTTAGCAGTAAAAGGTTCTATTAGCATTAAAACAAGTTAATATGAAGAGTTCAGGCGCAAAAACCATGCAAACGCCAATCCAGAAATAGAGATAAACATTAGTATCAAACCTTCAAAAAGTTTAAAAAAAATGATATTCCTTCTTTTTTGTTCATTGCTCCATGATGCACGGCAAGGAAGGACGAGGAGGCGAGAGTGGAAAAAGAGGGCAGTTTATTTGAGGATGTGATCATATGGAAAGTGGAATTTGTGAGAAGTAAAATTATGTTTGGGTCAAAATCTTTCATATAATCTACATTTTTGGATTGGGGTTTACGTGGTTTTGCGCCTGAACTCTTCATATGCTCTTCTATGCAGTGATACATGATGAATGAGCGCACCAATATCTAAGCTTCATATGTAGAATTAAATGTAGATAAATACTTTGGTTTCGAAAGTTTGAGTTTTTTCTCATTGGGTTATGCAACTTTAATGTGGTGAGATGCACTCACCTCTTGGTGTGAAATCCCGAATACACACCTAGGTATGTGTTTAATTGCATCAGAGAGCCACTGTAGTCCATTGGATAGAATGCTCGCATGGGAATGGCAGCAATGTGGGGTTGAGTCCTGCCCTAGATATGGTGCCCAATATGGCTGAAACATCCTGTATGATAGTTGATACTGGTGCCACGACCAGGATGTTGGGCACACTGAGTGATTGCATTGAGTAAGATGCATTACCTAAATAGTTACCATCGTGTGTATGAGACTTATAATTCCAGAAGGAAAGAGTGTAGTAAGTAACACTCACCTCCCCCAGTTGAAATGAGTATATATGCACAGGTAGGCGTGAGGAGGGTGATTGCATCAGGGAACCTAGGTAGTGTAATGGTTATATGCCACACGCTCAGCTAGGTGTGGCTAAGGTGATTCCATCAGGAAGTTTATATAGTGCAATGGTTCTATGTCACATGTACAGCTACATAGGTATAGACAAAGACCCCATAATACTAAGACGGCTCACTCCCTATCTCTCCCATGGTAATGTAAATTTTGCAGTGCCGCCTTGTGGTGGGCTTGATCAGTCCGGCTGCTGGTTGGTGTTTCACATGTAAACACATACAATTATATTATACATGAGATAGGTAAGTGTGAATATACACATCAATATGAAATTGCTATGAACAGATACTCATCATCATCAGCATCATCATCAGCATCGCCATCAGCATTCATCTTTCACATTCATATATACATTTATACATATAATATAGCACCTGTTTAACCAAGAGAACAGCCAGCACACCAAGTGGTGGGTTTGATCATTTTGATTACACAGTACATGCTGAGTGAGCCATCTTAGTATTATAGGGTCTTTGGTATGGATAGGGTGATTGCATTAAGCTAGGATTCTTTACACACGGTATGCGGCATGCGGCATGCGGCTTGCGGCATGCGAATGGGAAGATTCCTTACACACGGTATGCGGCATGCGGCATGCGGCACACGACTGGCTATATTTAAAAAATAAAAATAAACAAGTACACTCCATACTGCACTGTACATGGCCTAATATGGCATGTATATATATGTAACTCTTGGTATGTCACCTGGAGGTTCCTACCTTTATAATTACCAAATTATAGATAAGTATTCATATTTTTGTGGCTCTGGTAGCATATTTACCAACCCGAACCCTCACCACCACCACTACCATATGTTTCCACTCAGAAGCCTTGTGCGTGACCGTTCCGTAATGCTCAGTCGCCTCTCCTAGTGTTAAACTAATGGACACAACAGACTCAGGTTTCTATTCACACCCTGCGTGCCGCATACCGCATGCCGGACCGATCGCTACAGGGACCGATCGAGTTGTCGCATTCGCATTCGCATTCGCATACCGCATGTAAGGGTTGCAGCCCATTGACTTCAAGGCGTTTCAATTTTTTGCCGCATTCGCATTCGCATTCGCAGACCGCATACCGCGTGTAAGGAATCTCAGCTTTAGATAGTCTAGCGAGTCTAGTGGTTAGATGGCGCATATCCAGGTAGGCGTGGGAGCGTGTATCAGGGAGCCTAACTAGTTTAATGGTTAAATGCTACATGCACAGCTAGATGTGGCTAGGGTGGTTGTTTCACGGAGCGTATATAGTCCAATGGTTAAGGTAGGGTGATTGCATCAGGGACTCTAGACAATCAAACGGTTAAGGTAGGGTGATTGCACCAGGTATCAGAGATAATTCAATGGCTAAAGCGGCTGTCACACATCACTGGATTGAGCAATGGACAGAATTGTCTAGTCCGATGGTGATAAGTATAAAAATGTATTAAAATGTGTCAAAATGTTGCGCTATCGAGTCAATGTCCGCTGGATGAACGGACATGAAACGGACATGAAACGGACATGAAACGGACATGGACGGATAGCCAACAGACAAAACAAACTCAAACTGGACAAGAAAATGTGTCAAACTGTTGCGCTATCGAGTCAATGGCCGCTGGACGAACGGACATGAAATGGACATGAAACAGACATGAAACAGACATGGACGGATATCCAACAGACAAAACAAACTCAAACTGGACAAGAACTATAGAGGTCAGTCCGGTGGCATCCATTCCTAGTTTTGTGCATGTTGAAAACTTGTACAGACACAAAACGGACTTTGTTCGGTGTCTGTCCGTTTCCCCCAATCCTGTGATGTGTGACAGCCGCTTAAGGTAGGGTGATTGTACCAGGGAGCTTATAGCTAGTCCAAATGTTAAAGTTGCACAGTCCAATGGATTTGAGTTCCTGTCATTTTCTTAGATTAAGATATTACGTATATGCCTATATATAATCTGTTATTCAGCTAAGACCGGACGTATGGGCCGAGTGGGCAGAGTGCAGACTTCCCATGCAGAAGGTAGGGAGTTTGAATACTAGCAGAGTCAAAGCAATGATTTATCCAATTGATACTTGGTGCTACCTCGCCTGGCGCTGGGCATTAATAGGATAGAACAAGGACTGGTTAGCATAGTATCAGGATAATGTGGTTGAGTGGGGTATCAGGTCATCGTTTATATATATATATATATATATATATATGTATATATGTATATATGTATATAAATATGTATATATGTATATATATGTATATATATGTGATGTGTATATATGTATATATATGTATATATACGTATATATGTGTATATATGTGTATACATGTATATATATATGTATATATATATGTATATATATGTATATATGTATAAAGGCTATATATGTATATATATATGTGTGTCAATACTCAACATGCTATATATCATATATATAGTACATAATATATAATATACTCAACATGGTTGGCACATAAAGTGTGGGATGAAGAATGCAGACAGGAGGAGTGACACACACACAGACACACATATATATATATATATATATATATATATATATATATATATTGACAGAATAGCCTACAAATTGGTCGTAATGATTGCATTGCGTTTGATTCGCGGCGGGGGAGGACCCCCAGTCCCCACCCCCGTTACGTCACTCCTCCCCCCTTGTCCTCCCCTTTAGAACGAATACTCGAGCCAACCCCTCTAAAATCATAAGAGGGCAAATACTGGTGCCAAAGCCATCTCAACATATATCAGCTTAAATAAGCTTTTATCTTCACAGAAACATGTTTGAGGATTTGATTTGTGTTCTTCTTTTTGTGTGTTAAAAAAATATGCATATATATATAAAGTGTAGGCTGTCAACTTGGTGGTTGGGCCCTCCTCCTCGAGGACGTCGCGCGCACCACGGTCGTCATGAACACCGATAACATGGCCTCCGCCGGGGCCCTCGAGTCTGGCCGTGCCCGCGATCCCACCCGCGGGACCTGCGCCCGGGAGCTCTGGCTCCTCCCTGCCGCGGGCTCCTTCACCATCTGCATCACCCATAAGGCTGGCGCCTCCCTCATCCTGGCCAACGCCCTCAGCCGGGCCCACCTCCTGGGGCCGTGGGCTGGGGTGGCCAGGGCTGAGGTCGCCCGCCTCGGGTTGTCATATGTGACCCCTCGCCACAATGACTTCCCCTACATCCCTGTCCTCTGATTCCAGGTTTCAGCGCCCTCGAGGTCACCACGGTTGTTGGCCTCTGGATTGCCTCCCTTGCGCCCTCTACCTGGAAGAACAGACGCCAACAGGCCGAGGCCTGGGTCACCTACATGAACACCCACGGCCTCGACGCCCTCCAGCCCTCCGACTTTGAGGTGGCGGCCTATGCCACTTCCCTCTACGCAACCGCTATTGCACCCACCTCCATCAGGAATACTCTCTCCGGAGCACGATCGGGGGTTGAGGCCGTTGTGGGCGAGCCCTCAGCCTTCGCCTCGCGCCTCCCCTGGGACGTCTGCTGAGGGGCAGAAGAGGCATCGGCGCATGTGCCGTGCCCCCTCCCTTCACCCCGCAGCATTTCATGGCCGTCGTCTGCTACCTCACCTCCGCCGGACCCTCGGGCATCATGCCCCGAGGAGGAGGGCAGCTCGGGCATGACGGGGCATGAGCTGCCCTCCTCCTCGGGTACTACACGATGCTCAGGCAGTCCAGCCTGCTCTCGCCCTCTCACGGGGAGTGGGACGGCCCCCACACCATCGCATGCAGTGACATCATGTTGGCCCCGGGCGGCCTCCGCCTGACCCTCCGGAGCACCAAGACCCTCACAGGGCTCTCGGCCGCCGTCGGCCTCTTTTTCCCAGCCTCCCCGGGCTCCGCGCTCTGCCCCGTCATGGGCTGGTCTGTGGCCATCGCCCTCGTCCCGGCCATCCCTCATGACCCGGTATTCATCATGCCCTCGGGCCGGCCGCTCGACCCTCGGACTCTCACATCGATTCTCCACGAGGCCCTCCATGCCGTCTCAGTGCTGGCCCCGGACTCCTTCACCCTGCACAGCCTCCGCCGTGGTGCCACCCAGGCGTGCCAGCGGGCCAGAGTCCCCCTCGAGGATATCATGGCCCAGGGGACTTGGACCTCTGACGTGGTGTACGCCTACCTCCCCGGCCTACCTCCCTCTGGCGCCCCTTGAGCCCTCTCCTCCATTTTGGTGGAGGGCTCTTAGGGGCTCTTCCCATCCCAGTGACTCTCCCCCTGTTGACCTCGCCCATACCTGGCTAGTCCTGACATTTACTGACATTGTTCCAACATTGATTTTTAGCATTAACCTCATTGTCATTCCATTTACATGTACCGATATTTACCTATTCATTGTTCTGACTATATTACTCCTCATTTTATCCTGTATAAAATATTTGTTCTCCACCCCAGCCTCTGTCCCTCCTTCGTCGCGTATCAGCTGGTAATGAATGAAAACAATATTTTTGGAATCTTTCCAGCTGATAGCCACTAGCTTGCCTACTAGTCATTCACCCCCAGTCTTCCATAATTGGTTGCAATACTAATTGAAGAATCCATTTTCGATTACTTTCTCCAGATGGCTTACGTTGAATTAGCCTCACGTAAAAATATATGCAGTCATATCCTTTATATATATGCGTATATTAGATATCCCCCGTCCTGATATGACCTTAGATGTGGCTAGGACTTAAAACAACAACAACAAAACTTAGATATCCAAGGTGTATATGTTACATATAGAGGGAGGATGTATTAGATTTGGATTATATGTGCGGTCCTGCTTTTATATGTGCATAAATCCTCTATATGTTGTATTAATGTATTAGATATATAACTAAGGTGTGTATATTTGATATCTAGTAGAATGTATCTAGTAGCGAGCGATTATATGTGTGTTTATAAGCTTAGAGGTGTATATATATATGAATAGTTCAGGCGCAAAACCCTGTAACCGCCAATTCAAAAATTGAATTAAAACAAAAGATTCATACCTAAAACCAATATCAATTGTCATTAATTCCACTTTACGTATAAACAAATGATTATGGAACAATGGACACAAAATAGGAATGTAAAAACAAGAACTGTTGATGCTTTAGTTCCAAAGTTTACCTGAATTTTGGGATTGGCATTTATATTCTAAGATGCAAGATCTGCAATATGAAAACTATTCACATTGTTGCAGCTGACTATGAAGCGTTAGTAAGCCAGGATATGATGGCATGTCCTATATATTGCTATATATACGATTACATGTTATTACATGTTATGTGAGAGTATGTGAACTGGCACCACACCTCGGTCCCGGGGTTTAGGATATCGCCAACACTACAATTGGCCAGCATTGAAAACAAGCCTGGGTACCCGGGCTTATATGCTATGGACAGTATAAATACAGCCTCAATAAAAAAAAAATGTTTTAAACAACAAAAAAACTGTCGCCAGGGACACAGTTAGCATTATGAAAATAATGATATCTCATGGCCTGTCTTTATGGATGACGTGCATGTAACATTTAGGAACACCTTGTAGTTGTAATGTCTATCGGCGGCTCTATCTACTAACATAATACTATCTCTTGGAAGATTTATACTGCCTATCATGGATAAGTCTGAATAGACTTGTTTTCACCATTAGACAGTTTGTGGATAGAAAGCCCGAGCCTACACTTTTACCGACACAAGGGATTTTTAACCTCCCACACCACATAGACATGGGATGAGAGCAACTGGCCTTTGCCTTTGATGACGCTGTTAGTTCTACACAGCGGTGGAAATCCAAATTGGCAGAGGTGGGGGCATGGGGAATCGAACCACCGACCTTTGGATTAGGAGCCCGCCCTAGAAAAAAGTCAGACACTCTAACCACTCTGCCACAGAGAACACCATCTGCATTACTAACACACTAGTCCAACAGCATAGATCAGACAGGATGGCCGAAGGAGTTGACCGTCCGTCCCCTATTTTGGGAGATCGGGGGATCCAAACCCATGAGTTTGTGTGTTCGAACCATGGTCGAGTCAAACCAATGACTTAAAAAGTGATACTTGTCACTTCCTAGCATGGTGGTCGGCATTAATAGGATACGGCAAGTACTGGTTCGCTCAGTGTCAGGATAATGTGACTGAGTGGGATATCAGGTCATGGTGCTGGTGGCTTGGTCTCCCAGTGGGGCAGCACTATAAAGTTACCATAAGTGTGCACTGTCACAAGTCGATACCCATCCTGCTATGACCTTAGATGTTGCTAGGATGCAAAACAACAACAAACAAAGAAACATTCTATAAGCATATGCCCAAAATGTACTCCACACAGCAATCCATATATGAAGAGTTCAGGCGCAAAACCATATAAATGCCAATTCTAAAATGGAGATAAACATTAGAATTAAACTTTATTAAGGTTTAAAAAATGTTATATTCCTACTTGTTTGTTCATTGCTCTATACCCGTCTGAACATAGGAAGAGTGGTATTAGCGAGAATTACATTATTATCAGCTAAAAACCTTTGATTTAAACTACATTTTTGGATTGGCGTTGACATGGTTTTGTGCATGAACTCTTCATATATATGTATGCATGTATGGTGGAATTATTCTTTAAGTGGCCGTACAATGATTTCGTCACTGCACCTTAGTGCTAGTAAGGTTGGTTGGTTGTTGGAGGTTTATGTCCTGGCAACATCTAAGGTCATATCAAGCCGTGCACTGACTTGGGACAGTGTGCACTCATGGTAACTTTATAGTTCTGCCCCATTGGGAAATCAGGCTACTGACACCATGACCTGATATTCCACTCAGGCACATTATCTTGACACTCAGCTAACCAGTCCTTGCCCTATCCTTTTAATGCCGAGTACCAGGCTAGGATGTGACAAGTATACATTTAGTAAGTCATTGGTTTGAGTCAACCGGGATTCAAAACTCCCAACCTTCAGCTAGGGAAGCCTGCACTCTACCGATTCGGCCACCGCGTCCGGTTTTGAATGAGGACATTGTACCATCTCTAACTGACACCTCTAGACAGACACTCTCTTAAAGTTGTTTAGACTGGTGGTTTTGAGTTTCTGTTATTTTCTGAGATAAATATATGAAGTGGATCATTATTATCTACCTTCCTTTAGTCTGAAGTAACATTTATTTTAAATGGCTAACTTTTGAGATATTTGAAGTGTAAACATGCAAAATTAATATCGGCAAGCATGCCAAAACTCGGACAACCTAGGCTTCTGCAGTGACATATTCTATTAAATTACCTCAGTATTCCATTCTATGTGTCAACAAATTTAAAAAGTGCACCAGTATCTAAGTTAGAAATGTAGAATCAAATCTAGATAAATGTTTTTGTTTTGAAAATTTGATGTTTTCATCGGACTATGCAGCTTTAAGGGAGTCGTCCTTGCCATCCGTGCCATGAAAGCTCCTTTGTAGGAGCCGAAATGGGGCAACTTTACCCCACCCCTAATTGCAGGGATCCAGGCTCAGTCTGGCCTGCTGCTCCAGGTACCAATGCACTGAAGACCCGAGTGTTTGCTGCTGTTTGTGAGCAAAAAGACTGAGCCCACTGTTGGCTCCCATTATATTAAGATTACTAGTGGCTACTTATACTATTATTTGTAATTGTCGACGTTGATTTCAACATGGGTAATTTAACCCGCAAGAAAAAGTACATACTTAATATGGAGGCGACTACTGGCGCCATCTATAATGTCTTTCTTAACTAATAATGCTCCGACTGTGGTGCCATCTTCTGTAAATTTGCATAATGAGATGCAACCCAGTTTCATTATAGACACTTCGACCAGAGCATTTCGATCGACAGGATGTGTTCTCTCCTTTGGATTTGCCGTCCCACCCACCCAAACTACAAGTGACATTCATAGGGCTATGTGCTTGAAATCCTCGAAATCTTAATAAATCAAACATCTCATGGCTTAAATGTAACAATGAAATAGTAAGAATAAATGCCACTTTATACTGTACTTGTCTTGCGTTGGTTGAATTATGAAATAGTATTTAACTGATACATTGGTAAGGTGTTATTTCTAGTGCTTAGGTAAAGTTACATAGTCCGATGGTTTTGAGTTTCTGAAATTTTCTGATCGTTATTATGTACCTTACTTTAGCTTGAATTAACTTTTATTTTAAGTGGCTAACTTTTGAGATATTTGAAGTGGAACCATGCAAAATTAATTTTTGGCAAGCTTGTCAAAACTCTGACCCGCATAGCCTTCTGCAGTAAGAGGTTCTATTCAATTACCTCAGTATTCCCTTCTATGTGGCTACACATGTTTAATAAGTGCACCACTATCTAAGATAGATCTGTAGAATCAAATTTAGATAATTGTTTTGGTTTTGAAAATTTGATATTTTCATCGGACCATGCAGCTTTAAACTAGTTATTGTGATTCTCATAAGGTACTACTTAACTGATGCATCATTATATTACTATTTCTAGTGGTTAGTTATACTACTATTGGTAATACCCCCTGAAAATAGTATATAAGTGATCCACCAGCAAGGTGTTATTTCTAATACTTATGGCCCTGTTACACTATGACATATTGCGTCAGCGTATGGCCAACGGCTGAAATGGTCCCAATACGTCGAGATACATCAAACCTTTCGGCATGGGGGTCAAAGTTGGACGTATATACAATGTACTGAATGTATGGAGAACGTATGTACAACGTATTGCTAGCATATGACAGCGTATGAGAGCGTATCATAGAAAGTATGGCCAAACGTTTGACTAACGTTCATCCCGCGTTCTCAGCTTATGGCCAGCATATATGTAGCGTTTGAGTAACCTATCCCAAGTGGGATGCACATTGGCCATATGTTGGTCATAGGTTGGTCATACATTGGTCATACGTTTGCCATACGTTGGCTCGAAAAATGCTCGCACACACTTATGCGACGTATCAGAATGTCGGCGAATGTTATATACATTATTCCATCGTCAGAAGTACGCCTTATACGTTAAATATGCCAAGACATGTTGGAGAAATGCCAGATATATGCTAGACATACGTTAGACATACGTTAGACATACGTTATTCATACATTGTCACACATTGTCAATACGTTGTAAATATGTGGACTGTGCGTTTCCGCTAGCTCGACCTTTAGTTAATCTAATATTTGTGAGTCCCATAAAGGACTACTTAACTGGTGCATCAATACATTATCATTTCTATTGGTTAGTTATACTATTATTTATAATCCCGATGAAAAGGTATTTAACTGATCCATCGGTAAGGTGTTATTTTTAGTGGTTAGTTAATCTAATATCTTGGATTCCAATAAAGTACTACTTAACTGATGAATCATTCATTACATTACCCTTTTTAGTGGTAAGTTAATCTAATATTTGTAATCCCTATGAAATAGTATTTAACTGATGCATCTTTTAACTTTCTTATGCTGCCCACAGGGCATCGTGGCCGAATCGGTAGAGCGTGGGTCTCGCGGGTGGAAGGTCAGGATTTCGGTTCCCGTTCGAGTCAAACCAATGACTTATCAAATTGATACTTGTTGCTTCCTAGCCTGGTGCTTGGCATTAATAGGATAGGGCAAGGACTGGTTGGATTAGTGTCAGGATAATGTGACTGAGTGGGATGTCGGGTCATGGTGCCAGCAGCCTGATTTCCCATTGGGGCAGACCTATAAAGTCACCATGAGTGCACACTGTCACAAGTCAGTACCAGTCCTGATATCACCTTAGATGTTGCTAGCACGCAAAACTCCAACAACCAACCAACCAAATTAAGTTGCATAATCCTATGGTTTTGAATTTCTATCATTTTCTGAGTTAACTATATTAGGGTGATCATTCGAATCTACCTTGCATTAGTTTGAAGTGACTTAGCTTTAGGATAACTACCTTCAGAGATATTTGAAGTGCCCCGAGTATACACCCTCTACTCGGTGCCGCTCCCCATTTTTGTATGAACCGCACTGACTGGTGCTGTACATTATACAGCAGGAGCCACTCCCTTAATTCTACACGATCGGTGCTGTGACTAATACAGCACTGATCAAACTTAGATTATTTAAAATGTCAATTCCGATAGTAAGATGGCCGGAAGACCAGTGCTCCGGCGCTGACAAATGTCATATTCAGATGAATAAATACTTTACCAAAAAAAAAAAAAAAATATATGTGAAATTAATTTACTCGATAACGATGGTAATCTAGTGAAAATGGAAAGAATATGGTATTGTACATATCTCTTGATAATGGTGGTAATCTTCGAAAGATGGAGATTATATGGTTCGGTACTTCTCCACTGATAATGGGGGGTAATCTAGTGCAGATGGATTGTATACACTGTGGTGCATATCATCATATCATGTCTCTAATCTAGTGCAGATGGAGCTTATGCAGTGTGATAGAGTATCTACAGATAATGGATGTAATCTAGTGCAGATGGAGATTATACAATGTGATACAATATCTACAGATAATGTCTATAATCTAGTGCAGATGAAGCTTATACAGTGTGATAGAGTCTCTACAGATAATGGCTGTAATGTAGTGCAGATGGAGATTATACAATGTGATACAATATCTATAGATAATTTAATAATCTAGTGCAGATGGAGATTATACAGTGTGATTGAGTATCTACACATAATGTCTATACTCTAGTGCAGACGGAACTTATACAGGGTGATAGAGTATCTACAGATAATGTCTATAATCTAGTGCAGATGGAGCTTATACAGTGTGATAGAGTATCTACCAATACTGTCTCTAATCTAGTACAGATGGAGATTAGACAATGTGATACAGTATCTACAGATAGTGGCTGTAATCTAGTGCAGATGGAGATTATACAACGTGATACAGTATCTACATATACTGTCTATAATCTAGTGAAGATGGAGCTTATACAGTGTAATAGAGTATATACACATAATGTCTATAATATAGTGTAGATGGAGAGTATACAGTATGATACAGTATCTACAGATAATGTCTATAATATAGTGCAGATGGGGATTATACAGTCTGATACAGTATCTACAGATTTGGTATATAATCTAGTGCAGATGGAGATTATACAGTCTGATACAGTATCTACATATATTGTCCAGTATCTACTGTAGATGGAGATAATACAATGTGATAGAGTATCTACAGATAATGTCTATAATCCAGTACAGATGGAGATAATACAGTATGATCCAGTATCTACAGATAATGTCTATAATCCAGTACAGATGGAGGTTATACAACGTGATACAGTATCTTTATATATAATGTCTATAATTTAGTGCAGATGGAGATTATACAGTACGATAGAGCATCTACCGATAATGACCGTAATCGAGTACAGATGGTCATTACACGCTCTGGTGATTGAGGTGGAGTGATGAGGGTGAATACATCAACCAATAGCTGGTATTTGGTACAATAAATGATGGGCGTTTGATCGAAGCGGGTGGCCGTGATAAACCTCTTTCTGGTGTAGCAGGGATGAAGGGTTTAAGTGACAAATAGCCTTTCCTTTTCTCAAAATCTTACACCAAACCGTAAGGCCCTACATGTTATTCACCTCCAAACCATTGTGCTCGAGTTCTAACCCCCTCCCCTCTTCCCTCCCCCCCCCCACACACTCACTCCTTCCCTCCCCACCAGACGCGGTGGCCGAATCGGTAGAGTGCAGGCCTAATGTGTGGGAGATCGGGAGTTCAGTTCCCAGCCAAGTCAAGCCACTGCCTTACAAAATTGATACTTGTCACTTCCTAGCTTCGCACTCAGCATTAATAGGATAGTGCAAGGACTGTTTAGCTCCATGTCAGGATAATGTGACTGAGTGGGATATTGGGTCATACTGTTGGCAGCCTGATTTCCTAGTGTGGCAGCACTATAATCAGGAAAAACGCGAACACAGCAAATATAGTTATGGCATTTTTAATTAAGGAAAGTTAAACATCAGGTTATACAAATGTCAGCTCACAAATGCTTAAGAAACGAGGCTAGAGATGCTATGGCCCTACTTTCCACTTTCACATGTAGGGTGGGTGGGAGGCCAATTTAAGGCTGGTTATTGTCTCCTGGCTCCTCCAGTCGTAATGACCAAACCCCGGCGCTGCGCCGCCTTATATAGCGAAAGTCTACCCGAAAAGGGGAGCATCGGCAGTTCGAGTGTACTGCATAATACGTCATCAAGTCGTGTTTACCCGATTGGCGACCAGGTTAGAAAAGAACCGCCAGTCGCCGTTGGAGTTTGTTACTTAGTTATAGAGAATTCCGCTAGTCGGCGACACAATCGACGTCCTTAGTACTGGCACGCCTTGGTCTGTATTCGCGATCCTGATTACCCGTAATGCCAAAGCATTACGAATAATCAGGAAAAACGCGAACACAGCAAATATAGTTATGGCATTTTTAATTAAGGAAAGTTAAACATCAGGTTATACAAATGTCAGCTCACAAATGCTTAAGAAACGAGGCTAGAGATGCTATGGCCAAAAGAAATGTTGATAGCATCTTGAAGCCGAGACCGTAGGTTTGCCCGGACATAGGCGTGCACCGCAGATGACCCCCAATGTCCGAGGTCTCCGATGTCGTGGAGGGAGGCTCCAAGGCGAGCACAGGCCTGTGCGCCACCTCCGCGAAGGCTGCGAGGTGTCATGGCTCCATGCGGTCTATGGCTCAGGGCGGAGAAAGCATATGTAGATCCTTGGTAGCCCTCCGTAGTGTGATGGGCGTCCCATGAGCATCGAGGAAGGCAGGGCCTTATGGGTGCGGTGTGGCCAAGGGCAGAGAGAGCATATGTAGAACTTTGGTAGCCCTCCTTGGTGTGATGGGCGTCCCATGGGCATCCAGAAAGGCAGGGCCTTCTGGGTGCTGTGTTGCTATGTTGCGGTAGTTACTCCAGGCTTGCACCGGACAGTACCTTGAATGAGGTATGGCAGGGACATGAATGTCCATGTATTCAATGTCAGCGCTTTTGACAAATTCGATTTGCCTACGATGATGTCTTTTGGTGTAACCTGTGGCAAAGAAGGCAAGTATTAATTTTTGCCACAGATTATATGCATGATGAGATAGGGTCGCCATGGCTGACATATACTGGGTGTTTAACGTCGTGTCGGCGAACCGGCGCGCATATCGCTGGCTCCTTGCTTCGTCAATCGTCGGAGGATTTTAATGTTGTGCCGGCGCGTGTGTTGCCGGCTCCCTGCTACGTCGATCGCCGGAGAATTTAGCATCGTCCCGGCGGGCTGGCGTGCAAATCGCCAGCTCCCGGCTTCGTCAATCGTCGGAGAAATTAGTGTGTTCCTGGTCGACGGCAGCTACTACAGTGATTCCCATGCTTAGAGCTTGATAACGTCTCCTGGCTCCTCCAGTCGGACCTGCTACAGAGAAATTAGTGTTTTCCTGGTCAACGGCATCTGCTAGAGTGATTCCCATGCTTAAGGCTTGATAACGTCTCCTGGCGTGCGTGTCGCTGGTTCCTTGCTGCGTCAATCGCTGGAGAATTTTAACGTCGTGCCGGTGCGTGTGTTGCCGCTCCCTGCTACGTCGATCACCGGAGAATTTAGTATTGTCCCGGCGGGCCGGCGCGTATATCGCCAGCTCCTTGCCTCGTCGATCACCGGAGAAATTTAACGTTGTCCCGGTGAGCGTGTTGCTCGCTCTCGGCTTCATCAATCGTCGGAGAAATTTGTGGCTTGATAACGTCTCTTGACACATGCGTTGCCGGCTCCTTGCTTCGTGGATGGCCGGAGAATTTGTAACGTCGTGCCGGCGAACCGGCACGTGTGCTACGTTGATCGCCGAAGAATCTAGTATAGTCCTCGTCGGAGAATTAATGTCGTGCCGGCGAGCGTGTTGCCGGCTCCCGGCTTTGTCAATCGTCCGAGAAATTAATGGCCTGATAACGTCTCTTCGCATGCATGTCGCCGGCTCCTTGCTTCGTGGATCGCTGGCAAATTTTAACATCGTGCCGACGAGCACCTTGCTTCGATGATCACCGGAGAAATTAACGTCGTGCCGGCGAGTATGTTGCCGGCCTCGGCTTCGTCATTCGTCGGAGAAATTAGTGGCTTGATAACGTCGTGCCGGCTCCCTGCTACGTTGATCGTCGGAGAATCTAGTATTGTCCCGCGCGCTGGCGCGCATATCGCCGGCTCCTTGCTTCGTCGATCGTCAGAGAATTTTAACGTGCGCGTGTTGCGGGTCCTTGCTTCGTCAATTGCCAGAGAATCTAACATCGCGCCGGCAAACCGGCGCGCGTGTTGTGGCTCCTTGCTTTGTCGATCGCCGGAGAATTAATATTACACCGGCGACCCGGCTCCCGGCTCCTTGCTCGTGCTACAGTGATTCCCATGCTTAAGGCTTGATAACGTCTCCTGGCGTGGCTGTCGCCGGCTCCTTGCTTCGTCGATCGCCGGAGAATTTTAACGTTGTGCCAGCGAACCGGCGCGTGTGTTCCCGGCTCCCTGCTACATCGATTGCCGGAGAATTTAGTGTTGTCCCGGCGGGCTGGCGCGCGTATCGCCGGCTCCTTGCTTCATCGATCACCGGAGAAATTGCTTGATAACGTCTCCAGGCTCCTCCGGTCGGACCTGCTACAGAGAAATTTGTGTTTTCCTGGTCGACGCCATCTGCTACAGTGATTCCCATGCTTAAGGCTTGATAGCGTCTCCTGGGGCGCGTGTCGCCGGCTCCTTGCTTTGTCGATCGCCGGAGAATTTTAACATCGTGCCGGCGAACCGGCGAGTGTGTTGCCGGCTCCCTGCTACGTCGATCGCCGGAGAATTTAATGTTGTCCCGGCGGGCTGGCACGCGTATCGCCGGCTCGTTGCTTCGTCGATCACCCGCAAAATTTAATGTCGTGCCGGCGAGCGTATTGCCGGCTCCCGGCTTGTCAATCGTCGGAGAAATTAGTCCTTCGACCCGGCGCGCCTGTTGCCGGCTCCTTACTTCATCGATCGCCGGGGAATTTAGTGTTGGGCCGGCGGGCTGGCGCACGTGTCGCCGGCTCCTTGCTTCGTCAATCGGCGTAGAAATTAACCCATGCTTAACGTCTCCTGGCTCCACCGGTCAGGCCGGCTGCAGTGAATCCCAATTTAAGGCTGGTTATTGTCTCCTGGCTCCTCCGGTCGTAATGACCAAACCCCGGCGCTGCGCCGCCTTATATAGCGAAAGTCTACCCGAAAAGGGGAGCATCGGCAGTTCGAGTGTACTGCATAATACGTCATCAAGTCGTGTTTACCCGATTGGCGACCAGGTTAGAAAAGAACCGCCAGTCGCCGTTGGAGTTTGTTACTTAGTTATAGAGAATTCCGCTAGTCGGCGACACAATCGACGTCCTTAGTACTGGCACGCCTTGGTCTGTATTCGCGATCCTGATTACCCGTAATGCCAAAGCATTACGAATAATGTCACCATGAGTGTTCACTGTCACACGTTGGTACCCATCCTGATATGACCATAGATGTTGCCAGCACGTAGAACTCCAACAACCGACCAATCAAACCCTCGCGCTCGAGTTATCCCCACCCCCTCTTCCCTCACTCCTAAACCAGACGGGGTGGCCAAATGAATAGAGCATCCGCCTCCTCTTCTGGGAGATCGTGAGATCCGAACCCATGAGTTTGTGGGTTCGAATCCTGGTCGAGTCAACCAATGACTTAACAATTTATACTTGTCGCTTCCTAGCCTGGCTCTCAGCATTATTAGGATAGGGCAAGGACTGGTTGGCTCAGTGTCAGGATAATGTGACTGAGTGAGATATCAGGTCATGGTACTAGCGGCCTGGTGTCCCAGTGGGGCAGCACTATAAAGTAGCCATGACCATGCACTATCACAAGTTGCTACCCGTCCAAACCAAACAAAACCCTACTTCCCTCCCTCCCCCCTCCCGCTACCACACATATACACATACCTTCTCCAACCTACGGGGTCTCAGCGACTGTCTGTCGAGGATGGTGAATTAGTGGGGTTCATTGTACGCTAGGGGAACTGGAAGGAATTCACTCGGGTGAAGTCGCATAATAAAGGCAGGTGCAGACTATTTTACTGTGGGTTAGATTGCTTTTGGGGGTGTTTGTAACCTTGCAATGGTTACCGGCTGCAGAACTGCAGCAATATAGAAAGGCCCCGATAAATCAGTCCAATCTTTGGTTGAAGATTAATCTTCAGTAGGGATGGTTGTAGAAGCTGGGGATGTCTTTACAACACTTAAAACAGCGAAGCGTTGGGGCGGCCCCAAATCTCTCCGGCCCGGTGGTAGCAGAGCACTTATATCCAGTCAACAGCAGCAAGGGTTTAGGAGGAAGGGATTGGTAAAGGTGGATCCAGTGATTCCAGCAACAAGAACAAAGTGAGAGAAACGATAAGGTAAAGGGCCCCACCCAAGCAAACAACTCCCTTGATCAGGGGGAGAAGAAAGGGTAGAGTATAGGAAAGAGAAATGAGGAGAGTTGAGTCCATGTCTATTTGCTCTATGGTGACCAGCCGGTGAGCCAAAGACACGGACAGAGTAAGAGTAGAAAGTGAAATGCTGGCGGGCTCCCCTTCGTGGAACTCTTTTCAGAAAATATCAAAGAAGATCATGGCCAGCAGAGAGGAAATAGCGAGAGGTGTGGATGAAGTGCGGTCTGGATAGCAAGTGTGGGTTAGATAGAATGATGCCTAATGGATAGGTGTGTGGGTGGGTGGGGAGTGCGGGGTGCTAGGGGTAACTTATAGCTTGGGTGACATCAAACCCTAACTCAATATAAATTGGGTGAGCTCACACCATACAGTTTCATAGTCCGATGGTTTTGAGTTACTGTCATTTTCTGAGATAAATATATTAGGTTGATCGCTATAATCTACCTTACTTTCGCTTGAAGTAACTATTATCTTAAATTGCTAACATTTGAGATATTTGAAGTGCAAACAGACACAAATAATGTTGGCAAGCATGGCAAAACTTGTTTTCACCATTAGACAGTTTGTCGATAGAAAGCCCGAGCCTACACTTTTACCGACCCAAGGGATTTTTAAGCTCCCATTCCACATAGACATGGTATGAGACCAACTGGCCTTTGGTGACGCTGTAAGTTATACACAGCGGTGGAAACCCAAATTGGCAGAGGTGGGGCAGGGGCACAGGGAATCGAACCACCCACCTTCAGATTAGGAGTCCAACCTCGAAAACGTCAGACACTCTAACCACTATGCCACAGAGAACACTACAAATTTTGACAAATAAATCCACATGCTGACAAGAAAAAGAAGAAATGTCAGGATTTTATCCCATTCTTGATGACATTATTTAGAACCTAAATTTATGCGTACTAGCCTGGAGCATACATAGGTAGATTCCTATTATGTATTCCGCCATGACTGTTGGAGGAGTTCAAATTCGTTATCTTTGTTTCAGGCGTTTGAACAAAAAGATACCACCGTAGATGCTGCTAGAACAGGGACTCCAATAAACAAGTTCATCATCAATGTTACCATTAACAGCATCAGCAAATACATCCTCGCCAAATGGATATCACCATGGCAACTGTAGCGACCATGGCCGCAAGCACCGTACCATCACCACATATGACTCAGACAACCAAGATCAGCACCACTATAACGATGATGACAATCATCAGCATCACCACCACCACCATTACTATCATCATCACCACTACTACCACCACCAGCGCCCCCACCCAACAGAATTATCAGCACCACCATCGTCATCGCCCCCTCAACAATCATCACCACCACTACAATCACCACCACCACAATCACCCACTATCATCATCACCACAATAATCACAACTATCACAATCGCCCCCAGAATCACCACCACATCTATCACCACCACAACTATCACCTCAATCACCACTACAATTACCGCCACATTCACCGGCACTACAATCATTCCACCATTACCAATACCGCCACAATCACAATCACCACCACTACACCAATCAACACTACAAGCACCACCAAATCACCACCACCACAATCAGCACCACCATCACAATTACTACCACCACAACCACCACAAATACCACCACACCCACAAGTACCACCACCACAATCACTACCCTAACAATCACTACACCACAAGCACCATAATCGCCACCACCACCGTTATAATCTACCCTACTTTCATTTGAAGTAACTTTAATTTTAAATAGCTAACTTTTGAGATATTTGAAGCGCAAACAAGCAAAATTAGTTTTGGCAAGCTTGCCAAAACTCTGACACCATAGGTTTCTGCAGTAATAGTGTCATGGGGGTGATGAAAATGGGAAATACTGTGCCTAGAGCGGGACTCGAACCCACATCTCTTTGCATTCCGGCAGTGTGCTAACCATTACACCACTAGGCTCCTGATTCACACATCCCACGCTACTGTCTATGTGGTTACTTGCCTGAGAGGTCAGTGCAGACCACTACAATAGGTTTGATTAAATTGCCTCAATATTCCCTTGTATGTGGTGACAAATGTTTAATAAGTGCACCAGTATTTAAGTTAGATATGTAGAATCAAATTGAGATACTTGTTTTGGTTTTGAACAGTTCATGCTTCATCGGACTATGCAGCTTTAAGGCAAGAGTCATTTACCTTGCCAGGATAAAGTTCTCATCCCAATCTGTTGTTTCGTTATTATTATTGTCTCATAGTAAGATTATATATATATGTACATAAATATATATATATATATATATACATATATACAAACACAGAAAACCATATAGCTGTAAATAAAAGGGGGAGGGGTCTTGCTATATATATATATATATATATATATATATATCTAAAGGTGGCCACGATTTACACAAATCCAATGGTTTGACACCTGGCCCACATAAAGGCGTTGGGCGGTAAAGAATTGCCGTTTCATAACGTTGATTCAATGGTGCCCGTCGGTGAGGGCGACGTCACTTCTCTAAAGAAACCTTCCCATTAACTATCCCAGATAGATACATCAGCCTATCACGCACACACACATATATATATATATATATATATATATATATATACATACAGTAAAACCTCTCTAAATCGACCGACCATGGGACCCACTTTAAATGGTCCATTTAGGGAGGTGGTCGGTTTACGGAGGTTTTCTCTCTCATTACAATGGTATTGTATGGGCGATGACATTATGATGACAGCATTAAGGGCGGTTGATGTATGGAACTCCCAACATCTCCCGACCAGCCACTGCAGGGACAAATAGTTTTGCGACAGTCTTGACATGTTCTTGCCGGTGTGAAACCTCTATTTGCTCCCCGAGAGAGTGCCGCTGGTAACTTGCAAAAGCCAGCAGCACTTCAACACTTTTGCAGGCAGCTTTCATGAAATGTACAACCGCACAAAAAATGGAGAACAGCAGTCAAGTAATGAAAGCAGTTTTTGTTGCATCGCGACCGACAGCATGATGATGATGTATGGGCGATCATTTGGGACCCAAATAATACGATCGATATAGGGGAGAGGTCGATCTGTGGAGGTGGTCGGATAGAGAGGTTTTACTGTATATATATGTATATATATCTGTATATATATATGTAAATACAGTCACGACCCAACAGATACTGCGCAGTGAGGGAATTCAATGTTCCATGTACACACATTTGGCCTCGTCATTGCTTTTTTGGAGTTTTACATCCTGGCAACATCTAAGGACGCTATTGCCAGAGGTAAAACTCAAACAAAGAAACTAATCTTAGGTAATATCAGGATAGGTACCGGCTTGTGACAGTGCGCACTCGTTTCGACTTTATAGTGCTGCTCCAGGCCACTGGCACCATGATGCGATTTCCCACTCAGTCACATTATCCCGACAATGAGCTAGCCAGTCCTTGTCCTATCCTAGTAATACCAAGCACCAGGCTAGGTAGGGACAAGTGTCAATTATGTAAGTCATTGGTTTGACTCATTTGGGATTCAAACTCCCGACCTTCCACACTGGAAGCCTACAGTTGTACAGTCTTACTGAGAGTCAGGGAGCGAGACATAGTTCAAACTGTAGCGTGTCCAACTGTGTAGGTGTGGGTCATCCAATCGATCCAGCTCAGTGGACACATTTGCAGTTTTGGCAATTTTCCATTCCAACCAGTGGCCCACAACCGTTTCATTAAAGGTTGTGGTGTGTGCTGTCCTGTCTGTAGGAAAGTGCATATACAAGTTTGTCTGTGGGAAAGTGCATATAAAAGACCCCTTGCTGCTTATCAGAAAGATCAGCATATGTGGTGGCAGCAGGTTTCCTCTGAAGTAATGTGTCAGAATGACCAAATGTTTGATGTCCAATAGCCGATGATAAAAATCAATGCGCTCTAGAGGCGTTGTTAAATATAACAAACTTTCTTTTTTTCTTACCGAGAGTCTGATGTGTATTTTCATGAAAGTTCAATTTAATGCACAATAAATTAGAAGCGCAATAGAATTTATTTTTAAAGCCACATAGAGAGAGAATTGAAAGGGAAAGGAAGTAAAGAACATGTCAATTTTGAAGAATCTCGCCTTAGTTGGAAGAGATACGGTTGTGAAAACGGCATGGTGTTACGCCGATTTGGGACATCGCACACTCCTGGCACTTCAGCTTTATAGTGCTGCGTCCGTGGAGATACCATGCCACTGTTACTATGATGCGATATAACGCTCAGACACATTGGATTAAATGCTACCACTGAGTCAAGAGTCTCGCCTGCTAGGTGAATTAGCAAAGCATTTCAAATTATTTCATTTTTGGTTTGATATCAGCCATTGATTGAACTTGTAAAAGCATGAGAAACGGACATTGTACCAGTAGCTCATTCAGTTATATAATACTCTGCACTGAGCTTTCAAGCATGGAGCCACATAGACAATAGGTGTGGATAGGGTGATTGCATCAGGGACAATAGGTAATGTAATGGTGGGCATGCTAGCCCACGAATGGCAAAAAGTGTTGATTTGAAAATCCTGACCGACTGGAGGCCGAATAGTAGCAGTGCCGCCCCGAGTCGCCTCCCCCGGTGTTGAGGTTTCCGCTGTCCGCCAGTTTGAGAGGTACACATACATTCAAATGCATTGTCAATGGCCGTGAGCAAATCTTCATACAGAAAAAGTCAAATAGCTCTCAAATTACACCACCTGGAAACAAACCGCTTGGCACACATACAGAAAACATCTTTACCAAAATGATTATATTAAATTTATACGGTTAGGGTTCTTGATTTCTATTAATTTTGAATAAAACTAATGTTTTGCACTGCGCATACCGTCAAACTCAAGGCATTGTCAATGGTCGTGAGCAATCTATATACAGAAAATACAGAAAAAGTGAAATATCTCTAAAACCACACCACCTACAAACAAATCGCTTGGTACACATATAGAAAACATCTTTACCAAAAACATTATATTACATTCATAAGGTTACTGATGATTCTGTTCGATTTTGACACATGCGCAAAAGCGATGTGTACCTCGCAAACTGGCATACCGCAGAAACTGCAACGGGAAGTTTTCTCCTGATTGGAGGATAGCCAGCGGCTTGCCTGAGCGGCAACCGGGGAAGTCCAGGTGGCACAGCGCCAACCCACCCGACGGCGGTGGATAGAAGGAGGCCCTGCAGCCAAAATAATATGTGCATAACTAGTGTAGTAGTCTGTACTGACCTCTCAGGCAAGTAACCACATAGACATATGTAGGCGTGGGTAGTGTGGTGATATCAGGGAGCCTAGGTGGTGTAATGGTTAGCACACTGGCCCGGAATGCAAAGAGATCTGGGTTTGATTCCTGCTCTAGGTGCAATATTTCCATTTTCATCACCCCCATGACACTCATTATACTGTACATCATCATCATCATGCTGTCGGTCATGATGCAACAAAGACTGCTTTCATTACTTGACTGCCGCTCTCCATTTAGCTCTCTGCTGTGAGAGTTGCATCCATGAGTCGGTCTTAATGTCTCTCAGCTTCAGGTTTCTCTTGATGGTATCCTTGAACCAGAGTCGAGGGCGCCCTCTCTTTCAGTAACCAGAAGACAGTTGAGAATAGAGGATCTGCTTTGGTAGCCTGTCTGATGACATCATCATGAGCTGTCCAGTCCAGTTCTTTTTGATCAGAAGATCTTCCATAGAGGGCAGCCACGTCCATTCAAGTATTTCCTTATTTGTCACTTTGACCTTCCAGGTTAGCCTCATGATTGAATGCAGATGTCGCATCATGAAAGCATGCAGCTTTTTCACCTGTCATCTGCACACTGTCTAGGCCTTGGCTCTGTATAGTAGGGTGGATAGCATGATTGCATGGTAGATCTTGCCTTTGAGCCGAATGGACACATGGTGGTTGTTCCAGAGTCTCTGGCATAGTCGGTCGATGTACAATGTGCCCCATTTTCATCACCCTCTACGGCAGAGGTGTTGTGACCAGGATCATGTATAAATTGGGTCGGTAGAATCAAATCTAGATTAGTGGTTTTGATTCAGTAAGGTTATGCTTTTATCGGACTTTAACGGGCCTAAGTCCCTTTAAATACACCCCCAACAACTCTACATCACTTTAGCATATTTAATCACTGAGGTGGGCGCTAACTGATTCCCACGAGTCTCAATACCCCCCTTAGCCACCCACCCCCTCCCCCTCCCCCAAATTCAAATAACTGCAGTATGCAGGGGCCATTGTACAAAGGCCCTGTCACACTACGACGTGACGACGTCAGCGTAGGGAGAACGTGAACAACGTCAAACTTCTCAGCGTAGTATGCAAATTTGGGGACAAGTTGAACGTGGATGCAGCATAGTTGACAAGAGCGTAATGTCGGTAAAGCATAGTGATAGCATCATTCCACGCGAGAGGACAACGTCATTATGCTCATGGAACGTTATGTACGTTATTCCATCGCGAGAACTACGTTATGTGACATTACATATGTCATGACATGGTGGTGAAACGTTGAACGTATGTTGAATGTACTTTGGATGTACATTCGGCGTACGTTCACTGACGTTCCCATTATTTTGTGTGGACATTTCCACTGGCTTTAATGTGGGTCAACGTAGTGGAAGGTAGTGGAACGTCATGAGCAGCGTTCGACTAACGTTCGTTTAACATCATTGACGTTCGCCAAATGTGTACAGAACACACGGTGAACGTAAACCCTTATGTTCAAGTTACGTCAAAAGTTTTGAACAGGTTCAAAACCTTGACGCGCGCTGACATAACACGATGTAACGTGATGTAGCTTGACGTCTTTCTAGCGTAATTCTGACGTCATCATAACGTAACCCAACATACGTCAACATAATGACGAAACGTGAGCACGTCAGACTTATGTTGGCTCGTTACATCATAGTGTGACAGGGGTATAAGACACACAGTGGGGTGCATGGAATAGCCTATCCTACATAGTTCTATTTATTGTGTAATCCTGACACAGCCATTTGTCGGTACGTGCATAAAGCAGAACAAATCAGTTCGATAAAGAAATCTGCCAACTCTTCAGCTATCGAATAACTGAATGGCATTTCTACAATAGCCGGTCCCAGGAGAGAAACTAGAGGAGAAGGGTGTACATCGCCACTTACCGGACGCGGTGGCCGAATTGGTAAAGCACAGACCTTCCATGCGGAAAGTCAGGAGTTTAATTCCCAGTCGAGTCAAACCAAGCACTTACTAAATTTATACTTATCACTTCCTAGCTGGGCGCTTGGCATTATTAGGAGAGGGCAAGGACTGTTTGGGTCAGTGTCAGGATAATGTACCTGAGTGGGATATCAAGTCATGGTACTGGTAGCCTGGTATAACAGTAGGGCACCACTATAAAGTTGCCATGAGTGTGCATTGTCACAAGTCGGTACCGTTTATGATATGACCTTAGATGTTGCCAGAACATAAAACCCTGACAACCAACCAACCAACATCGCCACTTCTCAAGTTCTGCTGATTGTGCCATATTGTTAGTGTGATTCCAGTACTCTTTTTTTTTGGGGTGGGTGGGGGGTAAATGCATTTTATTCATAATTATATATCTTTTGTCCGTGCCGTAGCACTGGTCTTCCTACTCTAAGTGTTACATGTATACAGGCATTTACACAACACATTTAATTTATGAATCATTATGCACCGATTTAGGAACACATAATAAGTCAATTAATAGAAACCGTTACTACTGAAGTCTATGGTGTCAGAGTTTTGGCGTGCTTGCCAAAATTATGTTGGCATGTTTTGATGTCAAATATCTTCAAACTAAAGTAAAGTAGATTATAACGATTAGTATAATATATTTATCTCAGGAAATAGCAAAAACTCAAAAGCATCGGACTATGCAACTTTAAGCTTTTGTCCCTTTTCTTTTATAGATAAGTATGTCATGGGGGTGATGAAAATGGGAAATATTGCGCCTAGAGCGGGACTCGAACCCACATCTCCTTGCATTCCAGGCCAGTGTGCTAACCATTACACCACCTAGGCTCCCTGATATCACCACACTACCCATGCCTACCTGTCTATGTGGTTACTTGCCTGAGAGGTCAGTGCAGATCACTACACTCATCCCCCTGGAATTGTAAGTATTTTAATGCTTACAATTACATACATACAGGCAATGCACTAACACATACATTCACAAGGTAGGTTCAACAACTCTACAGCTCGTACCTTGTACAGGATCATGGTCACGGCAACCAGTGTCATGGGGGTGATGAAAATGGGAAATATTGCACCTAGAGCGGCACTCGAACCCACATCTCTTTGCATTCCAGTCCAGTGTGCTAACTATTACACCACCTAGGCTCCCTGATATCACCACACTACCCATGCCTACCTGTCTATGTGGTTACTTGCCTGAGAGGTCAGTACAGACTACTACACTCATCCACCTGGAATTGTAAGTCTTTTAATGCTTACAATTACATACATACAGGCAATGCACTAACACATACATTCAGAGGGTAGGTTCAACAACTATACAGTTCATACCTTGTACAGGATCATGGTCACGGCAACCAGTGTCATGGCGGTGATGAAAATGGGAAATATTGCGCCTAGAGCGGCACTCAAACCCACATCTCTTTGCATTCTGGTCCAGTGTGCTAACCATTACACCACCTAGGCTCCCTGATATCACCACACTACCCACACCTACCTGTCTATGTGGTTACTTGCCTGAGAGGTCAGTGCAGATCACTACACTCATCCCCCTGGAATTGTAAGTCTTTTAATGCTTACAATTACATACGTACAGGCAATGCACTAACACATACATCACCGGGTAGGTTCAACAACTATACAGCTCCTAGCTTGTACAGGATCATGGTCACGGCAACCAGTGTCATGGGGGTGATGAAAATGGGAAATCTTGTGCCTAGAGCGGGACTCAAACCCACATCTCTTTGCATTCCAGGCCAGTGTGCTAACCATTACACCACCTATGCTCCCTGGTATCACCACACTACCCACGCCTACATATGTCTATGTGGTTACTTGCCTGAGAGGTCAGTGCAGACCACTACACGTACATCAAATTGATCGTTATTATCTATCTGACTTTAGTTTGAAGTGACTACTGGTTAACTTTGGAGATATTTGAAGTGAAAGCATGCACAAATAATTCAGGCGTGCACAAGAAAATTCTGACAGTTGTAAGATGACTGATCATTCCTCCATTATGCATTGTTTGCTAGAGCAAGTAGCTTTAATATTGTACAGTATAACTAGTTATGCACATATTATTTAGGCTGCAGGGCCTCACCTATGGCCACCGGCGGGGGGTGGGTGCTGTGTCGCCTGCGCTACCTCGGCTGCTGCTCTATGAGCCATTGCCATCCGCCCCGGTGGGGGGGGGGGGGGTGCTGGGCACTGCCGCCTTACTCCCCCAGCTGCTGCTCCGGTGAGCCGCAGGCTATCCTCCAATCAGGAGGAAGAATTGCGGGGGAAGGCGTTTTCGGGCGGCGCAGCTCCCACTCGGTCTCCAGTCGGCCGGAATTTTGACTTATCGTCCATTAGGCACGGCCTACCACACAGTATATCTTTAGGACTCCTGATTATTCTTTATAGTTGATTATTAGGCCCAATACCTCATGTTGAAGTCAACATGGATAATTCGGGGCGCGAAAGCATATATACCAACAAGCTGCCGATGCTTCCCCCTGGCGCCACCTTACGGGTAGAGACCGAACCCCGCACCTGCACACCATCTAGCGAAAAAGTCCAGCCACCACCACGTGGAGCTAGCCCGAGACTAAGGGCTAGGGTTGAGCGCCCTGGTAGCCGACACAATTATGATGATAGACTGAACAAGACAATATACCTATGAGATACTTCGATTCATTCAAATAATAAAACCCTTAATTAACACTTTATATACTCTGCTTTTGCGTTACTGAATTAGTTGATTCATTGTGATGTAGAGTTCGATGTATATCGTAAACCTCATACGTTTATGTATATACAGTAAAACCTCTCTAAATCGACCGACCATGGGACTGACTTTAAGTGGTCGATTGAGGGAGGTGGGCGGCTTAGAGAGGTAGACTACTGGTACAATGGTGTTGTATGGGGAATTGATTGGGACCCAAATAAAACGATCAAAATAAGGGAGTGGTCGATTTGTGGAGGTGGTCGGTTAGAGAGGTTTTATAAGGAGTAGTGCGAAGATAGCCATTAATGGCTACACTGTTCCTACAAGTTCTATTGTCGACAGAATAGTGTGTGTTTGTGGAATAATGTATAGAAATTGTGAATGTCCTAAATGAATTTTACTGTTTGTATATTTATATATGTGTATATATATATTTAACCATTCGGCTATTCCACCCCCGCTTAAGGTGAGCCTACATGTTAATATATAATTGTTTCCATGTGAATTTCTGGGCCTGCTGCCGGGCTGCTGTCGCCTCTCGTCCCGCCGCCGGTTGACCGCCTTCATGCTAACTTGACCCGGGCTAGTAAGGTGGCTACTATATCCACAGAGGTGGGTAGTTCGACTCCATACAGTCTGTGGGGTGGAAGGCCCTTAATTAAATACATTCATAGAACAATTGAATACCAATATCAAGTTGACCATAGCGGTTAATAATATAAGACTGGACAATAGTACAGAATGCAAGGAACGTTCCAATTGCTTCTTAAGAGCTCACGGCTTTATTCTTACCCTAACTAACAATGTAAGAGTTCTTGCATAGATCAATTTCACTGAATAACGACTAAGTGCAATAAGTGTATCCCCTCCCTTGTTAAGTTAAATCAGTTTGGAATTTCGACAATAAAATCCTAAATCTCATCTAAAACATTAGAGCGTGCATAAACACGTCCGATGGGTCAGAGCCCGAGCGCTCGACTTTCCATCATTGCTAGGAAAGTCACAATTGACGTATCCTAGCAACGCTTTACAGCAGGGAACCCGGCCCCGCAAATGGTGGCAAATGCGAGTCTGGTGAGTAGCCCACATTTCAGAATGCGAGCTAATCAGCCCAGCCCGCATTTCCATCGGTCGTGTAGTCTCGCCCACTTCATATATATATATATATATATATTGGCACTACCCCATGTACTATATACATAATAGAGGAGGTGGGGACTTGATGAAACCTGAGGGGTAAGGATGGTGTAGGGGCGTCAATATGACCGCTACTGGAAACGAAGTGGCCTATGGGAAATTCTATTTGTTTTCTTTTTCTTTTTTGTGTGTAAATGTGTTTATTCATTTGAATACATAATTTCGTAAGTAATCAACATTGTAAGTAATTGGTTTGACTCAGCCGGAATTCAAACTCCTGACATGCACAGGAAGCCTGCACTCTTATCGATTCGACCACCACATTTGGTGCAAATTCCAAGGAAAGCATCACATTTTCTCAAACCAAAACACTCATCTTTATTTGATCATACATGTTCAACTTAGATATTAGCGGGAATATTAGCATTTGTTGCATAGAATCAAATATTATGTTAATTTACCACAATATGCTGGTGCTGAAGCTTACGGTGTCAGTACTTTGACGTGCATGCCAACATTAATTTTTCTTGTTTATACTTTAAATATGTCCAGAGTTGTTAACCATTTATAATGCAAAATATGTTAAAGCTGCATAGTCCGATGAAGCATGAAATTTTGAAAACAAAAACACTCACCTAGATTTTATTCTACATATCTAACTTAGATATTGGTGCACTTATTAAACATTTGTTGCCACATACAAGGGCATACTGAGTCAATTTAACAGAAGCTGTTACTGCACAAACCTATGGTGTTAGAGTTTTGGCATTCTTGTCAAAATCAATGTAAGATGTTTGCACTTCAAATATCTCAAAAGTTAGTCATTTAAAATGAAAGTTATTTCAAAGTAAAGTAAGGTAGGTTATAACAACCAATTAAATATATTTATCTCAGAAAAATGCAGAAACTTAAAACCATCGGACTATGCAACTTTAATCTAAAGTCAGGTAGATTATTATAATCAATCTAATATATTTTATCTCAGAAACATGGCAGAACCAAATACTATCGGATTGTGCAACATTACCACACTGAGGCAATGCACTTGCGGATAGATATTTAGACATTTGTTATTCACAATGTATATATATTATATCCACAAACTGATCATCATCATCATCATTATGCTGTCGGTCGCGATGCGACAAAGACTGCTTTCATTACTTGACTGCCGCTCTCCACATTTCATGAAAGCTGCCTGCAAAAGTGTTGAAGTGCTGCTGGCTTTTGCAAGTTACCAGCGGCTCTCTCTCGGGGAGCAAATAGAGGTTTCACACCAGCAAGAACATGTCCATTCAGGCGCAAAACTATTTGTCCCTGCAGTGGCTGGTCGGGAGATGTTGGGAGTTCCATACATCAACCGCCCTTGATGCTGCCACAGTGACATGGTTTTCTGTTCATGGTTTGCTCCCTTAGCCTTCGGTTCTGTCAAGGCAGTGGTTTACAGCTCTGCAGGGCAGGGGCGTCAAACTCCCTGAGGTATTGCAAATACCTGCACAAACTGATACTATTCTATTAACAATAGAAATTGCAGGAACAATGGTTGTCTTCCCACTGACCCTTATAAACAAAATAATCCATAAAACAAAATGACGAGGCCTCGAACTAATCTAGAAATAACCTACAGACTTTTCTTTAAGAAAACAAACACATGTTTAGAAATGTTTAGGTGGTAAGGGATGGTTTCGAGAATAATTGCATAGTCTACACCGACCTCTTAGGTATGGAACCATATAGCAGATACGTTTGGATACCATACCTCCATCATGGAACCTAGACACTGATGGATTATACAGTATAACCCCGTTAAACCAAACTTGAAGGGACCCTAGAAATTTGTTTGGAGTAACCGATCATTGGTTTAACCAAGCTTTGACTTTGACTTTAACTTGGAACAACTTTGGTGCATTATGAATGTAATATACAATATGTCTGGACACTGATTATTGTTTTTTTATGCATATACAGTTTAACCCCATTAAACCAAGCTCGGTTAAATTAAACGATTGGTTAATCCAAACTTTTTTCGGCGACCCGTCAAAATACTACCATTTATCATATTGTAGTGGTCTGCACTGACCTCTCAGGCAAGTAACCACATAGACAGGTAGGCGTGGGGAGTGTGTTGATATCATGGAGCCTAGGTGGTGTAATGGTTAGCACACTGGCCCGGAATGCAAAGAGATGTGGGTTCGAGTCCCACTCTAGGCGCAATATTTCCCATTTTCATCACCCCCATGACACTGGTTGCCGTGATCAGGATCCAATACAAGCTTTGCGCTGTATAGTTGTTGAACCTACCCTGTGTATGTATGTGTTAGTGCATTGCCTGTATGTATGTAATTGTAAGCATTACAAGACTTACAATTCCAGGGGGACGAGTGTAGTGGTCTGCACTGACCTCTCAGGCAAGTAACCACATAGACAGGTAGGCGTGGGGAGTGTGTTGATATCAGGGAGCCTAGGTGGTGTAATGGTTAGCACACTGGCCCGGAATGCAAAGAGATGTGGGTTCGAGTCCCGCTCTAGGTGCAATATTTCCCATTTTCATCACCCCCATGACAATATATAAAGTCTCAGATGACCTTAAAACCACATGAAAGTTTGGTTTAACTGTACCGGAAGTGGCCTGGGGCCGACAATTTTGTTTGGATTAACCGATACTTTGGATTAACCGACTTTGGTTTAACCAACTTTTTTATATGATAAATAGTAGTATTTTGCTAAATATTTGATTGAATTGTGATAAGATAACACCAACACTACAGCTGGCCAGCATTGAAACCAAGCCTGAATACCAAGGCGAATATGCTATGGGCAGTATAAATACAGCCTCAATGAACATTTATTTTTTTTTTTTTTAATGTTTTTTTTTATTTTAACAAAAAAAACACCCAAACATTATTCACCGGTTTAATCTCACCCATTTCAGCGAGTTGGAATATATTGCAGATTGTGTTCAACTGAGCACTCACTTCGATGCAGCTATCAGAATACACTGTGCATTTATCACAGTGGGGGGTGGAGGGGTTGCAGGGGATGTCTCCAGCAGTGATCTTTAAGAATCGGGCCACCTGGTCTTTGCCATTTTTATTCCGTACACAACTATTCCACATATCTTAGCGAACTATTCAAATACCAAAATGATGACTGGATGTGATGGCCGAATCGGTAGAGCGCAGGCCTCCAACGGAAGATCGGGAGTTCGATTTCCGGTCGAGTCAAACCAATGACGTACAAAATAGACTACATCTCCGTTCCAGTGGTGCGGTACATTGTGGGATGCGTCAAAGCAAAACAAACCCGGGAGAAGCACATGGCACATGCTAATACCCTGGGTGCAGCTATGAAATGTGCTAGTTTCAGCTCATCTCAGCTCTTGTTTGAAACATAGAATACCAACTAAAAAATATATATAATAAATTAAGATATTAATCTTTTATCCAGCATTGCATTTACATCAATATAATATGCACATCTTATGCCATGTGCATTTAGAGTTAGACAAATATGGGCACTCAGACTAGTGTTCGAGCCATAGCCAGAGTCAGTTTGACTTATTTTATTAATGTTTTAATTTATATCCTATGGTTAATGACATATGTAGAACTAGAAAATTAGTAGGGTTAATCAGATATTGGTTATATATTTCTCTGAAACAAGTGTATGTTGACACACTTGGCATTTTAATATTTAGAACAAGAATTAATAATGGTGATGTGGATATCACTGATTGTTTTGTGTGGAATTGTATGTTTCTTAGCTCAAAATGGTTAACTATGGCTAGTTTGGTCTTAGCTATATTCATCAGATCATTATATTGCATGTGTGCATACATGTTTATGCCAAATTGTTATGTATTTCTATTCATTTTGAATAAAATCGAAGTTTTCCCTCCACGTATTGTCAAAAGCAATGGCCATTCGCATTTGCTTTGCTGCCAACGCCGTTTTCAGCGCATGTGCTGTTACTTGTTGCTTCCTAGCCTGGCACTCAGCATTATTAGAATAGGGCAGGGACTGGTTAGCTCAGTGTCAGGATAATGTCACTGAGTGGGATATCGGGTCATGGAGCTGGCGGCCTGGTCTCCAGGTGGGGCAGCACTCTACAGTCGCCATGAGTGCACAGTGTCACAAGTCGGTACCCATCCTGATATGACCTTCAATGCAGCTAGGACGTAAAACTCCATGAACGAACTAACCGTACCAGAATGATCAACCACCGTGCAATTAATGTGGGCTATTTGAACACCAACCTAGTACAAGAAGTAGGCATGGATTGTTTTTTTCAGCATTATTAGACTGAGTTTTCCATGGATTTTATTAGTAGTTATGTGATGACAGAGAGGGTTTCTTTGCTGATGTCTTACGTCCTAGCAACATCTAGGATCATATCAGTACGGGGGCAGACAGGGAATGGGAAGGTTGAATCTCATAAGGTATAAGACATCCTACAGTAAAACCTCCACAGATCGACCATTCCCCTATATTGAATGCTTTATTTGGGTCCCAAACGACCGCCCATACAATAACCATTCTAATGATAAAAAACACCTCCCTAAATCGATCACATCCCAAAATGGACCATGTAAAGTCGGTCCAATGGTCGGTCGGTTTAGAGAGGTTTTACTGTATAGGATTAAATCTCGTTCAGTGTTTTGGTTTCGACAATTGTATGCATTCCTCGCAGTATGCGGCCTTACTGATTCACTGTTCAGTATCAGTAGGTTAGTTTCGGCTCTGGGTGTCGTTCAACTAGTCTCTGGTCTGAAAACTGACGCAATGAGCTACCTATGTGTGAAAGTACAACGTCTGAACACTTTGACTTCTGGATACTGAATGACTTTATTCCCCTCCAGGGCTCAAACCATAGCCGGCCAAACTTTTCCATGACGTCATCTCATTTGCATATATTACAGATGTGTCTAGACGTCTAGACGTCTATTACGCATATATCACACTATGCAGCTCTGTCGTCAATGAAGCTGGGTGGTTCGCGCCAGTTGAGTAGAATTTTGAGTTGAGTTTTATTTAAAGATGCATAGTCCGATGTTGATGATTTTATTTGCCATTTTCTGAGATAAATATAGCAAGTTGATCGTTATAATCTATCTTACATTAGTTTGAAGGAACTTTTATTATAAATGGCTAATTTTTTAGATATTTGAAGTGCAAACATGCCAAATTAATTTATGCAAGCATGGCAAAACTCTGACACCATAGGCTTCTGCAGAAACAGGTTTTATTTAATGTACTTGGTATTATTCCCTTCTATGGAGTGACAAATGCTCACAATGTGTGTCGGTATCTCATTATAGATATATAGAATCAAATCTAGGTCTTTCCTTTGGTTTTGAAAATTGATGATTTGATCGGAATATGCAGTTTTAAACCACAAATATGTAATCAGTTAACTGTATGGCTTCCCCAACAACACTGTGAAAGAAATGAAGACTATTACTAACGAGTAACCCTTACATCTTGTATTATGCAAATATTATTTACACTGGAATACACTTGTATTAGTTGTGGGTGGTGGGTAATACACAAAGGAAAGTTTGTTTTATTTAATGATGCCTCTAGAGCTCATGGATTTTTATCATCGGCTCTTGGACATCAAACATTTGGTCATTCTGACACATTTCTTTAGAGGAAACCTGCTGCTGTCACATAGGCTACTCTTTCCGATAAGCAGCAAGGGGTCTTTTAAATGCACTTTCCTACAGACAGGACAGCACATACCACAGCCTTTGATAAACCAGTTCTGGACCACTGGTTGGAATGGAAAATAGCCCAAACTGCAAATGTGTCCACTGAGCAGGATCGATCGGATGACCCACAGCTGGACACGCTACCGCCTGAGCTACGTCCAGCTCAGGTAGAGACTATCTGTTGATGTACACAGTTTGATCCGATTGTAGTGATTATGTATCTGTTTGTATTCCCTCCACCACTTGTTTTGCGGAAGGAACCAGTACCTGAGCCTCCTGGTCAACTGCTCAAATGCATGCAGCCAGGTCATTGATGGCACAGATTGCCTATGTTGCGGTTCCTGCTATTCTGATACCTCCGCCATTCCACCCAAATTTGGACGTTGTAATAAATAGTTTGGGCTTTTTCAAGGGTATTCTTGTCCTAGCTATATGTGTTTTCCTTGTCCTTGATGCTGGAACTAAATAAGATACACATTTCATTCAAAGTCAGTTCGGCAGCCCTATAAAGCTGTTTTACTCCCACAGCAGTCATCAGGAGAGTGCAGTAAAACAACTTTGTAGAAAAGTCTCCAGAAGCTGGGTTATGGACATAGCTATGTTAATTTGCGATGTACCATGATAACTACAGTAAAACCTCTCTAAATCGACCGACCATGGGACCAGCTTTAAATGGTCCATTTAGTGAGGTGGTTGGTTTAGAGAGGGTTTTTTAAATCATTACAATGGTATTGTATGGGCGATCATTTGGGACCCAAATAAAGCAATCGATATAGGGGAGTGGTCGACCCGCGGAGGTGGTCGGTTAGAGAGGTTTTGCTGTATATACTTCAAATGATTAGTTATCATAGCTTGCCACTTCCGGGGTGAATAATTCATCAAATCATGTAGATTAATATAATAATAGACTTTAAAAGTTGAATCGCGAGCTTTCCATGTCCGCCATCTTGGTGGTCTTTATTCAAATTCTCTACCAATTTCTCAACTCTACGCAAAAAAGATCAACATAGTGCATTGAAATCACTACCTTCACAGATAATTCCTACTAAACCAGCTTCTGCCTGGACGTAAAGCTGCATAGTCCGATGAAATATCAAATTTTCAATACCAAACCAATTATCTAGATTTGATTTTACATATCTAACTTAGATACTGATGCACTTTTTTTAAGCATTTGTTTCTGCGTAGAAGGCAGTACTGAGTCAATTTAACATAAGCTGTTACTGCAGAAGTCTATGATGTCAGAGTTTTGGCAAGCCTGCCAAAACTAATTTTCCAGGTTTGCACTCAAAATATCTCAAAAGTTTGCCATTTAAAATAAAAGTAACTTTGGACTAATGGAAAGTAGATATTAGTGATCGATCTAATATATTTATCTCAGAAAAAAATACAAAAATTCTAAACCATCAGACTATTCAACTTTAAGCAGGGTTGTCATTTGCCACTACTCTGGGTAGCGTGTGAATCTTTTATCTAGGGCCATAAATGACTGCTTGAACTGCGTGAAAGAAGTGCAATAAATCCGTGCATGGCTACATTCCATCGATTCTACTATGACTTAACGCAATACGCATAGGAGTGTCCCATGGCTGAGAAAAATCTTCCTAATTTTTAATACCATTTAAATAATTCAAGCAGGACAAATCACTATATATATATATATATATCACTATATATGTTATGATCTATATATCTACATATAAGAAAGCATATATATATATATACCACATATGTCCCAATAGACGTGCACTGCGCTAGTGCAGACACATGGATGCGGATCTATTCAAAGTTAAAGAATTTAATGCATTTGTTTTTGTTGTGCCTCTGAAATAAAGTGGGATTGTCTTATTTTATGTACATTCAGCCTGAATATGATCGTAAATTTTTATTTGTTTTTGTCGTGCCTCTGAAATAAAGTGGGATTGTCTTATTTCATGTGCATTCAGTCTGAATATGATTGTAAATGTGTGTGTGCTTTCAATCTTGAAATGGGGTGGGGGTGTGTGTGCTTCTATTGGTTAGCCTGCTTCTATTGGGACATATACGGTATGTGTATTATAATGAATTATAATAATATAAATTAAGAGAGAATAATCAGAGGTTTATATATATTTATTATTGTACAACTGATATTACATGTATTGAAGTTGTGCACCTACCCCCATCAAGGAGCGTGCGACTGGGGCGCCCCCTGTGGGGCGCAAAGTGAACCAGAACCTGACTGTGTCTCATGCACTTGGATTGTATTTTTCCTTTTGTAGGTTTGTTTTTGTTTTGTTATTGTTTTACATCCTAGCAACATCTAAGGTCATATCAGGATGGGTACCGACTTGTGACAGTGCGCACTCATGGCGACTTTATAGTGCTGTCCCACTGGGAAACCAGGCCGCCAGCACCATGACCTGCTATCCCACTCAGTCACATTATCCTGACACTGAGCACACCAGTCCTTGCCCTATCCTAATAATGCCGAGCGCCTGGCTAGGAAGCGACAAGTATCAATTTTAAAGTCATTGGTTTGACTCGACCGGGATTCGAACCCACGACCCCACGATCTACCAGCACGGGAGACGGACGCTCTAACTCATTCGGCCACCCCGTCCTTTTGTAGGTGGGGTGTATAGTTCCCCCACCAGAGAACTAATAAATAGAGCTCAGCCCAACTCTGCGTTCACTTATCCTTATTTAGCAAAGTGGCCTTTATATATATATATATATATATATATATATATATATATATATATATGTATATATATATATGTGTGTATATATATATATATGTGTGTATATATATATATATATATATTTGTCCTACTTGAATTATTTAAATGGTATTACAAATGTTCATATATATATATATATATATATATGTATATATATAAGAAACCATATATATACATACATTGCTATATACAGTACAACCCCTTTAAAGCAAGCTCGGTTAAACTAAACGATTGGTTAATCCAAGCTTTTTTCGGCGGCCTGGCAAAATACTACCATCTATCATATAAAAAAGTTGGTTAAACCATAGTCGGTTAATCCAAACTATCGGTTAATCCAAACAAAATTGTCGGACCTAGGCCACTTCCGGTATGGTTAAACCCCACCATCTCTTTAATGTGGTTATATGGTCATCTGAGACCGCACCACCTCTTATACCATGCTTGTTTGGATAAGTGTTAGCTCACCAAACCTTCATGGGGGTGCTTATGCAATTAGCGGCTTATGCAATCAGCTGCAATGGTCCTCTTACATCTGCATACCAAGGTGTTCTGTGAGTTGTTTACATATTACATGTGCAATATATGCTTAGTAATTCATAATGCACCCACATTTTTAACAAAGCCAAGTCAAAGTTGAAGCCAAAGCTCGGTTAAACCAATGATCGGTTAATCAAAACAGATTTCTAGGGTCCCTTCAAGTTTGGTTTAACGGGGTTGTACTGTATATAGCAGTAGGAATTGGGAGTTAGTTGGGAAATCTTCTTTTTAGTATGTATATATTTATGTATATCTACATATATATGTGTATGTGCACATATATATATAAACCGATTGGGTTGTATCTGTGCATCATAGAAACTGGATTCGGGGATGTATTTTTTGTTAGTTTTTGTTGTGACTTTTACGCACTTGAGAAATATGCACCACGCATAAAATAAAACAGTTAACATGAAATGAGTTAAATAGTAAAATATCAACAAATAGGAATATCCTGTTTCAGCGACTGACTGCTAGTAACCTATGATAGATGGGGGAAGACAGAATCCATGACGTTTCATGTGACCGGCAGAGACAAGTGGTGACATTGGCACATAATGGGGGCATTCGACTGGGCCCTTTCTATCCGCAAGATTTGCGGATGGAACGGATGGGGGCACATACACACATCCGAATCATCGGTATATGAACCCACTTCCGGTCCCAGTCGAATAGGAATTTGTTCGGAAATATTTTGATATTCGGACAGAGAGGCCCAGTCGAATGCCCCCATTGACTCATGCCTAGGTCACAAATGCCTTGTGGCATGTTTGCGGCAACCGCAAGGCCTCGCATCGGCCAGACCGTACGGCGACCGCAAGGTGGGTTGCAGTCGCCATACGGCTCGGTATTAGTCAGAATGTGGAAGGAGCAGTGGAATGAGGAAGACCAATTGTCTGCGATTTCAAATATAACACTATATACCCCTGCTCAAAGCTGCATAGTCGGAAGAAAGCATCAAGTTAAAAAAAACAAGGCATCTACTTAGATGTGATCATATCCAGTGAGCCTGTCTCAAAAGGTGATCACTCTTTTTTGTTTGCTTGTCTATTGTAATGATTGACACAAGATAGCACAGAAACGGTTACAGTGAGAAGACAAGGACATTTGCTTCAAGTCAATATGTATTCTATTGGGATTATGAAACACCATGTAAAAAAACAAATCAGTTTATCCTGAGCAAATGCATATAGTGCAGAAAGTATGTTGACCGTTACAATGGACAAAGTTTTGTCCCATATTTCTTAGCACCTTTTGAGACAGTCTCATGAACATATTGAAGTTAGATATTGGTGCCGTTATAAAGCATTTGTTGCTATACACAAGGGGATATTCAGCCAATTTACCAGAACCTGTTACACTCCAGTCACACTACTGTTTGCGACCGTTTGTGACCAATTTGCGATCACAAAAATGAGTTAGTCGCAAAGAGGTCAGTCGCAATGTGGTGGCAAGTAGTTACAAAGTGGTCTTCAATGGTTGCCGACCTTCTGTCGACCATTTTGGTCGCAATGAGGTTGCAACTGCTGCACTAAAAACCTCTTTGGAACCAAAATGGTTGCCCATAGGTCGGCAACCATTTTCATAGGTTGCTGTGATCGTAAGGAGGTCGCCAGTGACTGTGGGTTCTTTGGTAGCAAGTGATCCAAAAGTGGTCGCAAGCGGTTGCAAGCCGTAGTGTGACTGGTGTGATGTATCTAGGCTTTACTGCTTAAGCCTATGGTTTCAGAATGTTGATGTACCTACCAACATTAAATTGATGATGACATGTTTTCCCTTCAAATATCTCCAACGTTAGCCATTTAAATTAAAAGTGACTTTCGAACTAAAGTAAAGTCGATTATGACAATCAGTCTAATGTATAAATTTATTTTCAGAACATCGCAGAAACAATCGGACTATGCAACTTTACTTGACGAATGTAACAAAAACAATAGAATAAATTACCGCCGTCTGGAGAGCTCATGGTGCTGGCGGCCAGGTCTTCCAGTGGAGCAGCACTATAAAGTCGCCATGAGTGCGCACTGTCAAAAGTCGGTACCCGTCCTGATATGACCGTAGATGTTGGTAGGTCGTAAATAAACAAACAAACAAGAGAGCTGGACTGGAGAGGTAGAGGTAAGGTGCACCTGAACTAGGTGTCGCTCAAAAAGCAGACGACATTCATGCCTTTATATCATTACATCAGCCCCAACACGACCACACCATTGTAGATGTGCAACACCATAGAAGATGACCTACTTTCAGCACAGTCTATCTCCCCCCCCCCCACACACATAAATATACCAACAAAAAAGACCCAAATATTCGAACCAAACCAGATACCACGGCGAATGTGGAGGAGCAGTTGCCCTTCGCTTCAGGGCTGACAGTTTTGTTTGTTGGGGTTTTGAGTCCTAGTAACAGGATAGGTAGACCAACTTACAGCAACAGCAACAGCGCCAACTCATGACAGTGTTCTTACACTAATCACTGTATATTGATGCTTCCTGTAAACACTAGATGGCGCTGTATAGATACTTTAACTATTTATCTTATTTATATGAATCTTGCTTCGTTATGTAGACTATCTGAGGGAAGCTTTCACTGGGCCCACTTGGGCACCATGGTACGATATCCCACTCACTCACATTATCCTCCGACTGAATAACCTAGTCCTTGCTTTATTGTAGTAGTATTAATGTAAAAAGCCAGTCTAGGTAATAATGATCAACTTTCAAGATCTTCAGAAATTTTTCATCAACCTATCTAATAGCAGAGATTTAGAATAATTCAATATATTTATTATCCAATATATATATATATATATATAATTCGATATATATATATATTAGTCTGCAACAGGGTCAGTGGCGCCCGCGTCTAGAACCGGAACTAAAATGGGTATCATTGGACGTATTCGACTGGGCCTTTCTATACACATATCAACATATTTCTTTACAAATTCCTATTCGACTGGGACAGGAAGTGGGTTTCTATACCCATGAATCGAATGTGTCTTGTGGCTCCACCCATAAGCTCACATGGTGTATTTCAAGATGGCTGATATGGAAAGGTTGAAAGATTCAGTAACTTCAGCCAATCACAGCTGTTCTTTTCGATTGCAAATAGATGCCCTCTATGGGGGCAGCCATTTGCAATGTAAATGAACAGCTCTGATTGGTTCTTTTCGATTGCAAATGGCCACCCCCATACAGGGCAGCCAGTTGCAATGGAAGAGAACAGCTCTGATTGGTTGAAGCCACTGAAGCCATTTGACTGGTCCTCTTTGCATTCGAAAACCTAGTTCACTGCGCTTGGTGGGTGGAGCCTAAATCTTGCAGATGGAAAGGTCCGAGTTGAATGCCTCCATTAGTCCCGCACCCACTCTGGGTAAAACTGCATGGGAAGAGTGTCCGTATTTGTATTCCCATAATCTTATTATAGAGCATATATATATATATATTGACGTCTCCTAGCGACGCGTTACAGCAGGGAACCCGGTCCCGCAAATGGTAGCAAATGCGAGCCTGGTGAGTAGCCCGCATCTCAGAATATATATATATAAATATGTACTAAGTAATTTATTATATGGATATGAATAACGGCAGCCCTTTAATGTTTCTCTTTACCTACCTTAACCTCCATGATATTCGTTGTGTAGCGGGCATTCTCTCATTCCCGCCTCCTCCTCGCCGAAAGACAATGGTCATTCTGTTCACTTTCAAACCCTTATACATTGATATATAATGTGAATAAATGAATATATTTATATACGGTTTTTTTGGCCCGAACTAAGCGATTTGGTAATCGGTGAGGTTACAGGACCCGCCCCCAGGTGGCGTGAGTGGGGATGGAATAACGCCGGAACAATACAGGAAAGAGATAGCGTACCAATACATCTGACTTCCTTTGTTAATTTTATTCACATAATAAATTATGTACCGTATATATATATTATATATATATATATATATGTCATGAGCCTCGATGCTTGGTATTGGCAGTTCACGAGAAGTTGAAATGGAAATCAAAGTTACATGTTTGATTAAACCAGCTCAAGTTGTCTGAGTTACTCACTCTTCGATTTGTGATCCCGAGTTGATATAGGTTACCCCCACATTGTCAAGGAGAGTTTGTTGCGCATGACCTCAAGATCAAACAATTATACCAGTATAATAAGCCAGAAGATCCCATCTACTCCCCAGCCACTAAGTCATCAGCTGGTTACCTCTATTCATCATGTCATCTACTAACATAACCTCCCCTCCCCATGTGGTGCCACCTACTCGCCTATTCCTCAGCGGTTATTACCTTCAAATTATTATTATATATAATATATATATTATGAATATGAAATTATTCTAACTTAGTGCTCTCTCAGACAGGATGGCTGATTAAGTTCAGCATCCGACTCCTGTTCTGGTAGGTCGTGGGACTGTGGTTTCGAACCCTGGTCGAGTCAAACCGATGACTTAACAATGTATACTTGTCGCTTCCTAGCCTGGTGCTCAACATTATTAGGATATAGCAAAGAGCAGTGGAATGAGGAAGACCAGTCGTCCACGATTGAAATTTCCCCTGTTTAATCAACTAATCTACAGCAAAGAAATTAGATAGGGTGATGGGCCATTTACGAAGATCTTGAAAATTGGTAATTATTAATTTGTAAAAATGTAGTTTAAATAAAAGATTTGTCCGTAAACAATTTTTTAATTCTCAGTAATTCCACTTTTCATATAATCATATAGTTATGGAGCAATGAACAAATAAATATGAATATTAAAAAACCTACTTTTTGTAGGTTTGCTTCCAGTGTTTATCTCCATTTCTGGATTGGCGTTTAAGTGGTTTTGTGCCTGAAGTCTTTATTTGTTTATGGTAGGATGGCTGGGAATGGCTGAGGGGTTGGGTGATCGATGTATATGCTCGAGTAGCGGAGATCTGATTTGGCTTTTGAATAAAAGGGTCAGTCTCAATTACATTTCCTTATGACTATATTAAACTGATCAGTAGATTGTCGTGTTCATGTTGGTTTTTTTCCCTGCCTTTTTGTTGTTGCTACTTTTGTGGTTAAGTGGATTTGTCTGGGTGTTTTTTTTTTCTTCTGTTGAAATCTAGATGGATTCAATACAGCTAACCTTCCAACTAACGCAGATCCTTTCAGTATTGAATATAGCACATAGTACCCGTCTGAGGTTCAAGTTGCAGATTGATCACGGATTGGCATACAAATGGACAAAGCTAATTGTAATTTAAAATGCTAAATATATATGATTCAAAAGCTTATATATCATAACGCGATATGCTTGAGTGAAACATTTATGAAATCATTTAGATTAATAGACTTTTAAAGTTAAACTGAGAGCTTTTTGTGGCGGCCATCTTGGTTTTTTTACATTCTCTACCACTTTCGCAACTTTGTGACAATATAGATAAACACTGTGCACTGGAACAACTACCTCCACAGTTAATTCCTACTAAACCAGATTTTGCTCGAATTAAATATCATATCTATATGACCAGGCGAGGTGGCCGAAAGGGTTGAGCGTCCATCTCCCGTTTTGGGAGATCGTGGGCTTCGAAACCACCCACGGGTTCCAACCCTGGTCGAGTCAAACCAATGACTTAACACATTATTCTTGTTGCTTCCTCGTCAGGGGCCATATGCATGACTCGGTGTTAGCGGCGTTTGGTGTTACCGCCTGATACCGTTTAGCTAAATATGATAGCTTTGAATAGATTTGGGCCTAATATATTGCCGCCGCCGCCGCATCGACGTCGCTTTCCATACTGGTGGCGGCGCCGCCGCCAGTGTGGAAACAGACGTCGATGCAGCGGCGTTAATATCGGTTCGAATTTAGGGTTAATTTAATAAAATTTCACTATTTGACCATGTAACTCTGTTAAATATGACAGCATTGAATAGATTTGGCCCTAATCGGTACCGAACACCGCCTGTAAACCAGCTATGGAACGGGTTTACCGTAACCTAGTTTAAGCTTGTGGTGTTAGGCCTATCACTGACTCATGCATAGCGACTTTTCGGCGCTAAACCAGAAATCCCATCTAAACGCGTTTTGGCTCGCTAACACGCTCCATGCATACAGGCCCAGATGCTCGGCATTATTAGGATAGAGCAAGGACTGGTTGGCTCAGTGTCAGGCTAATGTGACTGTATCAGGCCATGGTGCTGGCAGCCTGGTCTGCCAGTGGGGCAGCACTATACAGTTGTCATGAGTGTGCACTGTCACAAGTCGATACCCGTCCTGATATGACCATAGATGTGGCCAGGACGTAAAACTCCAACAACCAACCATACCAAATTGAGTGTGGTAACTTATAAGAGATAGATTCACCTCATGCCCCAGAGCATACACCTCACCCATAATAATAGTACAGTTTACATAGCAACCCACCATACTAGCCCATAATATGGAACTTACCCATCATAGGTAACCCACTAACACACTAAACCTCCATCTTAATCTACTAATATTCCCTACCTAGGTACCCGCAGAGCTACCAATCTACAAACAAGTACATGGCCAGAAGACTAGTGCCTCGGCGCCCTCTGCAGGGCTATTCCTCCACAAGTAAATGGTGGCTTCTACAGTATAGGTGCACTTATTGTTCTCAGGAGATACAGGGAATTTCCGAGCGTAATTCTCATCGGATGATCCAAATGCATCGCTTTCATTCGGCTGGGCTGTGGAAGCTATTCATGCACTAATACAGATCTGAGTAGACTGCATCGATGTTCGTGAACCCACCGAGTGACCTGGATCTGACTGGTTCACGCCCATAACAAATGGTTTCCTATTGGTAAATGGCATCTCAGAAAGGCAGCACTTTAAACCACCAAGGACAATGACATCTCAGGAAGGGAGCACTATAAACCACCAAGGGCAATGGCATCTCAGTAGTGTAGCACTATAAACCATCAATGACAATGACATCTCAGAAAGGCAGCACTATAAACCACAACGACAATGGCATCTCAGGAAGGGAGCACTATAAACTACCAAGGGCAATGGTATTTCAGTAAGGCAGCACTATAAACCACACACGACAGTGGCATCTCAGTAACGCAGCACTGTGAATCACCAATGTGTTTGCTGTCCCAATACTGGTTGGTCACTTCTACCTGAGTTTTCGTTTGTTCTGATGAATAAAATGCTTACCAAAAGAAATCAAATACATAATTAAATAAATGAAAGTTACTCAAAGTAAATAGATGTCGTCGGTGTTTGCCATCTCTGGTAGCAGGAAATCTGTCCAGTTGACACTAATCATCTTCACACACCTTTCAACACCTGTGACAGATGGCTGCACCTGTGGTGAATTCAACCTCCATTTGTACACTTCCACCTGGGTAATTTATGTACATCTATCTACCTCCTCACCCCCACACACCACCCCCACACACCACCCGCCACCACCATAAGAGACTTGAAAGGAACCAGTTGTAGGAACGAATTTGGCAAAGCACAACATTTATATCGTGACAGACAAGTAAAGGCATATTCCTTTACACCAAAGTGTTTAAAGGTCAGGGATTTATTATCTCTTTAAAAAAGCACTGACCCACCTAGATAGAAGATTCACCCCGTACTGCTGCAGTAGGGGTGCAAACCAGCCTTATGTAAAAGCTGGCGAAAATGCGGGTCAAAGAATTGAGAGCCTAATTTTACAATCTAAGAAGCAACATTTATTCTTTACATATGTCTTATTATTTACCCGCTACCTTTGAGTTGAAAAATATAATATAATATCTAGTTTAATAAGATTTAAAAGTGAAATCGACGGCGTTCTGCGGCCGCCATCTTGTCTTTTTGCATTCTCGCCCATTTCACCAACTCTGTGCCTATAGAAGTATCCATTTGATACTGGAGCCACATACTGGAGCCTCACTTCCATACTGGAGCCTCACTTCCATATTAATGCTATTTTCCCCCGTATGTATATAGGGCTGGTCTTCACCCGTGTACTACAAGTACCGGGTGAATCTTTTATCTATGACCCCCCAGGTAAAACTGCGCCACTTGATGTTAAGCACTTATTTCCTGATATAAGATTTTGTCAGGAGTGTGTTTATTGACTGACCAAGCCCAGCAAATTGTGGCTTTTCAGTTGAATGATATTTTTTTAATTTGTTGTTGTTGGTACATTAGTTGTCTAAGAACGGGAAATTTCAGTCGCATTCCACTGCTCCTTGCCCTATCCTAGTAATGCCAAGCATCTGGCTAGGAAGCGACAAGTATAAATTGTTAAGTCATTGGTTTGACTCGACCAGCATTCGACCCCACGACCCCACGATCTACCAGCACGGGAGACGGACGCTTTAACTCATTCGGCCATCCGGTCTGGTTCAGTATGTAGGATATGAATATAAACTTGTATGTACAATGCTCATGTGGAAATAATTGTGTTATTATTATTATCACTATTATTATAATGTCCACCTCCAAGTGCTTAGGATTCGCATGGTCGCACTTAAAGTAACGAAGTCCGATGGGTTTAGAGTTTCTAAAGTTTTCTGTGGGGAATACATTAGATTAATCGGAATAATGTACTTTATATTAGTCTGAAGTAACTTTTATTTTAAATGGCTAACTTTGGAGATATTTGAAGTGCAAACATGTTAAATTAATTTTAGCAAGCATACCACAACTCTGATTCCACAGGCTTCAGTAGTCAGTTTCTATTAAATTGGCTTAATATTCCCTTCTATGCAGCAACGAATGATTACTAAGTGTACCAATGTTTAAGTCCAATATGTAGTAACAAATTAATGTGAATGTTTTGGTTTTGAAATTTGATGCTTTCATCGGACTACTCAGCTTTAAATATTCTTCTCTTACATATCCCAGCAAGTTTACAGTTTGGATACCCAATAAAAGCATAATATTTCTTTTAAAGCTAAGCACTTGCTTAGGTGTGCTACTATTCGTAGAAATACGATATATATAACATTTAAAAGTCCTATTTAATACATTTTCTATAAACATATATATATAAATATATATTTTCTATAAATATATATAATAGTGATATAAACATGTATATATAAAACAAAAATATATGAATTTATATATGCTTATATATAAATATATAAAAAGAAAGACACATGTAGATTTATACATATTTTATATAAATATATTTCCAAATTTCTATATCGATATATATGTAGGCTTATATATATTTTAGTTTTTATTTACCCTTTATATATATATTTATTCGTTTGTTTATTTAGTTCCATGTCGTGAAAGTTGGGGTACTAGAGAAGAACCACGTAACTTTAGGTGATCCAGAAATGATTCTTTCCTGACTTCTCCATCAACCTCTTAATTATTCAACGAAACACTGCATTAAATCTACATAGTCCGATGAAAACATCAAATTTTCAAAAACCAAAACAACTATCTAAATTTGATTCTACATATCTAACTTAGACACTGGTGTGCTTATTAAACATTTTTCGTCACACAGAAGGGAATACTGAGGCACTTGAATAGAACATGTTACTGCAGAAGCCTATGGGATCAGAGTTTTGGCTAGATAAAGGATTCACCCGGTACTCGCAGTACACGGGTGAATGACAACGCAGTCTAAATACGGGCGGAAATAGCTTTAGTATGGGACATGGAGTAGAATGCCTGCCTCCAGTATCAAATGGATACTTATATAGGTGCAGAGTTGGTGAAATGGGAGAGAATGCAAAAAGACAAGATGGCGGCCGCAGAATGCCATCGATTTCACTTTTAAATTGCATTAAACTAGCTATTATATTATATTTTTCAACTCAAAGGTAGCGGCTACCAATAAGAGGTATGTAAAGAATAAATGTTGCTTCTTAGATTGTGAAATTAGGCTCTCAATTCATTGACCCGTTTTTTCGACAGCTTTTACATAGGGTTGGTTTGCACCCCTACTGCAGCAGTATGGGGTGAATCTTGTATCTAAGTTTTGGCATGCTTGCACGAATTAATTTTGTATGGTTGCACTTAAAATATCTCAAAAGTTAGCCACTTGAAATAAAAGTTACTTCAAGCTAAAGTAATGTACAATATAATGATCAACCTAATGTATTTATCTCAGAAAGTGTCAGACAATCAAAACCATTGGACTAGGCAACTTTGAATAAATATATCATGTTCACTACCACATACACTGAATACCCACAGACACACTTGATGAACACATCCCTTGGGGCTAACCCTGCACACGTTAATTTTTGTTGGTTTCTGTTGACGCGCTGCTAGTGAAGCAGGCCCAGTGGGACAGTAAGGGGTGATCTCCAGGTGTGTTCTTAGAGGACAGGAAGTGAGAAGAAAGCCAACACGCGAGTAATGTGCGCAGGTGTATGTGCCTGCCAATGGAGGCGGGACAACGTCAGTGCGCAGGCGTGGTGGGGTGAGGAATGCCAGCGCGCAGTGTCCTGTGTGACGTCACCACCCATACCCACCCAACTACCACCACGCCTCTAAGGGTGGTAGGGGGTGGGGGGTCCTACGTCTTAACCTCAGGTCATACCCGGAGAGGTCATCGACCTACCTAACTACCTCCACTCCAAGTGGTCAGGGTTTCACATCCTAGCAACACCTTAGATCATACATGGCAGCATCATCCACTTACCTAACTGCCTCCACCCCTCTAGCAGTGGTCAGGGTCTCACATCTTAGCAACACTTCAGGTCATACATGGCGGGGTCATCGACCTACCTAACTAGCTCAACTCCTCTAACAGTGGTCAGGGTCTTATGTCCTAGCAACGCTTCAGGTCATCCATTGCGGGGTCATCCACCTTTCTATTCTTTATGTTCCCAGTAAGTACGTCACATGTAGGCTGTGTATGCATAGACTGTTCCCTTCTGCTGTGGTGTGACCTTGTGATGCGTCACATAGACAATGAACATGATCATTCTCTATGTTCCCAGTTAGTACATCATGTGTGCCGTGCACAAGGCCATAGGGTCCCTGTGTCCAGCCTATGGGAATGGCCACTAAGCAAAACACAGGTTCATTGTCTGTGTCTTGCGTCACAAGGTCACAAGCGAACACGGCAAAGAAACACGCCAGAAGGACGCAGTCTATGGATACATGGCCTAACAGTGATCAGGGTCTCATGCCCTATCAACACCTCAGGTCATTTCAGGACTATGATATCAGCATCGACCTACATAATTACCTCCTCCCCTCTAACAGTGGTCAGGATTTCACGTCCTAGCATTAACAACACATCAGGTAATCCATGGCAGGGTCAACCAACTACCGAACTACTTCCATCCCTCTAACAGTGGTTGGGGTCTCACACCTTAGCAACACCCCAGGTCATATCAGGTCACTGATTACAGCATCCACATAACTACCTCCACCCGCCTTTAACAGTGGTCGGGGTATCATGTCCTAGCAACACCTCAGATCATAGATGGCGGGATCATCCACTTATCTAACTACCTCCACTCCTCTAACAGAGGTCGGGGATGAGGGATGCGGGGATGCGGGAATGCAGGAAGCGGGGATGCGGGTAAGCGGGTAAGCGGGTAGGCTGTAGGCGGGCGGGGATACGCCAGTTTTGTCCGTTGAAGCATGTTCCCCTCCATCAAACAATCACCGAGTGTGGCATTACGCCATCAATCCTCGTGTGACTAGACCCTATTATCCATAACGCACACCCCCTATAATCTACAGATCTGTGTCTGCGCAGCAATTTACTATTCAACTCAACCAGAGCCCCCCACTTATATCACTGTGGGAAACACCTACATTTCAATATGCATGCAATCCACACCCACACGCGCCCACACACATGTATGCCCCCCACACATACATGTATGCCGCCAATGCATACACTTAAACACCCACCCACACCCACACAGGACTCACTCAGTCATATACACCCTCCATACATACTGCCACACACTTACACCGCCCATACTTACACTTCAACACACCCATGCCCACACCCACACCCACACATGACACACACATATATATATATATATATATATATATATATACCCACACGCGCCCACCCACATACCCCCACCCACACATACACCGCCCATACTTACACTTAAACACACCCACACACCCACACAGGACTCACTCATATACCCCCACACACATACACCACCAATACTTACACGTAAACACACTCACACACCCACACAGAATTCACTTATATACACCCACACTCCCCACACACACATACCAGCACCCGCACAAACAGAACCCATATATACATGTGAACACTCACACCCACACCCCCACACATGACTCACACACATACACCCACACACACACATAATCATCCATCCACACGCACATATGCAGATACACAGCTCACGCCTACACACACTCATACACGCACAGCCGTATGATACTCATACACATACACCCAACCCACATACAATCACCCAACCACATACACCCACCCACATGCACACATCAACACGCACAGCCACATACACTCACATTCACACCCACACATGCATACCCACACATACACACACAACATCCACAGCCACATCTAGGCGCCCACATTCACACCCACACATGCATACCCACACATACACACCCACATCCATACACACACATCTAGGGGGCCTAGATACACCCACTAACATACATACAATACTAGCCACACACCCACACCCACACCCACACATACACACACCTTCATACACATATCCACACTGATAGATACACCCACCCACATGCACACCTACATACCCACCTACGCACCCACACCAAGACAGATCAGGTCATGAATGATCTTGTTGAATTCCATGTCTAGACCTAATCTGTGCATCATCGTTCAAGGTTTCAGTGCCCACTTGTTATTTTGCACACGGATGCTCTCTACTCAGTCGAATATCACTCAAATGTACAGCTGATATAGCAGTTCGATGAACAAATCTCATAGCTTATGCAATAAAAACACATTTCTTCAAAGGAACAAAGGTGGGGGTTTAAAATTGCACAAATTGCCCAGTCCGATGGTTTGGGTTGTTCGTTGGAGTTTTACATCCTGGCAACATCTAAGGTAATATCAGGACGGATACCGACTTCTGACAGTGTGCACTCATGGCGACTTCATACTGCTGCCCCACTAGAAAATCAGACCGCCAGCACCATGACTTTATATCCCACTGTCACATTATCCTGATACTGAACCAACCGGTCCTTGCCCTATCCTATTAATGCCGAGCACCTGGCTAGGAAGTGACAAGTATCAAAATTGTAAGTCATTGGTTTGAATCGACTGGGAATTGAACTCCCGACCTTCCACACAGGAGGCCTGCACTCTACCGATTCAGCCACCACGTCCGGTGTTTCGACTTTTGTATCATATTTGGATATGAATATATTAGCTTGATCGTTATTGCATACTTCACATTAGCTTAGAATAAATGTTATTTTCAAGAAAATAACTTTGGAGACATTTGAAGTAGAAACATGCTAAATGTATTTTGTAAAATCAAATTTAGATAAGTGTGTTGGTTTTGAAAATGTGATGCTTTCTTCAGAGTGTACAGCTTTAGGGGTCAGTGGAGTATTATGGCGGCCATTTTGGACGCCATCTTGAATTCCCGGGGAGGATTTCCTGTGATTTTGTGTGCGATATTTGTCATACTGAAATGTTCAGCGTGTTACCAATTTGTTCCGGGTGATATGAAGGGATTTCCAAAGAAAAACAGTCTTACCTGATGTTCAAGGCCCTGTCACATTACAATGCATCTCGCAAGCGCGTGGCCAATGTGTAAAATCACTTTTTTACGCCGAGAAGTGTCAAAGTTTTCGGTGCAGGGGGTAAAGTTGGACATATACATACCATATACACAGCGTATGGCCAACATATGACCAACATATAGCAAATGCGCTTCCGGGTGAAAAATGCTTGAATTACGCTCATGGTACGTTCAGATAATACCAGTGAATGTTATATACGTTATTTGATTACCAGAACTACGCCTCATATGCTACATACGTCAAGACACGCTGGAGAAATGCTAAATGTACGTTAGACATACGTTAGACGTATGTTATCCATATGTTGTCAGTATGCGGACTGTACGTTCCCACTGCCTTTAACGTAGGTCAATGTAGTGCAACGTAGTGAACAATGTTTGTCTAATGTATGTCTAACATACATCGACATACACCTAATGTATACATAACGTACGACCAATGTAAAATCCACATGTTGTCGAATGTTGTCATACGTCAAAAGTTTTCTGCATGCACAAAACTTTGCTGACCCCCTGACATGCGACGCCGTATCTCAACGAACCTCGATGTACATTGACGTATACCAATGAGCACCTCACGCACGCGTAACGCATAACGACATAGTAGCTAAAAATCACATACGTTGGCATAAGTTGGCACGACGCATTGTAATGTGACAGCCCCTTCAGGTCTAACATAATAAACATGAGGGCGGTGGGAGGGGAGACAGGGGGGTGGGAAGATGGGGCACTCTAAACAAAGACCCTATAATACTAAGGCGGCTCACTCCCTATCTCTCGCATGGTAATGTAAATTTTGCAGTGCCACCTTGTGGTGGGTTTGATCAGCCCGGCTGCTGGTTGGTGTTTCACATGTAAACACATAAAATTATATTATACATGAGATAGGTAAGTATGAATACACATCAATATGAAATTGCTATGAACAAATAAACATCATCATCAGCATCATCATTATCATTGCCATCATCACACATCTTTCACATTCATATATACATTTATACATATAATATAGCAACTGTTTAACCAAGAGAACAGCCAGCGCACCAAGTGGTGGGTTTGATCATTTTGATTACATAGTACAGGCTGAGTGAGCCGTCTTAGTATTATAGGGTCTTTGCTCTAAAGAAACACAGTTTTAGATGGTCCTTATGGGCTATCACAGTAAGCTTGAAGGTGGTGGGAAGGGGGGGTGGGGGGAGAGGGGCACTCTAACTTCTAAGGGTGTGTATCCATAGACTGTTCCCTTGTGGTGTGTTCCCTTGTTCTGTGTTCGCTTGTTACCTTCTGACGTGCCACACAGACAATGAACCTGTGTTTTGCTTAGTGGCCATTCCCATAGGTTGGACCCAGGGACCATATGGCCCTGTGCAGGGAACATAGAAAATGAACATGTTCATTGTCTGTGTGGCATGTCACAAGGTCACAAGTGAACATGGAACAAGGGAACAGACCACAAGGGAACAGTCTATGGATACACAACATAAAGATGCACAGTTTTAGGTGGGGTTTAAGGGCTAGCAGCGTATAGGTGAGTAGGGTGGGAGAGGGAGTTGCTAAAAGGACTGAAATGTGTGTGACGTATTCTATGCATGCTCCCTGAATGATGGAATGCGGACTTCTTGATTGAGGTTTACGAGATACAGCCACACCCATCACACACTCCGCTACAAACATTCCACAAAGAACCCACCCACCAACCCAACCTGCACCCACACATCCCTCACCCACCCACCCACCCATCCATCCCGCAACCTACTACCACTTACTGCCCCAAAATGTGAATGTCCAAAAGGACATTCTAATTTGAAGGAGACTGTGTAGGCAGGAGGCCATATTAAAGCTGCATAATCCAATGTTTTTGAGTTTCTGCCATATTTTGAGATAACTCTGCTAGGTTGATCGCTCTTATCAACCTGAATTTAATTTGGAGTAATTTTCCAGAAACTCAAAACCATCGGGGTATGCAACTTTAATCAAACTGACGATTTAATTGTTTGTTGTTGATTTCTTAAATATATCTTATTTTTTATACAAAAGTCTCACCTTAGTACCTAGCCTGGCAATCGGCATCACTATGACAGATCAAGGACTGAGTGGCTGAGCATCAGGATAATATGACCTGAGTGAGCTTGACGCTGGCTGCACGGTATCCTAGTGGGGCAGCACTATAAAGTCACCATACAGCACACTGTCACAAGTCACTGTCGCAAGTCACTGTCGCAAGTCAACGTCCGTCCTGATATGACCTCATATGTTGCAATGACGCAAAACCCCCATTCAATCACTCATTCACTCTACAGTCACTCGTCCCTGTTCAATTCCAATTCACAAATGAAGCTAATCTGTTCTCAGAAGCACTCATGTAGGACACCCTCCATTTGTAATAGCGGGGGAGGGGGTGGGGGGAGGGGGTGGGGGGAGGGGATACTGTGTCTCCTTAGAAATGCTTTCATTAATGAGAAAAGCAAAGAGATCTCACGTAGATAAAAAGACTTTAGAAAAACACTTTCAGCTTTTCTGTTCATGTCAGGCAATGTTGTTGAGAATAATATATGTACAACACATAGATGTTACTTTGACTGCAGTAGACTGTGCGGCAGCTACCTCTCTCTCTCTTGTTTATTAGTTATTTTGTCCTGGTTGAATACGTATATATACAGTAAAACCTCTCAAAATCGTCCGACCATGGGACCGACTATAAATGTTCCATCTATGGACTTTAAAAAAATCATTACAATGGTATTGTATGTGCGATCCTTTGGGATCCAAATAAAGCGATTGATATAGGAGAGTGGTCGATCTGTGGAGGTTCTCGGTTACAGAGGTTTTACGTATTCAATCTTACGTGGCATTTGGGAATGCTCCTTGAATGCCTGACACTCCACTTGTGAATGGGCATTACAATTTACCATAAAAAAATAAATATAAAAAATACCCCCCAAAATGACAAAAAAAGACAAAAAAAAGACCTGAGTTTTCCTTCTTGAAGGACAGGTTTTCAGGTGGAGAAATGGCACAATTTAGTAACTATATTTTTAAAAGCCCGACAACATTTTGATGTTACTAACTCAGAAGGAATTAAAATTGAAACAAAGGATATTGTGTCTGTGCAATTGCAGTATGTGTAGGTACATAATGCATAATGGACTCAAACCGGACAAGAACCATAGACGTCAATCCTGTGGCATCTGTTCCAAGATTTGTGCGTGTTCAAAACTTGTACCGGATCGGGCCAGATATCAATGGATATCAATGGATATGCAACTGATATACAATGGACACAGACTGGACTTTGCCAGATATCAACGGATTTTGTTTGGTTTCTTTCCGTTTCCCCAATCCGGTGATGTGTGACAGTCGCTTAATAGAACCTGTCACTGCTGGAGTCTATGGTACTCACTATTTCAAGATGCACGCCAACATGACTATCTAAAATAAAAGTTAACCAGTTAATATAAAGCTAACCGGTTAAAATAGACGTTAACCATTTATCATGGAAGTTCGCCATTTGAAATCAAATGTGCTTCAAACTAAAGTAATGTCATCATTATCATGCTGTCAGTCGTGAGGTGACAAAGACTGCTTTCATTACTTGACTGCCGCTCTCCATTTAGCTCTCTGCTGTGAGAGTTGCATCCATGAGTCGGTCTTAATGTCACTCAGCTTCAGGTTTCACATTACATGAAAGCTGCCTGCAAAAGTGTTGAAGTGCTGCTGGCTTTTGCAAGTTACCAGCGGCACTCTCTCAGGGAGCAAATAGAGGTTTCACACCGGCAAGAACATGTCAAGACAGGCGCAAAACTATTTGTCCCTGCAGTGGCTGGTCGGGAGATGTTGGGAGTTCCATACATCAACCGCTCTTAATGCTGCCACAGTGACATGGTTTTCTGTTTAGGGTTTGCTCCCTTAGCCTTCGGTTCTGTCAAGAACCTGTACCACAAGGCAGTGGTTTACAACTCTGCAGGGCAGGGGCATCAAACTCGCTGAGGTATTGCTATACCTGCAATACCTGCATACCAACATAATGTACATTATATTTATCAACGTAATATATTTATATTTAAAACAATCAGGCAGAAATTAAAAACCATCTGACTATGCAACTTCAAGTTACCAGGTTAAACCTAACCTGTGTACATTGATCATGTGGAAATAAATATTATATTATTATTATAAGCTAAGCTAAGGTAGAATGAAACCCTAAGCTAAGGCAGAATACATCTTGCACAAACATTTAGTCTGCTTACCGTCCATTGGCTATCCATTCACGTCCGTTTCATGCCTTTTCATGTCTGTTTCATGTCTGTTTCGTGTCCATTCGTCCAGCGGCCTTTGACCCGATATCGCAACATTTTGACACATTTTAAAACATTTTGATACATGTCAGGCCTGAACACCACCGGACTAGAAAATTCTGTCGGTTGCTCAATCCGGCGAGGTGTGACAGCCGCTTTAATGTTGCATGGGCTGATGGTGTTGAGTTTCTATCATTTTCTGAGTTAAAACTACATGTATACGGTTGATGGCTATAATCTTCCTTTACTTTAGTATCAAGTAATTTTGCTTTTAAATGACTATCTTGAGAATTTGATGTTTTTTCCGGACTATGCAACTTTAACCTCAATTAATATCCCCTTCTATGCAACAATACATGCTGAATTAATGGACCAATATCTAAGTTGGACATATAGGATGAAATGTACCTAAGCCTTTTGGCTTTGAAACGTGATGGTATCCTCAAACTATGTAACTTCAATCAAATTAATTACAGATGACAGGATAGTTAGTAGACCACAAGATAACCTAACTTGATTACATATCACAGAAGAGTTAGTAGACCACCCCCATGCCAAGCAAACACTTGATTCCTAATTTCAACTTCTCTATGCAGACTTCAGTGTTAAAGCATTATTTCCTTGCTAAGCCGAAGACCAGCCATTTTGTTTGCTGCGTCATGCTCACATCCTGCATTTTTACAACGTATACCCAACGTCAAGTTTAACCAATGAATCACTTTTCTCGACTCTTTGTGTTCTGAGTGGTTTCTTCTCCACTTGGGGTTGGTTGGTTGGTAGTAGGTTGGTAGTTGGTTGGTAGTGGTCCACAACTGGTTCATCAAAGCCTGTGGTATATGCCATCCTATCTGTGGGAAAGTGCATATAAAAGACCCCTTACTGCTTATCGGAAAGAGTAGCCTATGTGATGGCTGTGGCTTTCCTACAAAGAAATATGTCAGATTGACCAGATGTTTGACGTCCAATAGCTGATGATAAAAATCAATCTGCCCCAGAGGTGTCATTAAATAAAACAAACTTTTGTTGTTGTTGGTTGATTGGTTGTTGGAGTTTTATGTCCTGGCAATATCTAAGGTCATATCAGGACAGGTACTGACTTGTGACAGTGGACACTCATGGCGACATTACAGTACTGCCACACTAGGAAATTAGCCCATTGGCACCATGACCCGACATCCCACTCAGTCACACTGTCCTACCACTGAGCTAACCAGCCCTTGCCCTATCCTATTAATGCAGAGTGCCAGGCTAGGAAGCGGAAAGTATCAATTTTATAAGTCATTGGTTTGACTCAACTGGGAACCGAACTCCCGACGTTCCACCGGCGAGGCCCGCGCTCTATCGATTCGGCCACTGCTCCCAGTCCACTTGCGTGTAGAAAGGTAATACGGCTTTTCTTTATTACATAAGAAAATCCAAAAATCTTTATTATATAAGAAAATAAAAAAAAACTAACATAGGCTACTGAAATGCAGGCAATCAAATACCTTATCAACAGCCACTGTGTGGTAAGATAACACCAACACTACAACTGGCCAGCATTGAAAACAAGCCTGGGTACCCGGGCTTATATGCTATGGACAGTATAAATACAGCCTCAATAAAAAAAAATAAAAAACCATAGATTTCGGTGTTTTCCGCGTGACGCCCGCGCGAGAACGGTGTTATACCCCTGTCACATTACGACGTAACGAGCCAACGTGAGCCTAACGTGATGATTTTTCGTCATTACGTTGCCATACGTTGGGTTACGTTATGATGACGTCATAATGACGTTAGAGTGACGTCGAGCTACGTCATGTTACGTCGTGTTACGTCGGCGTGCGTCGAGGTTTTGAACCTGTTCAAAACTTTCGACGTATCTCAACGTGAAGCCGTTACATCGGGATGACGTGACAATGACGTTAGGTAGACGTTCCGCGATCGTTATAGCAGCGTAAATAACGTTAGAGTCACGTTATGTCACGTCAGACCAACGGCCCGGGTGGGAGCAACGTGTGGGCAGCGTTTTGCACGTTACGGTCACGTTACGGTCATGTTACGGTCACGTTACGGTCACGTTGCGGTCACATTACGGTCACGTTACGGTCACGTTACGGTCACATTACGGTCACGTTACGGTCACGTTACGGTCACGTTACGGTCGCGTTACGGTCACGTTATGTCCACGTCGCACCCGTTATGGCGACGTTACGCTCACGTTACACTAACGCGCGGTCACGTCGCCAATTACCCCTCCCCTCTAACGTTGTCACGTTACAGCTAACGTCACGACGTACACCGACGTTACTTTCACGTTACGCTCACGTCAACTACGCGGCATTCACGTCCACAATCTGCATATTACGCCGATAACTTCGACGTGATATCATTATTTTCACATTCTGCCTACGCTGACGTAGTCACGTCGTAGTGTGACAGGGCCATTACGTCCGTGTCCAGTGTTTTCGCAGCTTTACAGCCGTCAGATTTGTTAATGGTGCTATCACATTACGACGTTTCTCGCCAACGCGCGTCGACGTGTGTAATTTTTTGATGAAACGTCGGGAGACGTCTGGAAGCATTATGCGCGCATTAGGCACGCGTTGGTATTCATTGATGGACGGCGACGGTCGACGAGGGTCAGCGTTTTGTGATGGCCGCACACTACCAACGAAAGTTTTGTGATGGCCGCACACTACCAATACGTTGCGCTGACGCCGAAAAGTTTGACGATTAAAAGTGATTTTGCACGTTGGTGGCGCGCCGGCGAGATAGGTCGTAGTGTGACAGGGCTATAAGTTGCATAGTCCGATGGTTTTGGCATGTTTGCTCAAACTAATTTTTCATGTTTTTTCAAATATCTCAAAAGTTAGCCATTTAAAATAAAAGTTACTTCAAATTAAAGTAAAGTAGATAATAATGATCAATCTAATATATTTATCTGAGAGACATGACAAATATTAAAAACCATCGGACTATGCAACTTTAATAATATTATGTACATTGTTTAATAAATGCACCTGTATCTAATTTTGACATGTGAAATCAAATGTAGGCAAATCCTTTGACTTGGACAATTTAACGTTCTCATTGCACTGCATAACTTTAAAGTTGCATAGTCCGATGAAAACATCAAATTTTCAAAACCAAAACACTTATCTAAATTTGATTCTACATATTAAACTTAGACGTTGGTGCATTTATTAAGCATTTGTTGCTGCATAGAAGGGCATAATTAGTCAATTAATAGAACCCGTTACTACTGAAGTCTATGGTGGCAGAGTTTTGGTGTGCTTGCCAAAATTATTTTAGCATGTTTTGACATGAAATATCTCCAAACTTAGCCATTTAAAATTTAAGTTACCTCAAACTAAAGTAAAGTAGATGATAACGATTAGTATAATATATTTATCTCAGAAAATAGCAAAAACAAAAAAAACATCGGACTTTCAACTTTAAACGTACCATGTATAGGCTGCTGAGACTGGCACTATGCTCTCACTGTGCCCTCCGGTCCAAGCACACCTTTTCAGTTTGTGTAACTGAACACGTGGGGGGGAGAGTGTGTCAGTTAGTGTCCACAATGGCTAGTGTGCAAGTGCAAGTTTGCATCCTAAAGCTAGGTATCCATAGACTGTGAAAAGGGTTTTACATTACAGAGTATTTCCACCTCTAACCTGCCCTCTGGTGGTATTCTCAAGAACTAATGTTGTGGATTGCAGCTCACTATGCAATATGCCCGGTGGAAAAGGTCTTACAGAGGATTTCAAGCTCCACCCTGCCCTCTGATGGCAGTGGTAAGAATTAACGTTGCGCATAACAGTTCACTGTACAGTGTACTTCGGGAAAAAGGTATTATAGAGGATATTGTCCTCTAATCTTCCCTCTGGTGGCAGAAACAATAAGTATTACTACATATAAGAGCTAACTGTGCAGCAGGCTTTGTGTAAAAGGTATAATAGAGGATTTCTATCCCCAGTTTGCAACCTGATGGCAATAGCAGGAACTACTGTTGTAAAGAGCAGCTCACAGTGCAGCATGTTCTGTGAAAAAGGTTTAATAGAATATTTGCACTCCATCCTGCACTCTGATGACAGTGGCAAGAACTAATGTTGTGGATAGCAGGTCACTGTGCAGTGTACTCTTGGGAAAAGGTCTTATCGAGGATTTCCACCTCCAACCTGCCCTCTGATGGCAGCGGTAATAACTACTGTTGCGGATAGCAGTTCACTTTGCATGCTTTGTGGAATAGGTTGATTCTCAATTAAAGGCACACAAACAGCTGGTGTCCTCATCAAAGGAATGTTTGTTTTATTTAACGATGCCTCTAGAGCACATTAATTTTCATCATCGGCTATAGGACATCAAACATATGGTGAGTCTTGTAATGTATATGTGTATCGTGCGTATAGCGACAGGTGGTCTCGGGTCACGAGAGGTCGCGAGAGGTCACGGGAGGTCAGCTGGGCCATGGGGCTGGATAATAAAGTCAGTTCTACTACGCAACTCATCGGGTTCACTCATACTTTACAAGTCTGACATATTTATTTGAAGGAAACCCACTGCCATCACATAGGCTAGTCTTTCCGATAAGCAGCAAGGGATCTTTTATATGCACTTCCCCACAGACAGGACAGCACATACCACAGCATTTGATGAATCAGTTGTGCACCACTGGTTGGAACAGAAAAAAATCCCAAAGTGAAAATGTGGCCACTGAGCAGGATCGATAGGATGACCCATGCTTTCCTTAAGAAGGAGCATGTTGTGGCTGTCTTTTTCGACCTCGAAAAAGCCTATGACACAACGTGGCAGCATGGCATCATGGAGGATCTTCATGCGATTGGCCTTCGTGGCCACTTGCCAATTTTCATCAGGAACTTTCTAGCCTTCAGGCATTTCCGTGTCTGTGGCAAGACTACCTCTTCCCGCCTACACTCACAGGAACTAGGAGTACCTCAAGGCAGCATACTGGCCATGACCCTTTTCTGGGTCAAGGTCAATGGTATTGCTGCTGCTGTAAAGCGGGGGTCTCCTGTAGTCTTTTCGCGGATGACTTTGTTTTATATTACAGCGGTGCTAACATGAATGTCATAGAGAGACAGCTACAACCAAGCATAAATGGGATCCATCGATGGTCAGTTCTGAACGGTTTCAAATTTTCCAAGACCAAAACAGTCTCCATGCACTTCTGCCTGCTGCATAGAATGCATGCGGAACCGGAGCTGACCTTGGATGGGGATCCCATTAAAGTCGTTGAGAAAACCTAATTTCTGGGCCTCATTCTTGACGCAAAACTGTCTTTTGTGCCACATATAAAGTACCTGAAAAAAAGATGCCTGAAAGCGCTGCATATTCTGAGGGTGCTGTCCAGCTCAGAGTGGGGAGCGGACAAAGATGTTCTGCTCTCCATGTACAGAACCTTGGTTCGGTCACGAGTGGATTACGGCAGCATAGTATACGGTTCCGCAAGGAAATCATATATTGGGCTGCTAGACATGATCCACCACCAGAGACTGCGCCTGGCCCTTGGGGCCTTCCGCACCTGACAAGTTCAGAGCCTTTATGTCGAAGCCAATGAACCATCACTTAACAACAGGAGAATCAAACTGGCCATGCAATATGTAGTCAAGATAAAAACTAATGCATTGAATCCTGCACACAATTGTCTATTCGAGCAGCATGACGAATCCAGGTATGAAGCCAGGCCGAATTACATCCGGCCACTGAGGCTCCGAATGAAACCTCATTTGGAGGCCTTGGGCATGGATTTGGACGTGTTGGAGGATGCCAAAGTCCCAGAACATCCCCCGTGGTCGTTGAGAAAGCCATCGGTTATCCTCCAACTCACGGAACTGAGGAAGTCTGGGACACATCCACTTGAGTACAAAGGACTGCATGCAGAGATTCAAGGCCAGTTTGCAGACCACCTCTCCATATACACTGATGGTTCCAAAGACCAAAGCCGGGTAGCTGCTGCGGCAGTCTGCCGACGGGAAAAATTTGGTGTACGTTTGCCCGATCAGAGCTCGATTTTCACTGCAGAAGCCCGAGCACTCCTTCTCGCTTTGGAGTGTATCGAGGTATCCAACCCCACTAACTATGTTATATACAGCGATTCGTTCTCTTGCCTCCTGGCTGTTGCTGGACTGAAAACGAATCACCCTATTCTAGCAACGGTCATTTATAAAATGAACCAACTGACAACGGATGGGTATGACATCCACCTGTGCTGGGTGCCTGGCCATGCCGGCATACAAGGAAACGAACGAGCTGATCGGGCTGCGAAGAAGGCCCTGAACTGTGATCTTGAACCGTGTCTGATCCCTCACTCTGATCTAAAACCACTAATAGCCACCCACATAAAATCCAAATGGCAACATGAGTGGGATGAAAACATTAATAAACTTAAAGAAATTGAACCATCTGTGGGAAAGCCACCACAGACTCATGATGTGGGAGGTCAGCGGGACCAAGTGGTCCTTAGCCGCTGCCGTATTGGCCACTCGTGGCTTACACATGCTTTTCTGCTCAAGGGCGAACCTCCCCCTGAATGTATTGGGTGTCAGTCCCCGCTGACACTCAAACACATTTTACTAAGTTGCGTTGCGATTTTGGCCCTGCACCAACGGTTCTACACTGCAGACAGTATGCATGACCTTTTTACTAAGGTAAAACAGGAAAAGATTTGAGCCTTTTTGAGGGCAGCTGAACTGTTCCACCTCATATAGTTTACTAAATAGATTCTATCAATTATTAATCAAACTTTTCTTTTTCTATGGGAATTTGTTTCCCTTGACCACAAATATATGATTGTGAGCTTTCTAATTTAATGAGTGTCTATTGGCACATAATTGATTGTCTGCTTTTACATGTAAAAGCGATGGTTTGAACAAAAAACAAACATTTCTCGCCGTGAATATGGCGTATGCTGCCGACACGGCATAAAGCAACCACCAATCAATCAATCTGACCCACACCTTCACAGGTGGACGCTCTACCGCCTGGGAAACGTCCCCCTCCCCCTGGTGTGTGTCCTCATCAAAGTACAGAAATCACACAAGGAGAGTGGATGCAGGTGTGTTCTGCTGATAACTGATTATTTTAGGTCTTAGAACTGCCTCTGGTCTGATTGGTTGAAAGACTCACCCAACAACCGGAACTAGGTCACGACCTGGTGATGCCGGCATGTGATAAGCTGACAAGCTAACACCGACCCTAGCGACTGTTTCATCATCATGTAATCAAACTACTGCTCTGAGCCATTAAGCACATACAAAAGGAAACATAATTTAAAATCTGGAATTCATCTTGTTTCAATAATTTAAAAAAAGCTATAACAAAGAAAGGAAGGACAAGAATATATATATGGATGCTCTTCCGTGTAGACTGGAAGAAGCCCTTGTGGAATATGAATGAGGGAAACTCCATACATGTGGCGCCAGTGGATCGTTAATCTGCAGGCATGGTTGGTTGGTAGTTGGAGTGTTAAATCCTGGCATCATCTAAGGTCATATCAGGATGGACCGACTTGTGACAGTGCAGATTCATGCAAACTTTGTAGTGCTGCCCCACTGGGAGACCAGGCCACAAGCACAATGACCCTATATCCCACTCAGTCAGACCAAGCTAACCAGTCCTTGCCCTATCCTATTAATGCCGAGTGCCAAGCTAGGATTAGGAAGCAAAAAGAATCACTTTTGTAAGTCATTGGTTTGACTCGTCCAGGAGTTGAACTCCCAATATCCCACACGGGAGGTCTGCGCTCTACCGATTCGGCCACTGCATCCGGTCGCGTTTTTTTTTTGGTTGTCATATGATAGTGTTATGATATACAGCAAAGAATATAATAATGTAAATAAGGGAAATGGACCCATCTTGTTAATACATTCCGGAAGTCATATATTTAAAGGTGCATTGTCCAGTGGTTTTGAATTTCGGTAATTTTGTGGAGAAATCCATTCAATTGATCATAATAATCTATAATACTTTTGCTTGAAGTAACTTTTATTTACATGGTGAACTTTGAAGATATTTAAAGGGTAAACATGGCAAATTAATTTTATCCATAGGCTTCAACAGTTATAGGGTCTATTAAAGTTGCATAGTCCGATGGTTTTGAATTTCTGGATTTTTTCTGAGAAAAATATATTAGATTGATCACTAGTATCGACTTTACATTAGTTCAAAGTTACTTTTATTTTAAATGGTAAACTTTTGAGATATTTTGAGTGCAAGGATGGAAAATTAGTTTTGGCAAGCTTGCAATAACAGGTTCTGTTAAATTGACTCGGTATTGCCTTCTATGCAGAAACAAATGCTTAATAAGTGCATCAGTATCTAGGTTAGATATGTAAAATCAAATCTAGATAATTGGTTTGGTTTTGAAAATTTGATATTTCATCGGACTATGCAACTTTAAATTGATGCAGTTTTCCCTTTAATGCAGCAACACATGCTTAATACGCGTATCAGTAGCTAAGTTACAAATCTACAATCAAATATATATGATTTAAAGGATAAACATGGCAAATTAATGTTGGCATGCGTGTTAAATCTCTGAGCCCATAGGCTTCAACACTTATAAGTTCTATTAAATTGACTCAGTTTTACCTTTAATGCAGAAACAAATGCTTAATATGCATATCAGTAGCTAAGTTACAAATGTACAATCAAATATAGATGAATGTTTAGGATTCGAAAAGTTGCTGCTTTTCATCGGGCTATATAGATTGAGAAGAAGGATAATAAAGTAGGTTTGTAAAACCTTTTTCCTTCTCTGGCTTGATCAAACAAATGGTATACCAAATGTAGAAACCAACAAAACTGAGATCAACCAAATAGTTCAGGCGCAAAACCACGTAAACGCCAATCCAAAAATGGATATAAACATTGGAATCAAACCCTATAAAACTTAAATTTGTTTTATATTCCTTCTCTTTTGTTGCTCCATAACCATGTGATAACATGAAAAGTGGAATTAATGAGACTAACTTATTTTCAGGGAAAATTCTTTTATTTGAACTAGATTTCTGGATTGGTGTTTACGTGGTTCTGGGTCTGAACACATCAATTTTAATAATCATCGCAGATGGCTTGCAGACAGGTGTTGAAATGGACAACTGCAGCCGAGTAGCACAATATGGATGACACTGTGGCGCCACCTAGGAATAACCATAAAGAAGGATGTTAAAGGTTATTATGCAGTTACTATGAGTTAGTCCAAGCCACTTCACTGCCATCTTACAACTGCATATTAGATGATGGGTGGTTGTTAGAGGTTTACATCCTGGCAACATCTAAGGTCATATCAAGACGGCTACCGACTTGTAACAGTGCACACTCATGGTGACTTCATAGTGCTGCCCCACTGGGAAGCCGGGCCACCAGCACCATGTCCTGATATCCCAATCAGTCTGATTACCCTGACACTGTGCGAACCAGTCCTTGCTCTATCCTAATAATGCCGAGCACCAGACTAGGAAGCGACAAGTATCAGTTTTATAAGTCATTGGTTTGACTCGACCGGGAACCAAACTCATGATTTCCCGCACGCGAGGACTACGCTCTACCGATTCGGCCACCGCGCCCGGTCCCTCCAAGAAGGAAGTTAAAGGTTATCATGCAATTAGTCCAAAGTCACTTCACTGCCGTATTACAACTGTATATTAAATGTACTTGCTGAATATGTAAATATAGATGTGGCACAGTTATATATACAGTCTAACTCGACCGACTTTGGGACCGAGTTAGAATATGGTTACAATGGTGTGATAGGGCGAGACTTGTTTGGACCCAAATAAAGCGATCGTTATAGGGGAGTGGTCGATCTGCGGAGGTGATCGGTTAGGGAAGTTTTACGGTATATATATATGAAGAGTTCAGGCGCAAAACCATGTAAACACTAATCCAAAAATGGAGATAAACATCGGAATCAAACCTAGAAAAAAGAAATAAGATTTATATTCCTACTTTTTTTTTTAATTGCTCCATAGCCATATGACCATATGAAAAGTGGAATTTGTGAGAATTAAAATCTTTTTCAGGTAAAAATCTGTTATTTAAAATACTTTTTTGGATTGGCGTTTGCGTTGTTTTGCGCCTGAACTCTTCATATATATATATATAAATTTAGGCTATGGTAAGGAAAGAGAGAGAACAATGAGTAGTGGTGGGGAACCTTCTTTTATTTTTGCTTGAAGGTCCCTTGGCCGGGCAAAATAACAGCCCTACCTAAAGCTAAAAATATGTGGTGCTAGGAGTGCAATCAAGGCTGGAATGAGCCAAGCAGCACTGAAATGGCAGTCCCGGGGCAAAAGAGTGGCCCGGGGTGAATATACAGTGAAGAATATATAAGAAAGAAATAATTAATAATTAATTAAAGAAGAGAAGGGGGAAACTCCACCTCCTTTATATATATATAATAAATTATATTCTACATATATATATATATATATATATATATATATCGCTATAAGTATATGTATAATATATATTTAGGTTCACTTGATAGTCAGGTGTTGGTTCCACCTTTTCCCGCTAATCCCTATAATAAGGGCAGTAGTGTAGTAGTCTGCACTGACCTCTCAGGCAAGGGGCCACATAGCCAGGTATGCATGGATAGGATGATTGTATCAGTGAGCCTAGATGGTCAAATGGTTAGGACACTAGCACCAGAATGGCAAGAAGTGTAGATTCGAATCCTGTTCTCGGCACAATATTTCCCATTTTCATCACCCCCATGACACTGGTTGCCATGACCAAGTCTCTGCATATGCTATGTGTTGTACGGTTGTTTAACCTACAATGTGTAGGTATGTAAGTTGTAAGTGCATTGCCTATATGTATGAAATTGCAAGCAGTAAAATGACTTATGGATGTCAACCTTTTAAAAGACTTACAATTACAGGGTGAGGAGTGTAGTAATAGTAGTCTGCAAGGAACAACATAGACAGGTAGGCACTGGATAGGGTGATTGCACCAGGGATCCTAGGTTGTGAAACCCCAACGATTTCGATGCTGGCCTCAGAATGGCTAGAACCATCCACATTTGACAAACAACTATTATAACTCAATGACTCGAAACCCACCACCACTACTCGAGACCCATTGCCACCACTGAATAACTACATCTTCAACCAGCAATGCACACAATTTCATATTGAAAGACTAACTGTTATTAAAACCAAATCTAACTGATATACAAACACAGCATATGATTTGACCACTAGTGTAAATTATTGCACACTCTATCTTGATGCATATGCCTTGCACTATGTTGACTACCTATGCTGTACACTATGCAGCATAGGCTGCTCCACCACTTTCTTTTTATGTTCAGAATGGGTTGCGCTGCACGCAGCGCAATGCATTCCACTTCCACTATGTACAGACCAAATGCGATCACTCCAACAGCTGGAAGACCAGTGCCCCGGCGCTGACAAAATAAGTATTCAGATGAATAAAATATTTTATCAAAAGTGTGAGTTTCAATCCTGTTATAGGAATAATATTTCCCACTTCTTTTTATCACCCCCTCACGAAAGTAGGAACATGGGAATCTGCAACACTATAAATCCTAAAAGATTCGTCATCGACAAACTGTTAGTTCTACAGTTCCAATGTCCAGACACCCTGGAAATGGGTCGAAACGATCAAGATGTGGAGATTGTCTTGCCAACTGACAAGTTGTTGTCAGTACCCTACCTTCTCGGGGACACATATCAAAGAAAAGAACAACAAAAACTACAAGAACAGAGAGTTAGTTTATAAAAGTGTTCGGTGGAATGCTTGCTGTAAATAGAATGGTACAGATCTGACTATTATTTGTATTATATTCAGCAGAAAAACAAGGAATGATGCATAGCGATAACAGAAGGACCGCCTTGGTTTGGTTTGGGTTATTCGGGGTTTTACGTCCTAGCAACGTCGATGGACGTCATGGAGAGAAAACCATTTGATGAAGCGCACTTATGGTGGCTTTATAGTGCTGTCCCAGTAGGACGACACATCGCCGACACTATGACCCAATATCCCACATAGTCATATTAACCATGATCTCATATCAAACTCAGAAACATTCACCATGAGCCAATACCCTAGTTAGTGACACTAACCTAACAATGACCCAATACCTAGCCGACGACCTCAGTAGGGCGTGCTCCACCCCACACTGTGAGGAATGAGCAGTTAAACAGTGTATTTCTCGTAACATTGTAACAGTCCTCCTGACCCTTGACATAATTAACTTTGACCTCCCCCCTCCTCCCCTCCCCCCCCCCCACACATCTCAAGCCTGGAAGATAGGCTTAAATTTGTGGGTTCTATCTTCCAGGCGTACGACTCGTCAACGCGGTCAGGAAGTCCCTCGCTCCAGGCACCTGGAAGAACAAGCGCCTGCACATACATGTCTACATTGAGTTTTGCCATGCACATCAGGTCGACCCACTCAACCCAGGAAAATATGATGTTCTCGCTTATCTTGTACTTCTTGATTCCCGGCTCAACGCCCCGGGTTCAGTCCATAATTACTTTAGCTCCATTAAGACATGGCTTTCCTAAGTAAATGGGTCCACCCCGCTCTTTGATACTTATTATGTAAGACTCTTAAAAAGGGGAATTAAGAAGACCTCCCTTCACCTGGTTAATCGTGCACGCCCCTCTCTCCTTCTGATTTAAAGAAAATTGTTCTTTTCTTGACCGCCTAAAGCTGAGATTCCTTCTACGCGGTATGCGGCATGCAGCATGCGGCATGCGGCATGCGGTATGCGAATGGGAAGATTTCTTCTACGCGGTATGCGGCATGCGGCATGCGGCACACAACTGGCTATATTTAAAAAATAAAAATAAACAAGTATACTCCATATTGCACTGTATATGGCCTAATATGACATGTATATCTATGTAACTCTTGGTACGTCACATGGAGGTTCCTACCTTTATAATTACCAATTATAGATAAGTATTCATATTTTTATGGCTCTGGTAGCGTTTTTACCAACCCAAACCCCCACCAGCACCACTACCATATGTTTCCAATCAGCACCCTTGTGCGTGAACGTTCCGTAATGCTCTGTCGCCTCTCCTCGGCTAACCCTAATGGACAAGTGCGAATGGTGTTTCTGTTCACACCCCACGTGCCGCATGCCGCACCGATCGCTACATGGACCGATCGAGTTGTCGCATTCGCATTCGCATTCGCATTCGCATTCGCATTTGCATACTGCGTGTAAGGGTTGCAGCCCATTGACTTCAAGGCGTTTTGATTTTTTGCCACATTCGCATTCGCATACCGCATACCGCATACCGCGTGTAAGGAATCTCAGCTTTAGGCGACGGTGCTTATGTCTATGTTGCAGCTCTGTTAATAGCATACCTCACACTCGCTAGACAAAGCAACCTAACAGCATGCTCTTCCTCCTTAATTGGTCCACATACCCTTCTGTTTGCTGATGTCACACCCCGCCTCTGTTCCCTTCTGGTCTCCTTTCGTTCAATCAAAACCAGATACCGCCCTTCCCCCCCCCACTCTTTTTTTCCCTTCCTGCTTCCACTTCCTCCCCCTGTTGTCCGCATGCAGCCTGGCTCAGGTATGCAGCATCAGTCCGTCCCCAGCCCGCGTCACCCGCCTTCCTCCATCCCTCAGGGGAGTTCCTCTCTGCCTCGGTCATGGCCCGAGTCCTCTCCCTTGCCGCTGCAGCTCTCCTAGAACCCCATCTCTCCTTGACCCTCCACAGCCTAAGAAGAGGCGCAGCTCAGGCCTGCCTCGCCACTAATGTCCCCTTAACCGATATACAGGAGGCAGGTTCCTGACGTAGTGCCACCATTAATACATACCTTGCCCCTTCCCCCATGACCCAAGCGCCATCAGCACTTTCTTTTCTTTTGGGTTAAGCGTGAAATATGACATAGACAGGTAGGCCGTCTGAGCCCCGCACATTACTAGTCTCCACAGGTGTGTTCTGACAACTGTCTGTCAGTTCCCACCTGTCGTTACTCTCAACGACTCATAATGAAGAAAGGAAGACAAGGAAGACAAGTCATGCAAGATTGACAGTGAAGATGTTGTGCTTTATTGGCATCAACCCTTGTTCACCTACTGGCGACCTATCACCCTCACTCCTTACCAACTGCCCACACAGATCCTCATCACTCCTACTTGTATATATCAGAATCAGTGGCTACAATTCATTGAACCTGGGTCCAATGGTTGTTGCACACAGCTCAGTGTCTTTTGGAATAGATGTTGCTAGTTCAAGTGTAGAGTGTGGAGTTGTCTCTAGGAGTGCTTCTCCCAGAGTGCTTCATGTGGGGTCTGTGTGTCAGGTATAAGGAATGCAGGTGACTGGGCTCACACAGCCAGCCAATCAGACAGCCTCTACAGCCTGGGTGGGCGACGCCCTAATAGGGGGCAGCTGTCACTCAACCCAACTGCAGGTGGTGTCCATAATGTATGCAGGATGGCTGAGTGTGCTTGTCTATCGGTCCCGTGGTACCAAGAAGTTGCAGACAGTTACAACAAACATATATCAATACTCCTCTCCTTCAATGGCACTTTTTCTCATGCATGAAGGGAACATTTCAATAATTATTAACTGTCTCAAAAGTATGAACATCACATCACAATCTTGGTCGCTATGTGTTATCACATTTCCACATAGGCGCTTATGTCACAAAGCGAGTGGGGCACCCATTGCTTCTCTGTTATATAATGCTGGTCCCCACTCCATCGCCCGAGAATAAGAATGTTCTTTGCCAATATCCGAAAATCCTTATATTTTTACAACTGGTTTGAACAGTGTCAGGATAATGTCACTGGGTGAGATATTGGGTCATGGTGCTGATGACCTGATCTCCCAATGAGGCAGCACGATAAAGTTGCCACGGGTTCACACTGACATATGTAGATGGCCATCAGGTATGACCTTAGATGTCTTAGAAATGCATGAAGCTGTCTGAGTTATGGAGGTCAACTAGGATTGGATATTCATATTTATTATATCTGATTTTTTGTATGCATGTTTTTTTCGGGCAAATATTTTGATTCATCAGATGGCAGCACCAGGGAGCCTAGGTGGTGTAATGGTTAGCACAGTAGCTAACCGTCCATTGCTACAGTTATTTGCACAACTATTTGCTGCTGATAAATATTAGTAATGCGATGGTATATGAAAATGGGGACAGTGTTATGCCTTGCATTATTTGCTTTTATCTGTTAGATTATATGTTTGCTTCACATGCTCCAGATTGGTGATAATGCAGCGGAAATAATTGAATCTATTATATTCTCTGGGAGTTGCATAATTCATTGGTTTGGAGCTGCTGTCATATTAATTATGTATATATAAATATGGATACAAATATACATATATATATGAACACAAATATACCGGCGGTTTTATTTGGAAATAAAACAGAGGGATGTGGATGAGGGAGGGAGGGGGAGGGAGGGGAGGGGGGGGGGAGGGGATGGGAGGGAGGGGGCGGGAGAGGGGAGGGGAGGGGAGGAGAGGGGAGGGGAGGGGAGTGGAGGGGAGGGGAGTGGAGGGGGGTGGTGGTTTATAGGGCAGGGAGAGAGGGAGGTAGAAGTGGGGAGGAGGTGGAATGGTGAGGGGAGGAGGGGGTGGGAGGGGAGGAGGGGGTGTGGTAGGTGAGTGGAGGAAGGAGGTGAGGGGAGGGGAGGAGGGTGAATGGACAGAGGGGAGATGGGAGGGAATTTTATTTCGAAATAAAATGGCTCCCGGATATTTTATTTCGAAACAGAATCGCCAGGAAGAGAACATTTTGAGGGGAAATTCTATTTCGTGATATCGGCGGCTGAACCTCCGAGTAGGGAATCTTTCACCATGAGTCTGCACTGTCATTGATTGATTTGATTGAGTGTTGGAGTTGTATGTCCTGGCAGCATCTAAGGTTATATCAGGGTGGTACCGACTTGTGACAATGCACACTCATGGTGACTTTCTAGTGCTGCACTGTCAAAAGCCATTACCCGTCCGTCCAGATATGACCTTAGATGTTGCCAGGACATAAATCGTCAACAAATACGCAAATACTGTATAGGGGGCCTACAGTCTGCCGGGGTTACTACAACTCGGCCTAGTCCACAAATCGCTATATCCGACCAAAACATCCATTGAACAGATTCCCGCCATTCTTCGCTTCAGAGATCAGGGTCAAAATCATTCGTCCAACAATGTCGCTAATCTGACATTGGGTGCTGAGAATGAAGTAGGCTGGATTAGTGATTAGGGCTGACACCAATGGGAACTGCCTTCACACAGGCCGATTATCATACACTTACATATATACATAGAAAGGGTAGGTTCAACAACCCTACAGCAAGTAGCTTGTACAGAATCCAGGTCACAGCAACCAGCAATGTGAGGGATGATGAAAATTGGAAATGTTGTGCCTACAGAAGGAATCAAACCCACATATCTTGCATTCTGAGCAAGTGTGCTAACCATTACACCACCTAGGCTCCCTGATATCATCACACTTCTCACGCCTGTCGATGTGGCTTCTTACCCGAGAGGTCAGTGCAGACTACTTACTTACAGTACATTAAATTGATGGTTATATTGTACTTTATTTTAGGTTTCGAGTAAATTTGATTATAAATGAATAACTTGGGAAATATTTAGAGAGGAAACATCTAGAATAAATTTGGTATGCACATAACTGGACGTGCAGCGGGGAAAGATTATATTAACTTGACTTAAAGTTAAAGATCAGCCTTTTATACAGCAACAAAGTTTAATCGAGTGCACCAGTACATAAGCTGTATATGTAGAATCAAATCTAGGTCAGTGTTTTGGTTTAAAAAGTGTTATGGTTTCACCGAACAACTTCTACCTGGGGAAAAACAATTTTAAAGTCAAATGACACTCCTCTGAAAATAACAATGCATATGGCCGTATAGTCAGTAAATGTGGCCCTACATTCAGTTCATGTGTCCATATAGTCAGTATAAGACGTTTGTGCTCCAATAGACCTGTTTCATGTGACGTCAGCATAGGTATCTAGGTCAGTGCGCGCGCCTTTTGGCTGCAGGACGACACACAGTCACACTGCAAACTCAATGGGTATGAGCAATCTTCATAGAGAAAAAGTGAAATATCTCTAAAACCAAACCACTTAGAAACAAACTGCTTGGAAGACATATAGAAAACATATTCACTGAATAGATTATATAAACATTTTATGGTTAGGGTTCTGCATTTCTATTAATTTTGAATAAAGTAGATGTTTTACACTGCGTGTACCGGCAAACTCAATGCATTGTCAATGGCTGTGAGCAATCTTCATAGAGAAAAGGTGAAATATCTCTAAAACCACATCACTTAGAAACAAACTGCTTGGAACACATATAGAAAACATATTCAACTAATAGATTACATTAAATTTATAAGGTTAGGGTTCTGTATTTCTATTAATTTTGAATAAAATAGACGTTTTGCACTGCACGTACCGGCAAACTCAATGCATTGTCAATGGCCGTGAGCAATCTTGAATTATATTCTTACAGAAAAAGTGAAATATCTCTAAAACCACACCACCTAGAAACAAACCGCCTGGTACACATATAGAAAACATATTCAATGAATAGATTATATTAAATGTATAAGGTTAGTTTTATTTCTATTAATTTTGAATAAAATAAACCTTTTGCACTGCGCGTACCAGCAAACTCAATGGCAGTGTGCCTTCGTTCTGCAGCAAAGCTGCGCGCGCATACACAATGTTTATAAACATTGAAAGGGGTCTATAGCCAGAACATGTGTCCCCATAGTCAGTGCAGGTGCTCCCCTAATGTCAGTGCATCTGCCCCTCCCCCTATAGCCAGTGCACGTGTTCTTTTAGTCAATCCATATGTCCCTATTATCAGTGCAGTAGCCCCTATATTCAGTGCATGAGCCCCTATAGTCACTGCATGTGCCCCTATTGTCATTGAATGTGTCCGTATTGTCACGGCAGGTAGCCTAGTGAAGATCCTACCAAGACACAAATAACTCCAGCTCTATTACTAGAATCTACACATTGACACAGACTTCCATCTCACACACATCGAATGGCTTCAAGTCATTAAACAAAAAAACAGTTCCCATGGATATATCTAAAGCAGCCCGCCGAGCTGTAGACAGTATGCTTCCGCTTCCCACGGTACATCACCCCCCCCCCTCGTCTTCCTATCACGTCTCCATCTCACCGCCCACCCACCCTCCTCTTCCACACACACACGCACCTCCAGCAGAACAAAGCCAAGCCTTGCAACTACTAATTTTAAATGTGGACCAAATCTATAGCCACACAATAGACTGCATGACCATTAAGGCCCTGTCACATGACGATGCATCTCGCAAGTGTGCGGCCAAGGTGTAAAATCACTGTTTTACGTCGAGAAGAGTCTAACTTTTCACCGCGGGGGGCTAAGTTGGAAGTATACATACCATATACATAGCGTATGGCCAATGTATGACCAAAGTATGGCTAACGTGTTTCCGGGTGAAAAAACGTTTGAATTACGCTCAGGGTACGTTCATAGAATGCTGATGAATGTTATATACGTTATTCGATCGCCAGAACTATGCCTCATACATTAGATACATCAAGACAGGCTGGAGAAATGCTAAACATATGTTAGACGTATTTTAGATGTGCATTTTCCATACATTGTCAGTACGTGGACTGTACGTTCCCACTGCCTTTAGTATAGGTCAACGTAGTGCAACGTAGTGCAACGTAGTGAACAACGTTTGTCTAACATATGTCTAACATACATCGACATATGCCTAACGCATACATAACATACGGCCGACGTAAAATCCACAAGTTGTCGAATATTGTCTTACGTCAAAGGTTTTGTGCATGCACAAAACTTTGCCGACCCTGTGATGCGCGATGCCGTATCTCAACGAATGTCAATGCACATTGACGTATACCAACGAGCGCCTAAAGGCTGCATTCCATATACGCGTAATGCGTAATGCGAATGCGAATGCAAATGCGACAAAAAATCGAAACGCCTTGAAACCTATGAGCTACATTCCATATATGCGTAATGCGTAATGCGTAATGCGAATGCGAATGCGAATAAAATCCATTATCCCGATCGCTCCATGTAGCGATCGGTGCGTAATGCGTAATGCGTAAAGGTGCTGCGAATAGAAAAGCATCAGTCGCATTTGTCCATTGATATGAGGCTGGAGGAGGCGACTGATAATTACGGACAGCCGGGACAAGGTGGTGCGAACAGAAAAGCACCAGTCGCATTTGTCCATTGATATAAGGCTGGAGGAGGCGACTGATAATCAATCAATCAAATTGGGGTGTTCGTAAGCTTACGACGGTTACAGGTTGCAGAACTGCAACATAGGGTAGAGAGGCTCAGATAAATCGGCCCAATCTTTGGTTGAAGACTTGTCTTCGTAGAGGGAGTGTTGTGAAAGCTGGGGACATCTTCCACGACGTAGTGACGGCGGGGCGTCGGTGGCAGCGAATCTCTCCATGCCGGTGTGTAGTTGTAGGTGTGTGTAGTGTAGTGTAGCACTTGAATCCGGTCAGCAGGGGTTTGAGGAAGGCGGGCAAAGGTGGGAGCAGCGGTCGTTCCAGCAACAAGAACCGCACAGAGAAATCGTACTGCACTTCGTCCACACCTCTCTCTGTCACCTCTCTGCCAGCCCAGCACCTCCTTGATATGTCTGAAAAGAGTTCTAGGAGGGGGTGCCCGCCGGCATTTTCACTTTCTACTCTTACTCTGTCCGTGTCTATGGCTCACTGGATGGTCACCGTAGGGCAAAGAGACACGGTCCTTTGACTCAACTCTCCTCATTTCTCTTTCCTAGATCTGCCCATTCGATTTCTCCCAGGCACACTACTTCCCCTGACCAGGGTTGTTGTGTTCTTGGGTGGGGCCCTTGACCTATTACGATTTCTCTGTCTGGTTCTTGTTGCTGGAATGACCGCTGCTCCCACCTTTGCCCGCCTTCCTCAAACCCCTGCTGACCGGATTCAAGTGCTACACTACACTACACACACCTACAACTACACACCGGCACGGAGAGATTCGCTGCCACCGACGCCCCGCCGTCACCACGTCGTGGAAGATGTCCCCAGCTTTCACAACACTCCCTCTACAAAGACAAGTCTTCAACCAAAGATTGGGCCGATTTATCGGAGCCTCTCTACCCAATGTTGCAGTTCTGCAACCTGTGACCGTCGTAAGGTTACGAACACCCCCATTTGATTGATTGATTGACTGCTTCCTAACAGGTCCGCCGCATAAACCTACATGTTTGCACCATCCCATTCTTCATATTTCTCATTTCTGTGTTTCTGTGTGTGTGTGTGTCTGTGTGTGTGTGTCTCTGTGTGTGTGTCTCTGTGTGTGTCTCTGTATGTGTCTGTGTCTCTGTGTATTTGTGTCTCTGTTGCTGTGTGTGTGTCTGTGTGTGTATCTCTGTGTCTGTGTGTGTGTCTCTGTGTTTCTGTGTGTGTGTGTGTCTGTGTGTGTGTCTCTGTGTGTGTGTCTGTGTGTGTGTCTCTGTGTGTGTGTGTGTGTGTCTGTGTGTGTCTGTGTGTGTCTCTGTGTGTGTATCTGTGTCTGTGTGTGTCTCTGTGTGTGTCTCTGTGTGTGTCTGTGTGTATATGTGTCTGTGTGTGTCTCTTTGTCAGAGACACAGAGACACAGACACACACATAGAGACACACACAGAGACACAGAGTCACACACACAGAGACACACACAGAGACACACACATAGAGACACACACAGAGACACAGAGTCACACACACTTTTTATATACTTTTTATATACTTCACTGCATAGCGCATAACGCAATACGCAATATGCATTGCGCGTATATGGAATGCTGGCATTCGCATAACGCATAACGCGTAACGCATAACGCATTACGCATTACGCGTATATGGAATCCTAGCTTAATGCACACGTAGCGACCACAAATCACATACGTCGGCGTACGTTGGCGTGATGCGTCGTAATGTGACAGCCCCTTTATATGTGATGGCTTAATAAGTGCATCAGTATCTAAGTTTGATAGGTAGGTTTAAATCTACATACACGTTTTGTTTTTGAAAAGTTGATGTTTTCATCAGACAATGCGGCTTTAATGAGTGCACCAGTATCAAAGTTGGATATGGTGGATTAAATCTAGATACAGTACAACCCTGTTAAACCAAGCTCGGTTAAACCAAACGATCGGTTAATCAAAAAAAATGTTAGCGGCCCCGCAAAATACTACCATTTATCATATAACAAAGTTGGTTAAACCAAAGTAGGTTAATCCAAAGTATCGGTTAATCCAAACAAAATTGTCGGCTCAAGGCCACTTCCGATACAGTTAAACCAAACTTTCATGTGGTTTTAAGGTCATCTGAGACTTTTTTATATGATAAATGGTAGTATGTTGCCAGGTCGCCAAAAAAAGTTTGGATTAACCGATCGTTTGATTTAGCCGAGGTTGGTTTAATGGGGTTAAATTGTATATACATAAAAAACACAATCATAGTATCCACATACATTGTACATTCATAATGCACCCCCGTTTTGGCCAAAGCCAAGTCAAAGTCATAGCTCGGTTAAACCAATGATCGGTTAATCCAAACAAATGTCTAGGGTCCCATCAAGTTTGGTTTAACGGGGTTATACTGTACATGTTTTGGTTTCGAAAATTGGATGTTTTCGGTGGATTATGCAGCTTCAATTAAAGCCATCCTGTCAGAGGACCTGGCGCGCATGTCATTGTGAGTGACAGGTTAAATCGCTCGTGGTAGTGGAAATCCCCTACAAGACCTTTACTGCAGAGTATGCCACACAGTGAGTTAACGGCTTTGTGGATGAACCCACCAAGGAGCCTAACTTTTTTTGGCCCGAACACCTCGCTCACGTACACAATGTCCCTCTTGTTGGTGATACAGGGTGTATATCTCTGCCCTTTGAAGGGAGTTGGGTAGGAATGACTCATGTCTTTCTATAGGTGCGTCATCTTTAACATCTCCGACCGGATGCTGTGGCCGAATTTGTAAGAGCGCTAACCTCCCATGTGGAAGGTCAGGAGTTCAAAATCTCAGCTGAATCAATTTAATGACTTACAAAATGTATACTTATTGCTATCTAGCTTGGTGCTTGGTATTATTCGGATAGGGTGAGGACTGGGTAGCTCAGTGTCAGGATAATGTGACTGAGTGGGAAATCAGGGTATGGTTCCAGTGGCTTGGACTCCCTATAGTAGAGCAGATAACTGCAAATTACAGGAGAATCGTTCATTCCTGGAAACAAGCACCAACATTGGCACACATACTCCTTGGGGATTGCTCTTTTGATCAAACCCGTTAGCCACCTAACAATCCAAGATGGCCACCATTTTTCAAGATGGCCACCATTGAATATACAGTAATATTGCATTTCGCAATAAAATCGCAGAGACTTGGCCTATTTGAATGATCTTGGTATCAAATCATACATTTTTCACTATGTAGAATCCGAATTTGGAACCATGGAGTTACTCACTGGCTTCCTTGTACCATATATCAGTCCCGGAGTCCTAATATTCTGCTAAATTAGAGCTTCATGTTATGTCTGACTCGGCTAAGATGCATGGTAGTGTATATCGTAGTAGTGTTAGAAATTTAGTATGTGTAGCATCTTCCTGTACAAGGCTTCCAAACTGGACATGACACGATGTGGTGGGGGGGGGGGTCAGAAACTTGCAGCGGAAGGTGTAGAGTAGTAGCTCAACAGAGTGGATGTCAACGCACAGCCAGGGCAAACTGGTGGCACCGCTGCTGTGAAACTCAGCATGGGGTTCAGTATCAGCAGAATAATTAGCTTCGTGTAGCTAAATAATTACTTTAGTGTCCCAAATACTGTCTAATAAGCACAGCATCAGTTAGCTGGTGTAGATTACATGTAATTTAACATAGATGTTTAGTTAGACAGCCACGCCGGAATTGACAGGGTGTGCCAGCGCAGGAGAGCCAAGCCAAGGGTAAGGGGGCTATACATGACTTGTTCATGGACTTACCCGGATGGTGTACAGATCGCATGGGACTTAAATGATACTGGATGAATGATCGGGCTAGGTGTAGGTCATATATGTTTATTCCCGAACCTAGTCGTATCCCTAAACTTATTTTGCATGATTGTAATCAAGGTGGTAAAAGGATAAGCCATTGGCCTTGATTCACTGAATACAGATAATTATCATACTGTGATACCTTGATTACCATTCACCAAGATGGCAAATACAGATACAGGACCATCTAAATTCCGGACTGACTGAAGCAAGTGTTGTCTTTGCCAGAAGAAGAATAGTGAAGAGCTCAAGTCATCAAGTGCACAACAACCACAAGAACATGATGGCTACACTATGATTGTGACTAATATTCCCCTCTTTCACACAATTAATGACATGCCTATTGTTCTGGATCCAGCCAGACTTGATGATGGTGGTGGCATTGAAGAAACTTTGAGGAGAAACAAGGTGCAGTATCACCAAATTTATCGTCTTATGTTCAACAACACGAAACTGGAGAGAGACAGAAAAAGAAGAGCAGAGAGTGATCAGCCAGTAGAATGCCAGACCAAGCTGTGTAGAACCATGGGGAAGCACTATGAAGTTGCCATGTGTGAACACTGGTACAAGGCGGTACCTGTCATGATATGACCTTAGATGTCGTTAGGCTGTTAAACCCAAACAAGCAATCCTGTGTGGCAGGTCATGGAATTCACTCACCAGGTTTGAACCCTAGCCGAGTCAAAACAATGAATTTTTAAAAAGTTATACTTACCGTGATATAGACCAGCTTTCGCCATTACTAGGACACGGCAAGGAACAGTGGAGTGATGAAGACTAATTGTCCGTGATTGAATTTTTGCCGAGGAATCAACGAATATAATCAACTATAAACTTTAGTTTGAATCTCCAGCAGAGTAGTCAAAACTGTCATCTCAGTGTATATATGTTCTGATAACTAACACTTTAGTATCAGTAAATCTGATCAGGTGAAGACGCAGTATATATGTGTGTGGTGTCCTCTGTGGTGTCCTCTGTGGCTAGAGTGGTTAGAATGTCCGACATTTCTCTAGGTCAGACTCTAAATCTGAAGGTTGGTGGTTCGATTCCTCATGCCATCACCTCTGCCAATTTGGATTTGCACGGCTGTACATAAATTACAGCGTGACCAAAAGCCAGTTGCTCTCATCCCATGATTATGTGTGGTGGGAGGTTAACAATCCCGTGGATCAGTAAAAGTGTGGGCTCGGCCTTTATATCAACCAACTGCATGTATACTGGTGAAAACAAGACTATTCAGACTTATCCATGATAGGCAGTATAAATCTTCAAGAAAAAAATAATTATATAACTGGAACCTTGATGGTGTGAGATAAATTAATTGGAAGGTTAGCTAGTTCCAATAGCCTCCACCAGGAGGGACTACTCACCTCCGCGGCGTCCCGCCCAGGACCACCACCGTCGAAATCTGAAGTGACCTTGACTTGTGTCCTGTGACCTTGACCGCAAAGCGGAAACAATTGTGTCGTACTTGTCGGGTGGGACGTCATTTCCGTCTTTCCTGTGAGAATATACAAATCAGGTGATATAGTGTGCACATGTATGCATATATATATATATATATATATATATATATATATATATATATATATATATATCATCATCATCATCATGCTGTCGGTCGCGATGCGACAAAGACTGCTTTCATTACTTGACTGCCGCTCTCCATTTAGCTATATATATATATATAATTATATATATAATTATATATATATATATAATTATATATGTAATCAAATTATATCCGTATTCAGAGGTGCGAAGTAGTTCAGAGTGTGAGCACACACACTCTAACTTGGGAGAAATAGTGTGGCAAAGGGGGGAGGGTGTGGGAGGGGGGAGGGGGTGGGAGGGAGGGTGTGGGAGGGAGGTTGCCCGGAATATTTTGAAGAAAAAATGTGATACAAAATGCTGCATTCTGTGTGCATTTTGAAGAAAAATATGCGTACAAATTTACATTCTTGTGATCTTTATGCTATGGGAGGCTTTAAATTTGGAGCAGTACTTCATTACATTATTGTAAACTTTACACACATAGAGGCTTTAACTTTGGAACAGTCTTTCATTATATTATTGTAAACTCTATACACTGAGAGTCCTTACCTTTGGAATAGTCTTTCATTACATCATTATAATCTCTATACGGTGACAGTCATTACCTTTTGAACAGTCTTGCATTACATTATTGTAAACTCTCCACACTGATGTATCCTTACCTTTTGAATAGCTGTTCATTACATCATTATAATCTCTATACGGTGACAGTCATTACCTTTTGAACAGTCTTCCATTACATTATTGTAAACTCTATACACTGAGAGTCCTTACCTTTTGAATAGCCGTTCATTACATCATTATAATCTCTATACGGTGACAGTCATTACCTTTTGAACAGTCTTCCATTACATTATTGTAAACTCTATACACTGAGAGTCCTTACCTTTTGAATAGTCTTTCATTACATCATTATAATCTCTATACGGTGACAGTCATTACCTTTTGAACAGTCTTCCATTACATTATTGTAAACTCTATACACTGAGAGTCCCTACCTTTGGAATAGTCTTTCATTAACTGATTGTAAACTCTATACACTAAGAGTCCTTACCTTTGGAGCAGTCTTTCATATTCCGGGATGGAACGCTGGCATCCACTTCCGGTCCGTACAGGAGAGCTGTTTTCTCTTTTTAGTTGCAGGTACGCATGCGTGGAAAGGCTCGTACCGGAAGTACCTTTACGGTCCATCTCGTAGGCTCTCATCAAACCCCGCGAGACTCAAATCAGCGATGCAGATCAGAGGCAACGGCTGAAAAGGTCCAATAATTTAATAGTAGGTACTAAGTTGTTATATCATATACTACAGTGACTTGTCGTAATTAATTATCCTGATAATGAACAAGCCAGTCCTTTCCATAACCTATGAATGCTGAGTACCAGGCTAAAACTAGCGACAACTATACATTTAGTAAATCATCGGTTTGACTCGGTCGGGATTAGAACCCTCGACCTTCTGCAGGGGAACACAGCGCTCTTGCCGAATTGGCCACAGCGTCCGGTCTAGGTAAGGACGTAATATATGCATACAATATCTATAATATATATATACGCATATACGTACATATGTATATATGTTTAATACCCAAATAATTGTTAATATTTACTTCTTTTTTGTGTGTACATTAGTTGATTAAGCAGAAGAAATTTCAATCACGGACAATTGGTCTTCCTCATTCCACTGCTCCTTGCCCTAGCCTAGTAGTAATGCCAAATGCAATGCTAGGTAGCACCAAGTGTACATTTTTACGTCATTGGTTTGACTCAGCCAGGATTCGAACGACATGGGTTCGAATCCTACGACCTACGAAAACGGTAGGTGGACGCTCACCTCATTAGGCCATACCATTTACTCAGAATGACATAAGATATTTGATATAAAGAATAACAACGATACTCACCAAAACTAAGTTCCAATCTTCGAACCGTGTGAGGGAAATTGGGTACCGGTCCTCATGGCAGGCTTACCCGTCAATATGCACTAATTAAGTGTTTATGACCGAGCATACATCCGTAACTAGCCTACTTACCGCTCCACTGACACAGGGCACACATGGAGAATGTGTATATAACGTGTGTAGGGGTGAGGTGAGGTGGGGGTGAGGATCGAAGGGGAGCGTATAAACTGTCTACCATCTGTATCCTCTGTCTTAGATAAAGCAATGTAAGACATCAAATGTGCTACTTGTGTGAAAAGTATTTAAAGGCAAGCGCTAGTATGATGAATACACACGAGCACAAGCACTGGTAGTGGTACAGTGTTAGTTGCACTGCAATTTGTGTAGGTCGGCTTTAACACGAGTTGCTGGCTGGATAGATTAAAAAGGATCAACACTCTCTCTCTCAAATCATTGATACGTCGGGGTATACACACGGTGTGACACAGTGATCCTCCTACATGTTTATCCGCATGCGCCCTTAGTACCAGCACGACCTGCAGTGACTATACCTTGTCCTCCACTTTCCCGCCACTTCCTCCCAGATTCCAGCCCAACACTGGTGGCCGGGGCGGGAACTAACCCCACCTGGCGGTCAGAGTAGGAACCATGCAACACACGTTCCATTTTAAACTTAGCAGGTATAGGGCATTGTAGCTAATTGGTGTTGTTGTTGGTATATGTCCTCGCAACATCTAAGGTCATATCAGGACACGTACCGACTTGTGACAGTACGCACTCATGGCGATTTTAGTGCTGCCCCACTGGAAAATCAGGCCGCCGGTACCATTACCCAATATCCCAGTCAGTCACATTATCCTGACCCCAAGCTAACCATGCAGTCATTGCCCTGTCCTAATGATGCCTAGCACCCAGCTAGGAAGCGACAAGTATTGATGTTTAAGTCATTGGTTTGACTCGACCGGGAACCAAACTCGCAAACTCCTGATCTTCCGCACGCAAAGCCTGTGCTCTGCCTAGTCGGCCACCGCGCCTGGTCTGTAGATAATTGAAATTGCATAGTCCGATGGTTTTGAGTATCTATTCTACTTTTTGTTACTAGATACATATAAAAGGTTTATTAAATATATTGGCTTCCAGTTAAACTAAAGTAGCTTCACTCGGATACGGTAAACAACACTGAAATGAGAAAGACCAATTGCCTGTGGTTGAAATTACCCTGCTTATTCAATGAATGTAGGAATTAAAAGAAATATTATAATTATATATGCATGTATACACATACACGGGTCACTATAAATATATATATATATATATATATATAGTGTAGTGGTCTGCACTGACCTCTCAGGTAAGTAACCACATATACAGGTAGGCGTGGGTAGTGTGGTGATGTCAGGGAGCCTAGGTGTTGTAATGGTTAGCACACTGGCCCGGAATGCAAAGAGATGTGGGTTCGAGTCCTGCTCTAGGCACAATATTTCCCATTTTCATCACCCCCATGACAGTGGTTGCCGTGATCATGATCCTGTACAAGTTATGCGTTGTATGGTTGTTGAACCTATCCTGTGTATGTGTGTGTTAGTGCATTGCCTGTATGTATGTAATTGTAAGCATTAAACAACTTACAATTCCAGGGGCACGAGTGTAGTGGTCTGCACTGACCTCTCAGGCAAGTAACCACATAGACAGGTAGGCGTGGGTAGTGTGGTGATATCAGGGACCCTAGGTGGTTAATGGTTAGCACACTGGCCCGGAATGCAAAGAGATGTGGGTTCGAGTCCAGCTCTAGGCGCAATATTTCCCATTTTCATCACCCCCACGACAATAGTAACCCAGGTATGTGTATATTCTGTGAATACTAGTATTCAGGTTTGCTTCTAGATGATTATAGAGGATGTACAGCCTAAATCCATAAAAAACATTGTATTGAACAATCTCCTCAAAAAAGTGCGCGAACTGGGAATCACACTGGACAAAGGTGGCATCTGGTGAGTATTAATAGAACTAACACTACGATGGCCTGGACGCACAGACTGCAAACCAAAATATTGAGATAGGTAAAGCAGTGACGATTAGTATAGCGGACGGAAACCTAACATGATGCAAAAGTTGCAAGATTTAGATAAACATGAACAACACAGAGCTTTAGGATCACATGGGACACTGGGATTGGGACCAGTAACACATCATCACTATAGTACATTTCTAGGTCTAGGGCCTATGGGGAGCATTCATGAGCCATTTCTCTCGCTATGTGCTTGGTGCCAGCACCCGTTCCCGGTGTCACAGTTTCAGCGCCCGGTCAGTTTTAACGGCCCGTATAGACTCACACTCAAGGCATTGTCAATGGTCGTGAGCAATCTTCATACAGAAAATACAGCAAAAGTGAAATATCTCTAAAACTACACCACCTATTAACCAATCACTTGGTACACATATAGAAAACATCTGTACCAAAAAGACTGTATTAAATTGATAAGGTTAGGGTTCTTGATTTGTATTAATTTTGAATAAAACTAAGGTTTTGCACTGCGCGTACCGTCAAACTCAAGGCATTGTCAACGGTCGCTAGCAATCTTCATACAGAAAATACAGGAAAAGTGATATATCTCTAAAAGCACACCACCTAGAAACAAATCGCTTTGTACACTTGTAGAAAACATCTTTACCAAAAACATTATATTAAATTTATAAGGTTAGTGACGATGATGTTAGATTTTGACGCATGCGCATGAAACTGACCGGGTGCTGAAACTGACCGGGCGCTGAAACTGCGACACCGGTCCAAGCAAATCCGTGTGTATTTTGGTCCATTGGCAGCAAGCTAGTTTCAGCTCATCTCAACTCTTGCTTGAAACATAGAATACCAACTAAAAAAATATATATAATATATTAAGATGTTTATCTTTTATCCAGCATTGCAGTTACATCAATCTAATCAGCACATCTTATGTCATCAGCATTCAGATCTAGACAAATCTGGTCACTCAGACTAGTGTAGTAAATAGCCAGTGTAGTAAATGACTGATTATTTTGTGTGGAATTGTATGTTTCTTAGCTCAAAATGCTTAACTATGACTAGTTTTGTCTTAGATATTTTCATCAGATCATTATATTGCATCTGTGGATCCATGTTTATGTCAAATTGTTATGTATTTCTAGTAATTTTGAATAAAATCCAAGTTTTGCCTGATGGATATCGGCAAACTCAATGGCTGGGCACCTTTCAGTTTGATTCAATGGGCGACACAGTGAAAATGCGAAACATGTGACATGCAGCATTACATGGGACCGGCATGGTGTGCCATCTAATGACAGACAAACTGGGCCGTGTTCAGGATCTGTCTAGGAGGCGCGTTGGAGATGGCCATGACATCAGGCTAGTTTGAACGGCAAAAGCAGTTTGTTGTCTTGAAAATGGCCGCTCCCATAGGCGGTGGCCATTTGCAATGGAAAAGCTGTGCTGTGATTGGCTGAAACCACTGAATACGGCGGCCATTTTCATCTCCAATCTGAAAAGGGAGTCGTCTCCGAGACGTCTCCAAGATGCACTCTGAACGCAAATATGCCAAAAAGCATCGCCGAGATGTCTCCGCGGTGCCTCCGAGACAGACCCTGAACGCGGCCCAGGTATTGCAACGAAAGCTCCTCATTGAGGCTATTCGTGAGTATTGGACTTATGTTACTAGAGGCTATGTAGAGGGGTTGAACGTGATGGTGTCAGTAGTGTTGCAATCATGTTTGTATTTACAGTGGTATTCGGAGATATATGCTATTTAAAATGCTAAGTAAGTCAATCTAATTCTGATACAAGCTTTGCCTTTGGAAACTGACCTGAGAATAGCGTCCTGGTGAATATGGTGAACTTCCCACTTACTGCTGGTGAACACGACCATATAAACTGAGAGCGTTCATTTGACAATTCGCAGTAAACAATGACAATATGGACTCCAGAAGGCTTTTAGCTTTTTTACTATGGTGTAACCATTATATTAACATATAATCTAAGTTTAGATACACAGATTTAATCAAGTTTTTGCGGTCTATGATAACAAAAATTGAACATTTCAGGCTGGGCGATAATAGAGGTAAACTACAATACATGCATAAATAACATGTAAACTGCACGTTTTTGGTATATAGCATCCACTACCAATATTATACACCATGTATGATTTGTTTTACAACCACACATCATGGACAATGGTTTTATTACAAACATATTTTTGTCAATTTATTATGGAACCTTACAAGTTACCATGCAACTTTTCTCCATTCGCTGCCATTTTTTCACAAGTGGTGAATAACGAGCCGCTTAAAAATTCTCCAGTTCACAGGTGGTGTTCACCAGTTGTGAAGTCAATTGAACACAAGTCACCAGTTGTGAAGTGGGAAACACCATATTCACCGAGAAGGGTCCACAGCGAGGAAAGGAGCAAAAACGGCTGACCACTGGGTCATATTGAGCATACCCTTGCAGGATGAGTTTCCCATTCTTTAAGTCCTGATATTGTGTGATTTAAACAGAAGTCGATGTTGATAAATTAAAAATATACTTCAAGCACTCTAATCTGTGCAAAAGATACATATATATGTGTAACTATGTCTGAACAAGAAACTACTAAAAAAGTAATGTGATCTTTCCATAATTTGAGCCAATCAGAGCTGTTCTTTTCGATTGCAAATGGCTGCCCCTTATGGGGGCCGCCATTTGCAATAAATAACAAAGAACACAACACATGATTATGATAATTGAAATAAATATCATTTTATAGTAATAACAAAGTTAATGCTTATTGTCAAGTATTTCTGTTCTATAATATATCAATAACGCAGATAACTAATCTACCTCAATGAGTTCTCGCGAACACGAGAAGAGGAAAGTCTATTTCCGGTGTCGCAGTTTGAGTGCCCTGCCAGTTTCAGCTGACTGTCAGTTTCATGCGCATGTGTCAAAATCTAACAGCATCGTCACTAAGCAATCTTCATACAGAAAATACAGGAAAAGTGAAATATCTCTAAAAGCACACCACCTAGAAACAAATCGCTTGGTACATATAGAAAGCATCTTTACCAAAAACATTATATTAAATTCAATTTAATATAATGTTTTTGGTAAAGATGCTTTCTATATGTACCAAGCGATTTGTTTCTAGGTGGTGTGCTTTTAGAGATATTTCACTTTTCCTGTATTTTCTGTATGAAGATTGCTAGCAACCATTGACAATGCCTTGAGTTTGAAGGTACGCTCAGTGCAAAACATTAGTTTTATTCAAAATAAATAGAAATCAGGAACCCTAACCGTATAAATTTAATATAATCCTTTTGGTAAAGATGTTTTCTATATGTGTCCTAAGCGATTTGTTAATAGGTGGTGTGGTTTTAGAGATATTTCACTTCTTCTGTATTTTCTGTATGAAGATTGCTCAAGACCATTGACAATGCCTTGAGTTTGAGTGTATGCAGTCAGCTGAAACTGGCAGGGCGCTCAAACTGCGACACCGGCAAGTTCAAACCGGCTCAAACGAGTTCAACCATGGCTGGTTGGATCCCAACCGTGGCTGGTTGGGTCGCTCTGTTTAGTGCTGAATATTCTTATGTATGCCCGTATGCATGGAGCAGTGTTAGCGGCGTGTGGTGTTATCCCTCTAACACCGGGTAGCTACCACCGGTTATCGGCGTCGTCGAAAACTATGTCACGCCGTATGCATGGGCGCTTAAACGGTGAGTGTTAGCTAAACGTGAATGTATTTATACATTTGGGAAATCCCTCGATTCGACAATATTAATATCACTGCCTCTGCAGTGGCAGCATTAATATTTCTTCGAATTTATGGTTAATTTGCTGAAAGTTAGCTTCTTGTGTATGTAATTCTGTTAAATATGACAGCATTGAATAGATTGAGACCCACACACGCACACTAACCGGCGCAGCGACAGTATGTATGTCGACGTCGATGCGGCGGTGGTGATTTGTTTTCTTTACATTCGTCGATTTGACAATATTAATATCACCGCCGCATTAATATCACTTTGTTTTTAGGGTTAATTTGATTAAATTTCACTTATTGCGTATTTAATTCTGTTAAATATGATAGCATTGAATAGATTTGGCCTCCATCCTGACACTAACCTAACACTAACACCGCTGTAAACCTGCTATGGGCTGGGGTTAGAATCTCTGACTTTAAACTCGCGGGGTTAGGCCTAACACTGCTCCATGCATAGCGACTTTTCGGTGCTAAACCAGAAATCCTGCCCTAACCGCGGTTTGGCATGCTAACACCACTCCATGCATACGGGCCCAGTTCATATGAACACTATGGGCGTAATCGATTAATCGACTCTGGTGACCCGAGCCATTTTTTGGCACATGCGCACATCCTGCAGACTCGGGTCGAATAATCGAATAAGCTTCTCCGTGCTCGGATGACAAAAATGGTCGCCGTTTTATTAGTTTTTTTTAGTAGCCGATATAATTACAGCAAAATATGAGTTAACTATTTTTATGATGGCATAGTTTAGTGATATTTCCATTTAATTAATCTATGTTATTACCAACAACAAAAATGTATGACTGGTACTGGTGGCTGTTACCATGCAGGACGGTACCAGCGCAAATGTGACGTCATCGCTCCTTGCAAACCCCAGCCAAGAGGTGGGTTACTGGGGTCGGGTTGTTTTGCACACGGCACGTGTATTTGTCGACTCCACTCGCGGTGTTCTATTTGAAATTCTGACGACTCGGGTGACCCGAGTCGCCCGGGTCGTGTTAATCGATTACGGCCACTGACATTAGCCGTGTTCACACGGGCAAAATCTAAAGCGATTCAGCCAAGGCGAATCATATGAATCGATTTAGACGTCCGTTCACACGGGCAGTACTTGGGCCGGAAATCGATATCTGCGCATGAGCAAGTCCAGTCTGACCAGCGCCAGTTTTCGGTTAGGCGACGTCACCACGAGAGAGTGGGTTCGACCTAGATATGTATAGACTGAATCATATTGTTTTGGAACCGTAAAGACTTCTGCTGGGCAGTGAAAACCTATAAATAAATGATGACAAAAATATATGTGAACCTCTTTCCGGTTCATAGACCAAATTATTTAATATGCGCTTTTGATCGACCGGAAAGTCAACAAACCAAGGTCTCGACTGCGCATGCGTGTGACATCATAAATCGCTTCATATGTGTTCACACGGACAAGAGTAGATAAAATGATTCAGCCTAGATCGGTTCCTGTAGACCACCTCGCAAAGCGTTTTACAGAAAACGATTCATCTAAACAGATTCAGGCATAAAATGCCTCTGGTCGCGTTCACACGGCAAATGTAAAGCGATCTAGGCAAGTGGTTTTACGTGCGGCGTTTTAACTCGCCCGTGTGAATACAGCTATTGACGGACTTACGTCTGTGGCGCCCCCTTTAGATCTAAGTGGGAACGAATGACCGTGTATTTGCCGTACAACGTTGAATATAAACTACCATAGGCTTACCTAATACAATACACTACCCGCATGGGTTATGTTGAATCAAATCATGTTTAAAATAAAGCTAAACGCTATATTTAAGATTGTATATATACATTAAATAAAATAGATTACAACATGTGCACACCAGTGTGCTGTATAGTATTTAGCATTGTGACTCCTTATTGTTTTGATAGGTTTTCGAAGATGGCGGCGATTGTTCGTATGGACGAGCTTGTCAAAGACTATTTGTTATATCGTGGGCTTACCGTAACATTACGGCAGCTGGAAATCGAGCTGAAGAATGAGAAGGATAAAGGTTTTCGCGTAGGTTTAATAATTTATAAATAAGTGTTGTTATTTGGAAGCTGGTTATGCTCAGATGGGGCACACACTGTGTGACTATACTACAGTACCACACTACCAGTATACGCCCATTCACGCGTCAAGCACTCACAGTCACAGACTCAGAGTCTCAGTCACACTCACACTCAGTGACACTGTCACTTACAGACATGCCACATGTTCACACTGATCGTTGTACTACAAAGTACACGTTGTATTTATATTACTCTCGCAGCTGGTTACTCCTACAGCCCTGGTCCTGAATATTGATCTATCTCGCAGCCTGACACTGTGGCAGTTACACTTCAATTTGTATCTAATGTCTCCGCTGGTTCGACTAGCCCTGTTCGACTATCCTCAACGAGGCTGAGCCCACACCATGGCCACGGTGTCGATGATGTTTCTTTACCAAAGCCGCGTTCACGGTCCGTCTCGGAGGCGCCTCAGAGATGGCCGTGACGTCACACTAGTCTGAACGGCAAAAGCAGTTTGTTGTCTACAAAATGGACGCCCCCATAGGCGGCGACCATTTGCAATGGAAAAGCTGTGCTGTGATTGGCTGAAACCACTGCGGCGGCTATTTTCGAGGCGCTTTTCATCTCCAGTCTGAAAAGGGAGGCGTCTCCGAGACGTCGCCGAGGCGCACCCTGAATGCAAATAGGCCCAAAAGCATCGTAGAGACGTCTCCGTGGCGCCTCTGAGACGCACCCTGAACGCGGCCCTGTCTAGTCCTAGACAGGCATGAGCATTTCCTGCCAATTCGCTGATTTCCACCAATTATATGCTTCCTGGGCTGTTCACGAGATACGTGTAAATCCGAGGAGAAACAAATTGGGAGGGTGGCCCCCCCTCCCTACACCCTCCCACCCCTACTCGGCCTTCGGCCGAGTTTTGAGGCATACGCCCACAATCAGCTAATTTGTTTTACTTCTGCTCATGTCTGCCAAGAGCTAGACTAGTCACTAGAGTGTTGGCTATCATCCGCTATGCATATGCCTATGGTTATGGCCTATGTTTTATTAGTTAGCTTTAGTTGTCAGCTAACACAAGTCTAAGCACTCCGACATTGCATCAGAGATGGGGTTTCCTGTCATTTTACACAAATCTGACCATTTCGGAGTTTCTGTAAATTTCAATGTAGATTGTAGGCATGTGGATGAGACTGACAAAACAGAATATATATACCACTAGCTCTTTGATATGAGTATGTATGGCCTTTGCTGCCGACACAGCATATTAGACCATCAGTAATCATCATCATACATTTTGTATGCTCGTTATAATATTGATCTTTGTTAAATGACTCCTTACTTTTAGTTTGAAACAAGTGTGAATGATGCCGCCATTTAAAATTGCAGGTCGATAGGATCGTGGACCAACTGCAGTCATTTGTGACAAATTATGAGTTACTTTCCCTTCGTGAATACTGGAGCTATCTGGATCAACGAATATTCAGGTAAGTATACTTAGGCCGCCCTGATGTAATTCTATTCAAATAGTTTTCCATTAAGCGTAATTACCAGAAAGGAAGTCCTACTCAAATATCAATACTTAGCATAATGAATTTCATTAATATTTCTAGGATAAGATTTTGCCTTCTGTTACATATATTCAGATACATACATAACATGGTTTGTTTATAATATATCTATTATACGGTGGGTGCGGACTATATCAAGTTAGATAACCAGAACTGACATGGTCACCACTTTTAAAAAAATGCACAAATAAGAAGGTTCGGAAGAACTTTCTGATAGAACAGGCAACCAATTCATGGAACCGGCTCCCGGAACAAGTTGCAGATGCACCAACTCTGAACTGTTTCAAGGCGAGGCTAGATAAGTTGTGGTCAGAATATAGGTACAGCCACCATCCGATCCATGACTATTCAGGGATGAAAGATCTCCGCGATTTCGCGGATTTCCAGGATTTTTCCTGTAGCTATAAGTGTATACTAATACGTTGCACCAGTCCTGATATGACCTTAGATGCTGCCAGGACGTAAAATTCCAACAACCAGCCAACCAATACGTTGTTTCATGCTGCAGCACCATCAGCGTATACTAATACATGCTTCAAACGCCGCAGCACTATCAGCGTATACTACTAACACGTGCTTCAAACGCCGCAGCTCTATCAACATATACTAATACGTGCTTCAAACGACACATCACTATCAGCGTATACTAATTTGTGCATCAAACACTGCAGCACTAGCAGCGTATACTACTAATACGTGCTTCAAACGCCGTAGCACTAGCAGCGTATATCAATATGTATGAAACCCGACTTCCGGGAATTTTCAGCGATTCCCTGACAATGTATAATATTATTGGATGCCTGGCCACGTTTGGGACACCAGATAATACTACAAAAACTCTCCCCTTCATATCACTTATCTATCAACTCATTAACCAATGCTAAGGAAGAATGAAGACAAGTCACACAGATAAACAGTGGAGAAGTATAAATGCTTTAATAACACCAACACCTGTCCACCTACCATTGACCTATCATCCACACCCCTTACCTATAGGCACACAAAATCTCATTACTACTTTAGCCTGACTTGAAAGCAGTGCCTACAGCCCATTGGACAGGAGTCCTATGGCTGTGTACACACTCAATTGGAATAGATAAATGTTGATAGCATCAGACAGAGTGTCTGGGGTTCCTGCTCAAGAGTAGGTGTGTCTCACTCAAGAGCAAGGAGTAGAGTGATCTCTCTTCAGTGTGTCTGAAGCAGAATCTAGAATAATGATCTCAGGTTTGAGGCTAGTGTGGTCAGAGGGCCAATGGGCTGCAGGTGACTGGGCAGTCCACAGCCAGCCAATCAGGCACCTCCACAGTCTGGGTGTGTCACGCCCCCCCCCCCCTCCCCCCCAGTAGAGGTGGCTGTCACTCAACCCAGCTGCAGGTGGTGCCCTGTGTGTATAAATGCAAATTAGGCTGGTGTGCCCACCCAGTGGTCATGTAGGGACAGGTAGCTGCATACAGTTACAATAGATCTCTGTTAAAATGGTCTTTTCTCCAATTGCACTCTTTATGGATGCATAGAGTTCTAAACATTTCCAACAATCATGTACTGAATCTCATATAGGAACATTTCTTCATTAATCTCAGGCCTAATATATGAACATATATTTCACACAGCTTATATCATGTCATAATGGGAGTGGGATATTATTACCTTTAGTTTATATAACATTGTCCCCACTCCGTCACCCAAGAATAATAATGCTCTCTGCCAATATATAATTCCGAACCGAAAATCCGTATATTTTTACAAATGCTAAGCCCATGGAAGAATATCAGCATTTCCGCTTTTTTCCCGGAGATCACTTTCATCCCTGATTACTTGTGTCATAGTCTTCACGCTGAGCGACCCAACCTGTAACAGGCTCTATAGCCTATAAGCAGAAGAGGATAAATGTAAATGTAGTTGTAGAACATAAAACCTAAAGAAGAAAGTTTGCCATGTGCGATATTAAATTCAGAACAAGTATAGTGGATTGTTCTCCAAGGATAGTCTATACTGACCCGATGATTATAATGGTGCTAGGATAGTGCTAGGAGAGTACTGAACCAAAACTGACTTCCAGGAATTTTCTGCGATTCCCTGACAGTGCTCTATGGGGGGAAATCCGTGTTTTCGCTGAAATTCGCCGTCAGTCTAAAAACCACGGCTTGGTTCTGCCGGAATCCATTAGGTGGCGCCAATGTCTTGACCTGATTTCAGCATTTTTCCTTGGATACCACTGTTATCCCTGCTGTAGGCCTATTTATATTGCCATGGGTGGGGAAATCCATTTTTTCTTTTCTTCCAATAATTTCACTCTTAACCCCACATAAATTAATTGACACCTTTGAAGGACAATCAACTTGTTCTTATCGCTGTGCTCTTCTGACATACATTTCTGTGGTATATTTTACTTGTTTGAAATGTAATTTAAATTCTTTAAAAGAAAAGTCAGATATGTTTAACCACGGTATGACCCCCCGATAGCCGATGTTTACTTTGTGTGCTTGGGGGGTTGTGAAACAAACAAACAAATGAAAAGTTTCCATTTATTTCAGTCGGTTGGAGCAGGTGTACTCGAACAGCATTCGGAAGCTGGAAGTCAGTCTCCTCAAGTATTACGTCGTGAATGCTGTACAGAGTGGCCGCCAGGACAAAGTCAATGAGTTCTTCGAGAAGTTGGCTGGCGATTTGCAACACAACCCGGAGTGGAAAGAATGGTTCAGTAAGGCTGCGTTTACTGATACAAAAAATACAAAGTTTGCATGTGGCATCAAAAGTCTGGAATGTTCATGAATTTAGTTTTTTTGGTTTTTTGAGTACTCTCGAATGTTCATGAATTTAGGTTTTTGTTTGTTTTGAGTACTCTCGAATGTTCATGAATTTAGCTGTATGTATGGCTGGTTGCCCCTGATCTGCTACTTGATGCAACATTGAGAGAAGATGAGAAGAAGCGTAGGCTTCCAAGTTTGGGGCAGGGGAGTGCTAGACGGTTGAAGTAAGTAAGTGGTTGTCCCCTCAGGGAGAGCGGGATGTAGCTCAGGAAGTAGAGTCACTGAGTGTCCACCTGTGAAGGTGTGGGTCATCCGATCGATCCTGCTCAGTGGACACATTTGCAGTTTGGGCAATTTTCCATTCCAACCATTGGTCCACAACTAGTTAATCAAAGGCTGTGGTATGTGCTGTCCTGGCTGTGGGAAAGTGCATATAAAAGACCCATTGCTACGTATCGGAAAGAGTAGCCTATGTGGCGGCAGCAGGTTTCCTCGAAAGAAATATCTCAGAATGACCATATGTTTTACGCCCAATAGCTGATAATAAAATCAATGTGCTCTAGAGGCGTCATTAAATAAAATAAACTTTTTTTGTGGTGGTCCCTTGAGGGACCCACCTTCCTGCTAGATAGCTTGCTGCCACCTGTTGCCATAGGCGAGCACCAGTGGACGGTGCAGTCCTTGCTGCCACTGAATGGTGGTGAGGCTCATGTATGAACTACTACAGTAGCATTGGTGCACAATGAAAGTGAGGCTACCATGTTTGCTAGCATTAAAACCCACTGAAAGTTAGGCTGCCATCTTTGCCAAATTAATTGCTCCCTTTCTCATCTATATCACACACATTAGCCTGCTGCTCATTTGTACACGTCTTTATTTCTGATAGTGCTCCCCTTCATCCGCACTCCCGAAGAGAGCAACACATTCGCTGTTTACCTGACGCGCCAGTGGCAGGAGACCTTCCTGGTGTCGCTGCACAACTTCTTCAGCGTCATCTTCCAGAGCATGCATATCCTTTTAATAGAAATTCCTGTAGTAAAGGCTTATAAGCCCAGGCGAGATGGGCGAATTAGTTTTTTAATTTAAGGAAAGGAAAAAAGAAGTCAGAAGCGATTTTCATCACTGAACTATATATGTTCGATTATTCGGCCCAAATATTTATAGACATTTACAAATTTTTAACTTAGGAGTTATAGTTGTAGCTTTAATAAAATTTCTCTATAAATCGACCTGCGGTATTAGTTCTCGCCACTGCCACCAGAGGGAATGTTAGTGCTGAAAATCCTCTATGACATCTGTTCGGTAGAGCAGCACGACCGGTGGCGGGGACCGATTTGGTAAGGGCTGCATTCCAATGCGGAAGGTCGGGGATTCGAATCCTGGTCGAGTCAAATCAATGACTTTTTTTTTTTTTGTTCAAGTCTTTTTATTCCTCTGAATAACATGTCAGTGCTAATGCACTGGTCTTCCAGCCCTAATCACAATTGCCTTTACACAGTAAACAAATCTACAACAATATACAGATAGACAATTACAGGTAACTAAGCAAAACATCGGTACATGAATGATAGGTAAAGAACAAGATAAGCGAAAAGAAACATGCGGGGAGGTAGCTATGTTAAACTAGTATGGTAGGCGTTAGTAGGGGGTGGGGCATAACTGATTATCTTTCTATTAGTAACATACTCTTTGAAAGGGTGATGGGGGATGTAGGGTGGGCCTTTGTGATAGAAGTTGTGTTCATGGTAATCTCAGGTGGGGCCTATTGAGTTAGTAAGTAGGTTAATATTGAATAATCATGTACCTCAGTAGGATCTAACTAGAATCATTTCCAGGCTCATTCCATTGTAGGTGGGTTTTTTGGTCAAGTTGGCCGCTACTGGTTGAGTTTACAGTGTTTGTTTGTGGGGGGGTCTTTAAAGATTGATACTTGTCGCTTCCTAGCCTAGTGCTCGGTATTAATATGATAGGGCATGGACTGGTTTTATAGTGATGCCCCAGGGGAAGACCAAACCCCTGGCACCACGACCCAATTTCCCACTCAGTTATATTGTCCTGATACTGAGCTAACCAGTCTTTGTCCTATCCTAGTAATACCGAGCACCAGGCTACCTGGCAACAAGTATCAGTTTTGTACATCCTTGGTTTGACTCGGACCTAGATTCAAAACTCTCGACCTTCCGCGCGGTCATTGGGCGCGGTGGCCTACTCAGTACTGCGCAGGTCTCCCATGCGTGGAGAACGTCAGTCAAACCAATGCCTTACAAAATTGATGCTTTTTGCTTCCTAACCTGGCGCTTGCCATTAATAGGATATGGCAAGGACTGGTTAGCTCAGTGTCAGGATAATGTACCTGGGTGGGATATCAGGTCATGGTGTCAGTGGCCTGATTTCCCAGTGGGGAAGCACTATAAAAGTTTCCATGAGTGTGCACTGTCACAAGTCGGTACCCATCCTGATATGACCATAGATGTTGCTAGGATGTAAAGCCCTAACAAACAAACAAACCTTCCGCATCCGATGCCCCATTAGACAGCAGAAATGGGTTGATAGTGGTGATGGTGATGACAATCCTCTATAACGCCCTGTCTGCAGAGAATGCTTGCACGCTGAGCTTCTCTCCATTGTCACCAGAGGGCGGTGCTGATAACTGTAGTTCTATAGAACTGGCGCATATCAAAAGATATAGATTAGTTCCCTTAACTGCCGCCACCCGTGCCGGCGCTGCTGAACTTTGAGGACGACTCGCGGCGACTGACCCGCCTGCAGGCGGAGAACGCGCTTTACCGGGCCCAGCTCGGCCGCGCCCTGGAGCGGCGGGACGTGGAGCTGGTCCTCCGGCAGGTGGACGCCCTCGAGGACGGCATCCAGGGCCTGGGGCTCGGGCCTGGGAGCGGTGTCGGCGGCGGGCTCGGGCCAGCGTCGATGGACCTCATGGATGACTTCTTCGTCATTTCGCAGTAAGTCTATGTGTTGTAGGTTATAATAATAACTCTGGTGTTAATGATGAATCATTTCGCAGTGAGTGTGTGTTTTAAGTAAAGCTAAGATTCCTTACACGCGGTATGCGGTATGCGAATGCGGCAAAAAATCGAAATGCCTTGAAGTCAATGGGCTACATCCCTTACACGTGGTATGCAAATGCAGCAACTCAATCGGTCCCTGTAGCGATCGGTGCGGCATGCGGTATGCGAATAGAAACGTTAGTCGCACTTGTCCATTAGTTTTAGATTAGGAGAGGTGACTGATCATTACAGAACGGTCACACACAGGAGTGCTGAGGGGAAACATGGTAGTAGTGGTGGTGGGGAGACGCTTGCCGCTTACCGCATAGAAGGAATCCTCCGATTCGCATACCGCGTAGAAGGAATCTTAGCTTTATAGTATTGCAGTCATTAAAGCTGAATAACCGCTTGTCATTTTGCAGTAAATGAATGTTTTCGGTCATAATATAACATGCATTAAAGCTGGATAAGCCTTCATTATTTCACTAGTAAGTGTATGTTTTAGGTTATAATAATGCAGGCATTAAAGCTGAATAATCTTTCGTCATTTCGCAGTAAGTGTATGTTTTAAATTATAGTATCGCAGGCATTAAAGCTGCACAATCCTTCGTCATTTTGCAGTAAGTGTATGTTTTAGGTTACAATATCGCAGGCATTAAAGCTGAATAATCCATCATCATTTCGCTAGTAAGTGTATGTTTTACAATATAATATCACAGGCGTTAAAGCTGCATAACCCATCATCATTTCGCAGGAAGGGTATGTTTTAAGTTATGATATTACTGGTGTTAAAAATGCTAAATCTGTCATCATTTTGCAGTAAGTGTATGTTTAAGTTACAATATCACAGGTGTTTAGGCTAAGTCGTCCGATTAAACACCAACTATACAATTTTAGAATTACAATTTTTTTTTTAGAATTACAATTTTCTTTTGTGAATAATTTTAAAATTTTAGATCATGCTTATACTGAGATAACCAGCTACTTGTACCATGAATTGAAAATCAATCGGTCGAAAGGGGTTGTAAAATTCATTAAAAATTTAAAATAAAAAAAAATCAGTATCAAATTCAATCACTGGTTATCGTCTTCACCTCTCACCTACCCAGAGATACAACAATGCACGACCAGGTGGAGCCGGAGCCGAAGGCCAATCAGATCCGCTCCTTCATCAAGAACATCGGCCTCCCGACGTCGCCGATCGTCGGCAAGAAGTCGGCGCACGCGTTGGTCTCCTCCAAGAAGCCCGCTTTCAAGGATGACCTCCAGCCGGGACAAAACCGTGGCAAGGTCAAGGACACCGCCTCGGTCAAGGTCAAGGGGAAGCTGGGGTCGGCGTCGTCAACGGCGGGCCAACAACAGCAGCAGGGGTCATCGGGGTCACAGGAGGCCGACAAGGGTCAGAGGTCAGACGCGGGGTCACAGGTCAAGGTCAAAGAGAAGGTAGGCGCTCGACACTGACCGTCCAGTTCGACTTCGTGCGGGCAGATGTGCACTAAACTTGTAGTTTGACACAGTCGGGTCCCCTGGCCAGCTCACATCAGACCCCCTAGCGTAATGAGGGAGAACTGTTTGCAAGCCATTGTTATTTGGGTATTTATATTAAGCGTGATTAATTGATTCTTGCAAGTCCATGTCTGTACCGGTAATAACATAGATAGATAGCATAATACTAACATATATATATAGTATATCTCCTATTATTTATATATATGTATGGTATAAATAACCTATTGTAGGTAATATGCATGTACTTTATATATCACATATATATTATATATATGATATATATATTATATATGTATTATATATAATATATATAGTATATATATTGCATATGTATTATATACTATGCGATGTATTATATAGATTATATATTAAAACAAAAGCTCTTATGAAACGCGATAAATCCATTTTCAATTTTTAAAGGAAAATGAGTACATTTTCTACCCACTTGCATTCAGGTGCATAGCAGACGGCATAGCACTAACGAGACAGCACAATGTTGCCAGAAATGATTAGGCTTAAAGGTCATAGGACATGGCACAATTTTGCCAGAAATGATTGCGTCATTTTGAATAGTGACATATTGGAGATATAAAAAAGAAAGCAAACAAAACTGTCCAGTTATCGCATTGTGGTAAAGAGCTCTTTTTAAAACATCCACAAATATATATATATTCAATAAAACCTCTCTAACCGACTACCTCCACAGATCGACCACTCCCCTATATCAATCGCTTTATTTTGGTCCCAAACGATCGCCCATCCAATACCATTGTAACAATAAAAAAAAAAACTCCCTAAGACGAACCAGCTCCCTAAATGGACCATTTAAAGTCGGTCCCATGGTTGGTTGATTTAGAGAGCTTTTTCTGTATATGAAGAGTTCAGGCGCAAAACCCCATAAACGCCAATCCAAAAATTGGGATAAACATTTGAATCAAACCTACACAAATTTTATGTGAATGCCTAATATGGTGTTTGAGTTTAGCGATGAAAGATCTCTGTGATTTCGCGGATTTCCACGATTGTTCATATTCACTGATTAACGTTCACAAAATTATTAAAATTATTTACGGGTCAAAATCTTTTATTTTAACTGCATTTTTGGATTGGCATTTACGGTGTTTTGCGCCCAAACTTTTCATACCTATATAAATAATATATTTAGCATGTACCGTCCTGATATAACCATAGATGTTGCTAGGACGTAAAACAACTACAAACAAACAAAACTATAGCATGTACTATATACATATCCATGTTCTCCTGACTGGACCATACCAATCCGAATGCGTTAGGGCTGTGTATAACACGACTGACTAATTAACGCCGTGCTTGTGTCTGTGCATTAATATTGAGTGCTCATACTAACTATTCACCTCTCACTGCTTGTATCAAACTACTTTACTAATGCAATTGACATTTCTTTTATTTATTTATTTATTTGTAATTTATTCACAACTTGGTAGGTTACCACATCTATGTTTTCTTTAGATGTGCGGGTATATTTTTTCTTAGCGGTAATATGTAGCTTATTACAGGGATGTCTGTCAAAACACACAACCCCCTAAAAAAAGAAGAAAGAAAATGGGATTTAAAAAAAGAAACTATATATGTCAAAGTAATATTTTTTTTTAAGAAAGAAAAGGAACCCCCCCTCCTAAAATATCATTTAAAAACAATTATTTGCCAATTTAACAGTTATAAAACAGCGTATGCATAGACATTTAAGTCACGGATAATTGGTCTTCCTCATTCCACTGCTCCTTGCCAAGCACCAGGCTAGGTAGCGACAAGTATAAATATTTAAGTCGTTGGTTTGACTTGGCCAGGGTTCGGACCTGGGGGTTTGAATAAAAAAAATCTACCAAAAGGGGAGGCGGACGCTCAACATATTCAGCCATACCCGTTTAGTTGCACATATATTACAAGAGATCTGATGGTTTTTAGTTTGTTCATTATTATTTTTTAAAGATAAATTATATTAGGTCGATCGGTACAATGTACTTTACTTTAATTATGAATTAACTTTTAAATTAAAAGGTAAACTTTCCGAGCAATAAATTGTGGCATGCACGTTAAAATACTAGACATAATAGGTTTCAGCAAAGACAGATTCTGTTAAAGGGTATTCCCTTTGATACATTAATAACTATTTAACAAGCATACCACTATCTAAATTGGATACATATGCTCAAATATAGGTAAGTGCTTTGTTTTGAAAGATTCGATGCTTTCAACAGATTATGCAGCTTTAATATAGACTAGGTTTAAACACAATTTCACTGCACCCTAAATAAGAGATACTAACTTTGGTCATCAGGAAGTATATATGTGTATAGGTTCAAATCAACTTCAAATGGTGGGGCATATGGTGAAGGGTTGGTCCTGGGAGGGACAATCACCCCACTTCCGGGTGTGTAAGCAAGCCAAGTCGTAGCTTCAGTCATTCCTCAGGGACCAGCATCCGGTAAGTTAGAATACAGATATTAGCAGTACAGTGCTGCCTTGCATCCCCCCTTATGATTAATTATATGGTTAAAGATGCATAATCTTAAATGTTTCATTAATGGATAGGGCCTACCGTTCCACTTGTCTAGGTTTACTGAGGTTAGCATTAACCTGTAATTAACTCATAGCCGAGAACACATTATTGAGGTTCTCTCTATATATCATGTCAACAAAGTCATATCATATATATTTTTTACCTCGGTACTAAGCCTCTGACTACTCGTAGTCCAGGGAGAAGGAAGCACATCCGGGTCCAGCAATTAGCATAATCAACTCACAACGGGAGGACATTTGTGAGTAGCTCCTTCAGTTTTCTACATTTACTACAAAAACAATCAGGTTAGTATCTTATAAACTGGATACGTTGGTTCAGTTCATGTTAGCATTCACATTTTGAAACTTTTCCATAAGTTATTACTGTTTTACAGCTTAATTATGATTGTATTATGTAAGATCGTTAGAATAATACAGCCATTGTTCGTTATTGATAAAAGCTGCCCGTTGCCAAACCGAGAGATGATTGGCAGGAGCCGTTACATTGATTGGATTAATTCCTGGGTTTCTCTGAGATTCCCCAATTATTATTATTATTAATAAGGCATACCTCCGAGTTCTATAGTATTTTCTGCAACTTGTTGGCGAAGAAAGCCACAGGTGGGAGAAGTTTATAGGACAGAGAGTGTGGGAGGGTACTGCTACACTGGTCTCTACCCCTCGTTTGGATCTGTATTCCTTACCGTCATCCTATGACTGTCGATTAACCACATGCCTGCGTTAAAAACTATTTTAACGCCATAATACACACCTCATATAAGTATACTCTAATTATCTGTGTGATATTCAGTTGAATAATGCCTAACCATACTTTGGCTTTACTCACCGTCTCCGAGCCATGAAGCGGAGTAAGGCAGAGGCATCTCGGGTGCTCAGTGAAGACGATGAATTCTGACTGCCGGCACAGGTCGAGAGATTCCGATGAGGCCGGGGGGTATGAGCCTGGCCCCAATCCAGTCGACCTAGACAAACAGATTGCACGTCTGGTGCATCAAAAAATGGAGGAAATGCTTCTCTCCAGGATGGCGACCAGGAAAGGTAGGACACCGAAGACACAGGATTCAGATGAATCCGAGTGGGAGGATCTTTCGGAGGATGAGGCCGCGTCTGATGACGAGTCAGAATAGGAGGTGGTTGTCGCTGCATGTAAACGCAAACACTAGAAAAAAGTACACTCATCACATGGGGATGAGTACATGAGGGTGAGCAGAAAGAAGCTGCATTTGAAGAAGAGCAAGAAAAAGACCAAGAAGAGGAAGAAAAGCAAATCCTGTTCTTCTGACTCTTCGTCGGATTCGTCCTCGACGAGTTCGGATTCTGACACGAAGCACGCAGGGAAATACGCAAAGCTGAGTGCGAAAGAGGTGAAGAAGTGTGAAGTGTTACGGTGTAAGAAAATCCACATAACTATGCTTACGATGAAAACAATACAAGGGCACTTCAACACATTCAAGCCGGCCGAGGTTATTATGAAGTTGGCCGAAAAATTCACGGGAATCAAAGGAATCCCGGAGTCTGCTATCAAACGGATGGACTCGGATGTCAGGCTGAGTGAGGATCGTAAAAAGTTTGAGGCGGTCCTCCATACGGTACACAAAGGGGTACTTTCGGCACTCATGGCCATTGCACCGATAGCCAACAGGATGATGGCTGAGAATAAATTCTCATCGCTGTGCGAGGAGATGAATGGAGGAATTGTGCTGCTGATGGCAACGAGCAACTTCCTTTCCTTCAGACGTTTCGAAAACGTCTTTAAGGCGGTCTGCATGGATGCAGGCAAGGAGGTGGCCAGATCAAAGGAGGTCATCGACAACGATGGGAAGGAATATACCTTATCCCTTGCCCCCAAGCCCATTAAGGGAAAGCCGCTAGACAAAACTAAGATGTTCGGTGGACAACTCCAACACTTGTTCAAGCAAGTGGAGACCGGTTCCAAGTGTGGAAAACATATGGAAACAGACAAAAAGAAGTCCGCAGACACAAATTCTACCCGCTTCAAGAAGAGGAGGCATGATTTTCGAAACCGGCGAACCGGACAATGAGGAGGCCGGTTCGGAACGAGTTTCAACTTCCAGGCCTGGGGAAGGGGCCAAAGGCAGTCGTTTGGCTGGAACAACGCAACAGACCCTTCAAGAGGGAGTACAACGCACAGAAGCCGTTCCCCCGCCCAGGGAAAAAATAGAGGTGGCTACGCAAACACCAGTAAGCGTTTTTCAGGCTGGTAACCTCAATAATTTCCTCCCGGAATGGAATAACATTATGGAGAATTTAGCTATCCTTAGTCTACCGGAAGGTGTAAGAATACCTCTGATGGAGGAACCTATTCAAAATAGCATACCTTTCCCTTACTGATTTCACGGTTCAGAATGCGAGGCGTTAGATAAACAGGTAATTAAATTCTGTGAAAAAGCATCATAGAACAGGTACTACATGTAGCTGGGGAATTCATAAACCAAATGGGGATGTAATACTAATTTTAGATCTAACATTATTCAACAAATTTGTAGAGTACAAAGATTTAAAGATGTTTTCATTAGAAACAGCTAGAGACTTAGTTACACAAGGATCTTCGCTAGCCACTGTGGATCTCAGAGATGCATACTATACAGTACCAATCTATGAATTGGATCATAAATATCTCAGCTTTAGCTGGAACGACAAACTGTATGACTTCACGTGTATGCCTAATGGACTAGCTTGCTGTCCACACATTTTCACAAGGTTACTTAAACCAATATTTTCACAGATGGCTAGGGAAGGACATATTATGTTTCCATATATAGATGACTCATTTATTGTGGCACAAACACAACAACAATGCCAAACAGCAGTAGACAAATTATGTGAGACATTTAAAAAATTAGGTTTCTACATACATGAAACTAAATCAGTATTAACACCAACAAAGAAGTTAAAGTTTCTCGGATTCTTTATTGACACCACAGAAATGACCATTTCATTAACAGAACAAAAATGGTCGCTGAATCAGGGTAATTTCGACCACATTTGTTTTAAATGGGGCAAACCGGAAATTGACTTATTCACATAGCGCAATAACAAAAAGTTACCTAAATATCTGTCTTGGTATCCAGAACCAGAAGCCTGGAGAGTAGATGCATTTTCATTAATTTGGAATAATAAATTATATTACATATTCCCACCATTCAGCATTATCAGCAGATTGGCCAGGAAGATCAAGATGGATCACTCACATGCAGTACTGATAGTACCAGCATGGGACACACAACCATGGCTAGCAGCATTAACATTAGCAGCAAAAGACGTGCTCAGGTTCCCATGAGAAAGGAACAACCTACACCATCAGGGACCACTAACAGTCCACGGAGAAGTCTCAACCCCTTTTGGCATTCTTTTTCTAAGAAAACATTTAGAACAGTATGGTTTAGACAAAATTACACAAGAAAGACTCATTTCAAATGCGTGGAGGAAAGGAACGGTGAAATTATACACAAGTTATTTAAAGAAATGGGGACTTCATTGTCTGCTTAAAGGAGTCAAACCATTAAAACTACAATAGCCCAGATAGTAAGATTTCTAAGAATATTAGAAAATGAAGGGTTAGGATTTGGTGCAATTAATGCAGCAAGATGTGCACTTTCAATTATTCTACCAAGGATAGATGGACAAACGATTGGAAAGCATCAGGTAGTACATTGGTTCATTAGATCGGTGTATGATAGAAACCCACCCAAACCCAAATATAATAGGTTTTGGGATGTGACCATAGTATTTAAGTTATTTAAGTCATGGCCTAGTAATAGACATTTCTCAATGAAGGAACTAGGATTTAAGTTAGCAGTGCTATTACTGCTAGTGACGGGACAATGAAGCCAAACCATTGTGGCACTCTCACTCGATGGACTAGAGATAGATAAGGATGAGGCAGCATTCGGTTTAGAGACATTACTAAAGTTGAATCGCACAGGGGACCCATTGTCCAGTACATGTAAATAGTTTTCCAGAAGATAAACGGATATGTGTAGTTTCAGCCATTAGGGCTTATATATCCAAGTCACGCGGAATAAGGAATTCCAGGCAGCTACTAATCAGCTTTATCAAACCGCATGAAGCTATCTTTAGAGACACACTCGCAAGATGGGCCATCACGGTGCTTAAACAGGAAGGCATCGATACTGGACGCTATGCTTCCCACTCAACGTGTGGAGCCATGGCTTCTGCACACGCGGGGTAGAAGACAGCTAGATCATTTGCAAAACATTACAACAAATGACTAGAAAAGCCAGGCTGCCTGGCAACTCGCCTACTCACCAACTGAAGATGAGTGAGAAACAAATTTAATATTTTGCACTAAAAAATAATAGTATGATTACAACATTAAGTATAAAAGGATAAAAAATGAGATTACGTAAAATTCTCCCTGGACTACGAGTAGCCAGAGGCATAGTACAGAGGTAAAATAGTATAGTTATACGAATCTTACATGGGTACACATGATGGATAACTGGTGTTTTCCCTAGCCTCAGATAGTCATGGGTCAGGGACCACCCACCCTACCCGGCCACGACTATCACGTTTCGCTAGAACCAAAACGAAAACACAAAAGTATCCACACAAAACTAAGATAATTTGTTATCCTATAAAAGTATGTTAAGGATTGCTGGACCCGGATGTGCTTCCTTCTCCCTGACCCACGACTATCCGAGGCTAGTACCTGGGGGGAAAAATTCAGTTACCCATCATCTGTACCCAGGTAAGATTTGTATAACTATATATATATACATACATAATAACATGTAATATATATATAATGAAATTGATTATATCTTATATATACACATGTGTAGACATATGTACATATAAATAATACAATTTATTTTCAATATCATTTAGGTATATATACGTAGTTATTCAGAAAGGTGTGTGTATATATATATATATTATGGGAATATAAACAAGGACACTACTACATATCAGTTCCCTCCTCTATATTAGTTATTATCTATTATCCTACTGTAACAGGAGTTAGTTCCTGATTCTGCCACACTGGCACCACCTGCATGCGAGTGGGTCCTCGCCACCCTGATAGTGATACCAGCTGTGTCTGGTCACTACCGCCTCCAAACCTGCACAGAATCAGATTTACACATATAAATACATATATATTTCTGAATGACTACATGTATATACCTAAATAATGCTGAAAAATAAATTGTATTTCATATATATTTATATATATATATATATATATATATATATATATATATATTTATATATATATATATATATATGCATGTATAATATAAAACGTATATTTTCGCACCTTTCTCAATGACTATATCAATTCCTTCCACTCAAGTTATAATCAATCTAATATATTTATTTAACATTGGCCTTTTTGGTGGGTGGATGAGAACAACAAATTTGCAAAATATGATCTCTTTTTAGTATCCTTAATGTGTTTAAGTAGTTTACAATTAAGACTTTGAAAATTGTTCAAATGCTGTCTGGTCCACTCATTAGCCGCCCAGGGGAGATAGATGCTTAACGAAGAGGGGAGGATGTAATCTGGGGCTAGCATCTCAGTGCATGCTAGAAACTAGAATATGGCTATTGTCCACTGTAAAAGTAGTCCAAGACAATACAGTATATGAAGAGCTCTTTTCCAAAACGTGATAAGTGCCAATCCAAAAAATGAGTTTGCAGTGCCAATGCCAAGTTTCTAGATCGTATTTTGGAAAAGAGCTCTTCACATATATAAATACATGAAGAGCTCTTTATATATGTATGACAAGCTTTTTTCCAAAACACAATCTATGAACTTGGTATTGCCATTGCAAACCCATTTTTGGATTGGCAGTTATCACGTTTTGGAAAAGAGCTCTTTATATATATATGTATATATATATATGAGTCAGGATCACGAAAAGAGGCCAATTGGGGAAAGTTGTCGGCGTTGAGCATTGGGTGTCGGCGTCGAACAGTATAATTATAGTATAATTATAGTTTAGCATTGACAGAGGTATTGGAAAGCCTTAAATTTATCCTGAATGTAAAGGTAGAGAAAATACAACAACCTTATTTGTTTCTAGGATAATATAAAACAAAGAAATGCACTACACTTTAAGAATTGCGACGCTGACATCTGGTAAAGTTGTCGGCGTCAAACATTGGATGTTGGCGTTATATTTTTGTGAGGCTGACTAACTCTTCTCGCTGACCACAAACAGACCCTCCATTTTTAATTACTAAAAAGCTAAATTTCAAGTAAAATGTGCTGATTCATGGGTCACATAATCGGAAGTCCGGGCACCGGACGATCAGACCAACCAATGCTTCAGTAAGACCTCCTGCCGCCCTGGCTGCTCAAGCAGTCTTTTATACTGACAAGTGACAGATGCATGATCTTTATACATTTAATAATATGTGCATTAAAAAGGTGTATAAAAACATTAATAATAATATCAAGCAGTGAATGCCTAATATGGTGTTTGAGCTCTGTGGGATTCAGATTGAGTTCAGCAATGAAAGATCTCTGCGATTTTGCGGATTTCCGCGATTGTTCATATTAATGGATTAACGTTCAGAAAATTCCAGTCACTCTCTTTAAATAGAACTACTATTCGGTTATATTTCAATGATAACATTTGTGTAGTTAACAAAATATATGTGTATAGGTGTGTATGAACATATATGTGTATATATATATATGTATATATTATATGTATATATTGTATACATTTATAATATATATTATATATACTATACATTCTATATATATATTATATATATTATATATATATTATAATATAATATATATATATAATGTAGCCCCTGTATAATATATATGATATATATTTAAAGAAAATAGCAATTGTTAGGGAATTGATAAATGAAGTCCATTCTGTTTTTTTTCTGATGTTTTAGTATATTTTATGAAGAGCAAATCCACTAGTGATATTAATCTATACTTACATGTAAGTGTGTGGTGTGTTTAGTGAGGTTAAACTGCAACCTATTTTAGGAATGTTACAAATTATTTGAAACCACGTGACTTGAGTGTACTGCCCTGCTAGTTTTAAGTAATATAAGATAGTATAATAATGAAGTTTAAGTAATATAAGATAGTATAATTGGCATATATATATATATATATTATATATATATAAAATTAATTTATTATTATATATATACAGTAATATAGTAATATGAATCTTCATATCAGCTGTTTCCAATGATTCCTAAGGATATTATCTATACACATGTATTGTTGAATGTTTATAATATATGTAAATAAAATTGTTGACTATAATCAAAGCGTCTGTTTTCTTATTTGCTTGTGGATTTACCCGATTAAAATATATTTAGATTATACATCTCTATTTTTCTTTTAACCTCATAAGACATAGATACCAGTTTGTTCATTCTTTTGAAAACCATAACGGTAAACCCCAAACATTCAACGATACATGCCTTAGTTCTTGTATGTTTGTGTTTCCTCGGTGTCTCCGTTCTTTATTTCCTTATTTCCGTAGTATCCTTTGGAATAACGCGCATGTTTGCTTTACCCCCTCCCTATCCCACCTCGCCTGGTGAATGGTAGCGTCTGACCTTGATTGACCCATTAAAACGTAGACCCTGACTTGCACCCTTGGCTTAGGATAATAGTTGCATAATCCGATAGTTTAGAATTTCTGACATTTAAAAAAATAAATATAAACGGTTAATCTACATTAATTTAGCTTGGAGGAACTGATTAAAAATGGTGAAAACTTGCTGAATTATCTTTGGTGTGCATAACGAAAGGTTTGTGACTTGCAGCGGTGACATTTAAAATTGTATGAAACTAACTTTAATATTGGTGATTTTCTGACATTTAAAAAATACAATATATATTAGGTTAATCTACTTTACTTTAGCTTTGAGTAACTGATTGAAAATGATGAAAACTTGCTCAATTAATTTTGGTGTGCACACCGAAAGGCATGTGACTTGCAGTTGTGTCACTTAACATGTTATTGAACTAACTTTTATATTTCTGAATCGCTAAGAGCGCTGGTTCCCATCTGGAAGTTTCGGGGGTTAGAATCCTGTCGAGTCAAACCAATGGCATACAAAATTCATGTGTATCGCTACCCAAACGTGTGCTCGGTATTACTAAGCTATGACAAGGACTGGTTAGCTCAGTATCAGGATAATGTGACCAACTGGTCTCCCAAATGGGGCAGCATAATAAAGTCACTTACCTTGAGTGCGCCCTGTCACAAGCCGACATCTAATCCTAGTATGACCTTATATGTTGCTAGGACTTAGAACCATAACAAAATTCAGGTATTTTATTGTTTGCTGCATAATCCGATGAAAGTTTGGAAACCAAAACCCATAATTAGAGTAGCCTACATAGCCAACTTAAGCCGTGTTTACACGGGCGAGTTAAAACGGCTCAAATAATGCGCCTTGCCTAGTTCGCCTCACATTTGCCATGTAAACGCTCCACTGAAGTGAATTAGGGCTGATTCGATTCATATGATTCACTTTATGTAAACTGCCTCGCTAGGTGGTTTATATAAAGCGAACTAGCTTAAGCATGTCACACGCATGCGCAGTCGAGACCTGAGTTTGTTTATTTTCCGGTTGATCAAAAGTGCATATTATATAATTTGGTCTATGAACCTGCTAGAGGTGCACATATATTTTTTTCATGATTTATTTTAAGGTTTTCACTGCCCAGCAGAAGTTATGACCGTTCCAAAACAATATGATTCAGTCCATACTACTAGGTCAACCCCTCTCCGTGGGACGTCGACGACCCAAACAGGCGCTGGTAGTCTGGACTTGCTCTCCAACTTAGATACTTGAGCTCATTAAATATTTATCATAGTTTGGTGTTATTGTGCTACACTGCTCCATTCGAAACCATGTAAGCAAAGCCTACGTCCAGCATTTTGAGGTTCAGGGATGTAAGCTTTCCACGATTTCGTGGATTTTCAAAACCAAAGCAATTATCGAGATTTAATTCTACATATCTAACTAAGATACTTATGCACTAATTAAACATTTGTTGCCACATAGAATAATAATGAGGCAATTTAATATAATCTGTAATTGCAGAAGCCTATGATGTCAGAATGTTGATGTCCTTGCCAACGTTAATTTAGAATGTTTGCACTTCAAATATCTCAAAAGTTGTCCATTTGAATTCAAAGTTACTTCAAACTAAATAGACCCCTTTCAATGTTTATAAACATTGTGATTGCGCACACAGCTTGGCTGCAGAACGAATGCACACTGCCATTGAGTTTGCCAGTACGCGCAATGCAAAACGTCTTATTTGATTCAAAATTAATAGAAATGCAGAACCTTAACCGTATACATTTAATATAATTTGTGTGTCAAACATGTTTTCTATATGTATTCCAAGCGGTTTGTTTCTAGGTGGTGTGGTTTTAGAGAGATTTAACTTTTTCTGTATGAAGATTGCTCACGGCCATTGACTTTGCCGATACGCGCAATTCAAAACTTCAATTTTATTCAAAATTAATAGAAATGATATTGCACTTTTTCTGTATGAAGATTGCTCACAGCCATTGACAATGCATTGAGTATGCCAATACATACAGTTCAAAATGTCAATTTTATTCAAAATTAATAGAAATGCAGAACCCTAACCTTATAAATTTAATATAAACTGTTTGTTGAATATGTTTTCTATATGTGTTCCAAGTGGTTTGTTTCTAGTTTGTTTTGAGAGAGATTTCACTTTTTCTGTATGAAGATTGCTCATGGCCATTGACTCATTGAGTTTGCCGATATGCGCAGTTCAAAACGCCAATTTTATTGAAAATTAATAGAAATGCAGAACCCTAACCTATGAATTTAATATAATCTGTTCGTTGAGTATATTTTCTATATGTGTTCCCAGCGGTTTGTTTCTAGATGGTGTGGTTTTAGAGATATTTAACTTTTTCTGTATGAAGATTGCTCAGGGCCATTGTCAATGCATTGAGTTTGCCGTTACGTGCAGTTCAAAATGTAAATTTTATTCAAAGTTAATTGAAATGCAAAGCCCTAACCTTATAAATTTAATATAATCTCATAGTTGAATATGTCTGCTATATGTGTTCCAAGCAGTTTGTTTCTAGGTGGTGTGGTTTTAGAGATATTTCATCTTTTCTCTATGAAGATTGCTCATTGCATTGGATTTGCAGTGTGACAGTGTGTCGTCCTGCAGCCAATCAGCGCACGCTCTGACCTAAATACCTATGCTGACGTCATATGAAATAGGTCTATAAGGTAGATTATAACGATCAACCTAATAATGTTATATCAGAAAATGAAAGAAACTTAAAACCATCAAACTACGCAACTTTAAGTTAAACCTTCAAAATAGTTACGTCAAAGGAAAGTAAAGAAGATTATAATGATAATATAAGTACACTGACCTAATAATATGGAAGCAACCTATATCAAATATTCACCTCTATTCAGGGTGAAGGATGACTATATTTTAAAGCCGAGCAAAAACTACTTCGATAAGGATCCACTGTAAACAAGCTAGGGAGGTTTTGGTTCCAGTGTCGCAGTTTCAGCGCCCGGTCAGTTTCAGCGCCCGGTCAGTTTCATGCGCATGCGTCAAAATCTAACATCATCGTCAATAACCTTATAAATTTAATATAATGTTTTTGGTAAAGATGTTTTCTACATGTGTACAAAGTGATTTGTTTCTAGGTGGTGTGGTTTTAGAGATATATCACTTTTCCTGTATTTTCTGTATGAACATTGCTAGCGACCATTGACAATGCCTTGAGTTTGACGGTACGCGCAGTGCAAAACCTTAGTTTTATTCAAAATTAATACTAATCAAGAACCCTAACCTTATAAATTTAATACAGTCTTTATGGTAAAGATGTTTTCTATATGTGTACCAAGCGATTTGTTAATAGGTGGTGTAGTTTTAGAGATATTTCACTTTTGCTGTATTTTCTGTATGAAGATTGCTCACGACCATTGACAATGCCTTGAGTTTGAGTCTATGCGGGCGGTGGAAACTGACCGGGCGTTGAAACTGCGACACCAGCATACAGTGTTTATCTATATTGGCATAACATTGATGAACTGCGATAGATTGCCATTATACCAAAGATGGCGGCCACTAACTTCTCTTCATTCAAATTGTCAGGTTCATTAATTTAAATGATCTAACCAATTCTGCACTTCAAAAGTTGGTTGGTTGAGTGTTGGAGCTTTACATCCTGGCAACATATATGGGTCGTTCTCTGAAACTGCGCCCACTTTTGCGATATGGAAGCCAAAAGTGAAAACATTCCGAATAATAGCAGAAAGCATTCCAAATAATAGAACCCATATTTACATGAAGGTCTACATCTTATGGATATGTCAGAGTTTAAAAAAACTATTTCACTTTTTGATTTTGATCTTATGCAAATTAAGGACTATGTTAAAATGTCCCACCTAACATGGAAATTAAACACACATCTAGAACATCATTTTACCTAGATAAAGGATTCACCCTGTACTCGCAGTATACGGGTGAATACCAGCCCGATATAAAAGCAATCGAAAAAGCGGGGAAATGAAATGAGAGCCTAAATCTACAATCTACAAAGCATACTTATTCTTTATATATGTCTTAATATTTCCCCGCTACTTTTGAGTTGAAAAATATAACAAAACATATAGTTTAATAGAATTTAAAGGTGCAATCGATGGCGTTCTATGGCCGCCATCTTGTCTTTTTGCATTCTCTCCCATTTCACCAACTCTGTGCTGATATAAGTACCCATTTGATACTGGAGGCAGGCATTCTACTTCCTGTTCCATACTAAAGCTATTTTCGCCCATATTTACACTACATTGTCATTCACCTGTGTACTACAAATACAGGGTGAATCTTTTATCTACATTTTACCATACAGAATACATTCAAGCAAGATCTTATCGATTAGAGTTAAGCAGCAAAATGATGTCTTACAAGAAAAAGTTTAAACAAAGTTGAAACAAAAGGTTTGTTTCAATTCTGATGTAAATTTATGAATATGACAATTCTCACTTTAGCACAAAATCATATAAGCATACTTTTATGCATTTTGTGGGATAGATTAAATACATATATATTATTGCTACCATGCTTAATAACAAGAGGCAGCAATAATCATTTGAATTGCCATTAATAAAAAAAAAAAAAATTATGTTCTTCATAACATGGACACCGAATATGTGGTACCGTAACCAGCTTCACAGAACGACCCATATATATTTGTGTGTATATATATACACATATATATATACATATATACATACACATACACACACACATATATATATCTGACCATCTGAGCAGGTCTGGATGCGGTACTAACCAGATGCAGCTCTGGTATCAGGGTTGACAGGAGCCACTCACATGCAGCACCATAGTGGCAGAAGCGGGAACTAACTCCTATGACAGTAGGATAGTAGGTAATAACTAATATATAGAAGACAACTGATAAGTGTTAGTGTCCTTGTTTATATTCCCATAATAGACTATAGAGCACATATATATATATAATCACAGTGGCAGATGAACCATAAAGGCCTGTAGCTATGACCCAGCATGCCGATGTCGCGGTTTAAATTCTCAGTGGGTTTAGAGTCTACGCTCGGGGTTCTGCGCATGCGTCAAATCGAACAGCATTTCAGCGTATTCAATTAATCAACTCAGGTGACCCAAGCGACTTTTTGATGCACAAATGTGACGTCATCGCTCGAAATAGCGAAATAGTGAATGGTAGACAGGAAGTGTGAACACTTATTTGTCTCTCAATTTTGCTTGAGTGCAAGAAGTATTCCGGTTCCAAGATTCGAACCAGTTACCCTCTGATCGTGAGACCAACACTCTTCCATCTGACCTATAGAGGAACTGCTCCTAGCCAACCCCAGCCAAGAGGTGGGTTAAACGTTTTGCACACGGCGCGTGTTTTTGTCAACTCCACTTGCAGTGTTCTATTTGAATTTTTAGGAACTCGGGTGACCTGAGTCGTGTTAATCGAATACGACAAATATTTAAGATTAAATAAAGCACAGCTTCGTGTATGTGTTTTTACCATCCCCCCTACCTTTTCCCGTGTAAGCTGAAGCTGTGCCCCGGCATGCTGGGTTGCAGCTTCAGTTTTGTACTAGACCAGAGGAACTAGGTATACCCTAGAAAAAGAATTCACCCAGACTCTCAGTACACGGGTGAATACCAACCCTATATAAAATCGGTCGAAAAAGCGGGGAAATGAAATGAGAGCCTAATTTCACAATCTAAGAAGCAACATTTATTCTTTGCATATGTCTTCATATTTTCCCGCTACCTTTGAGTTGAAAAATATAATAAAATATCTAGTTTAATCAGATTTAAAAGTGAAATCGACGGCGTTCTATGGCCGCCATCTTGTCTTTTTGCATTCTCTCCCATTTCACCAACTCTGTGCCTATATATGTAGCCATTTGATCCTGGAACCACAGTTTCTAGTTCCTGTACCATACTAATACTATTTTCACCCGTATTTACACTACGTTGTCGTTCACCCATGTACTACAAGTACCAGGTAAATCTTTTATCTAGGTATACCCGTATTAAATGCATTTCTTGATGGAGGATTTATTTGACAGAAACATTTGAGCATTTGCAAATATTACTTATAGCAGCATAGGCCAATGAAAACATCAAATTTTCGGAAGCAAAACACTCATCTAAATTTTATGCTGTATATCCAATTTAGATATTGGTGCACTTATTAAGGATTTATTGCTGGGGATTGAAGGGAATCCTATGTCAATTTAATAGAACTTGTTACTGCTGAAGCCTTTGCTGTCAGAATGTGTATGTGCATGCCAACATTTATTTGCCATGTTTTCAATTCAAATATCTTCATAGTGAGTCATTTCAAATGGAAGTTGCTTAATTCAAACTAAAGTAATGTAGACTATAATGATAAACCTAATATCTTTATAGCGAATGGTAGACAGGAAGTGTGAACACTTATTTGTCTCTCATTTTTGCTTGAGTGCAAGTTAAATAAGCAACACAAGGAGGAATTAGTAGCATGTGGTGAATAAGGGGTCAAATTTCCCTGGATCATCAGCCCATGCTTTCTCTAATCTATTCTTGAATGAATTAATTGACTCCGCATCAATAACATTTTGTGGGAGACTGTTCCATATATTTATGATCCTGTTTGAGAAACTATGTTGCCTTAACTTTGAAATGGCTCTGGGTTTTACTAGTTTGAGAGTATGGCCCCCCGACTGCCTTCTCTTTTATTCAAGGTGAAAAATTTGTTCATATCTATTTGATCAAAACCCTTCATCATTTTAAATACTTCAATTATGCCACTTCTTTTCCTTCTGTCGGAAAGGGTAGGAAGTTTCAATTCCCTCAGCCTTTGTTCATAGGGTAGTTCCTTTATAACTGCAACTAATTTCGTTGCACATCTCTGAACCTTTTCGATCTCCGGAATATCTTTCCGAAAATATAAAATAAATTATAAAATAATCTCAGTGACATAAAACCATCGGACTATGCAACTTTCATATCCAGTGGCTATCATAAGTCACCTTATTTCCACCTTTCTTCTGTTTGTTCGTCCTATTGTATGACCTTCTTTTTAATTCAGTCCTGATATGACCTTAGATGTTGCCAGGACGTAAAACTCCAACAAACAAATCTTTATAATTATTTAATAAACATTTTTTTTTTTTTAAACAATTTTAACGTAGACCGAAACCGGGCTTAAAATCACAGAACCCAAACAGGAAGTGGCAGAAACTACCCAGAGTGACGTTCTAGCAGCGAGCCCGGAAGTGACCAGGATGCCTACGTCATTTGTGACGTCAGTGGAAACAACGAGACCGACGTCAGAGGTGGCTGCAGATGTCCCAGGTGAGATGGATTTAAACTGTAAAACTTAAAGTTGCATAGTCCGATAAAAACATCAAATTTTCTAATCTAAAATACATATCTAGATTTGAACATACATATTTAACGTAGAGACCGAAAAGGAAAGTTTCTTTTATTTAACGACGCCTCTAGAGCATATTGATTTTTATCATCAGCTATTGGACGTCAAGCATATGGTCATTCTGACATATTTCTTTGAAGGAAATCCACCGTCTCTGCCACATAGGCTACAATATAGATACCGGTGCACGGAAGTTATTAAGTATTTGGTGTTGCATAGAATGGCATGCTAGGTCAATTTAATAAAAACCTATTACTGCTGAAGCCTATTTGGATCAGAGTTTTGAGAAGCGCGCCAAGATTAATTTGGCATGCTTACACTTCAAATATCCCCTAAGTTATATTTAAGCAAAGTTACCTCAAACTAAAATAAGGTAGAGTATAATGATCAATCTATATTATCTCAGCAAATGACAGAACCTCAAAGCCATTGGATTATGCAGCTTTAACTCATAGAGATTATATTTGCACCAACACTTGGAAGTTGTACAATATGTTGGTATTGAATGCGACTATTCCACATTCTGCTCAAATGTGTGGATTTCATGGCTTTGCGTCAACACTTTTTAAATGTAAATAGCAGTTGAGAACCTCCTTGCCGATGTAAAACACAAACCAATCTGAGAGTTCCTAAAAATAACTGGGCTCTATCGCCTCCTATAATTTAGGCACATTTTTGTGGGTTAGGTTAGGGCAAGGACTGGTTAGCACAGTATCAGGCTAATGTGACTGACTGTGTGGGATATCGGGTCATGGTGCCAACGGCCTGGTCTCCCAGTGGGGCAGCACTATAAAGTTGCCATGAGTACGCACTGTCACAAGTCGGTGCCTGTTCTGATATGACCTTAGATGTTGCTAGTACATAAAACAACAAACAAACAACGGTAGAAGTATTTGAGAGAAGGCTGGATAAACATTGGAGAGGACACCCACAATTATATGACTTCAGGGCTCCGTCGACCTCCATATGTGTGCACAAAATAGTTAATTTTTATCATTACGAGCTGGCATTAGAGGACTAATAGGGCCTAGACCAGCCAGAAGAAGATCTGTAAGGTAATTTGTAAGTTCAAACAAACAAACAACAAACAAACAACAAACAAACAACAAACAAACTCTTTTGGTCCTCGTCTCTTCATCGCTTCATCTCTTCATCTCTTCATGTCCTCAGATGGTGGTGGCCTGCTGCTGCTCTCCCAGGAGGAGTACGCTGAACACCGCTCGCCCATCATCCAGTGTCGATTCTCCCGCCAGGGGCACTGCGTCGCCACCTCGGACGTGGACGGCGTCGTCAAGTAAGAACCATTTCGTTTACTTAAACTTGATCTCGTGTAGAAGGTCTGGAGTTTCAAATCCGGCCGAGTCAAACCGATGACTTACAAAGTCATATTATCCTTACAGGTCTAGCCTAGCCTAGCGCTCGGCATGACTGGGATAGGGCAAGGACTGATTAGTTCAGTGTCAGGATAATGTGACTGACTGGGATATCAGGTTGCGGTGCCAGCGGGCTGTTCTCCCATTGGGGTGGCACTATAAAGTCGCCACGAGTGTGCATTGTCACAAGTCGGTACCCGCCTGGGAGACCAGGCCGCCGGCACCATGACTCGATATCCCAGTCACATTATCCTGATGCTGTGCTAACTAGTACTTGTCCTATTCTATTAATGCCAAGTGCCAGGCTAGCTAGCAAAAAGTATCAATTTTATAAGTCATTGCTTTCACTCGACTCGAACTCCCCATCTCCCGCACGGAAAGCCTGCACTCTACCGATTCGGCCACCGCGTCCAGTCCATTAGGAATAGTTTAAGACACATAAGCAGACAAGACTATACAATGGACCCTATATATAATAATATCTGTTTTGCATGTTATGCAATACATACTCTCTGGTAAAAAAAAGACCATATGCACAGATAATATTGAATCAAATCATGCATAATATGAACTTTATTTTTTCAGAGTATGGGGACTGCAGCCGTCACCAGTTACCATAGCAACTATCATGTCAAAGTCTGTATTGCTGTCGCTAGAATGGGCCGAAAACAAAGACAGATTAGTGAGTATATCAATTTGAAAAAACCCACACCAAACAAACTAATATATATATTATTCCAAATACTGGATATTTTTTCGCAAATTCAAAATAACCATCTAGATAACAAATATTTCTATCGTGTGTAGGATTATAGCTTCAAAGACCAATACTTACTTTTGTATTTCTGCTATACTTGTTTAAATAAATATATTAGATGGTTCATTATAATCTACCTTAGATCAATTCTAGGCCAGCGTTTTGCCTTTTAGATATCATGGTTTCATCGGATTATGCAGCTTTAGTTCAATCAAATTCCCAACAGTTTGTCGATAGAAAGCCCAAGCCTACACTTTTACCGACCCAAGGGATTTTTAACCTCCCACACCACATAGACATGGTATGAGAGCAACTGGCCTTTGATGATGCTGTAAGTTATACACAGCGGTGGAAATCCAAATTGGCAAAGGTGGGACCACAGGGAATCGAAACACTGACCTTAAGATTAGGAGTCTGACCTAGAAAAAAGTCAGACACTCTAACCACTCCGCCACAGAGAACACCACAAACTTAATTATAATTTGTTTATTATAACGCGACTATAATTTTGTGTTCTTCTTGCAGTTGCTACTAGGTAACAAGGCTTCAAGTGTCCGTTTATTTGATGTGAAAGAGAAGAAAACAATCGAACAAGTCACAGTTGACACCAATTTTCCACGGTGAGTAAATCTACAAGGCAGAGTTGTAAACCACTGCCTTGTGGTACAGGTTCTTGACAGAACCGAAGGCTAAGGGAGCAAACCCTGAACAGAAAACCATGTCACTGTGGCATCAAGGGCGGTTGATGTATGGAATTCTCAATATCTCCCGACCAGCCACTGCAGGGACAAATAGTTTTGCGCCTGTCTGGACATGTTCTTGCCGGTGTGAAACCTCTCTTTGCTTCCTGAGAGAGTGCCGCTGGTAACTTCCAAAAGCCAGCAGCACTTCAACACTTTTGCAGGCAGCTTTCATGAAGTGTAAATGGAGAGTGGCAGTCAAGTAATGAAATCAGTCTTTGTCGCATCGCGACCGACAGCATGATGATGATGATGATGAATACTATTACCTCAGATGTGACCATATATTTGAGATTTAAATTTAGGTACAAAGATACTATTGAGTTGAGTTGATTTGAGTTGTATTCAACAACAAACATGTAATAAGATAAACTGTATGGCTGTCCCAAAGGGTGATCTTCCAGCTGAGCAACCAGTGTTGCATTAAATTAATGTTCACAATTATGCAAAATACATTTGTAGAATTGCTAAAGCTCAAATCTGTAGTTGTGTCGGCAGGCTATAGTGAAATCAATACAGACAAAGAGAAAGGAAGAGTATAAAGTGTGAAAGAAGAGAGAGATTCAAACCCTCTGGTTTATTATTTATATGGTACATGGGTTCATTGTAGAGTATCACCCCACCCCTTTCCCCCAATGGGAAACAAGCATTCATAGCTCTACCAATAGGGATCCAGCATTCCTGGTCCCCATGGTTACCAGTGATCTGCCCACCACCACCAAGCCGTGTGGCTCCCCTGGCCACCCCTGCATTGAGCCTGAGTGTGGTGATCCTAACGAGCAGAGGGGGGAGGGGGTAGGCCCTGAGTGCCCCTTACACACAGCCCTGCCAGCACCACTATGTCTATTTACATCTCACTCAGGCACCACCAGCACCTACATATACACATACATGCACCTGGTCACGTATACCCGATCAGTAATAGAAAATTTGCATTCCCCCACCAATGCATTAAATCGGAATATTTTACACATTGTTACAAAAAATCGGCAATTGAAATCTTTACCTCGAATCAGATACCTCAGTCTTTATTACATTTTAGATTCAGACCCTTTTGCAATATGGATGGATATAGGCATATACGATTGATTCATTTAAATTTAGATTGTTAGAATTTGCTGGTGAAGGTTACTGATACAAAAGAAAACAAAGATCACTTGAAATATAAACAGCTTAGATCAAAGAGAACATGGCTCGCATATGGTCTACGATATGAAATTAATCAAATCCTTTTAAGGGCCACTAACATGACCGACACAACTTTAGCCTACTTATTCATAACCTAACTTAATCATAAATGTCATGAGTGAATATACACACAGTCACCATCTTTATTCAGTCAAAAGTCGGTAGGCTGGCGCATCTTAATATATATAACTTCGCATATTGCTAATACGTAAAATGTTGATTGAACAACAAATAACAAACGCTACTCTGGGTAAGGGTGAATCTTTTATCTATGTAGCCACAAATTAATATTTTGAAGTCATTCATTTGACTTGGTGGGAGCCCACAAACTGTCATAATGGAAGTAACCCCTCAACATATGTGGCCACCCCGTCTGATCATGCCTGTTCCCATTCACTGTTTTTTTATTCAGTCATTTTTCTATTAATTATTAATTAGGGTCATCTCAATATCGGCCAATCCGTGCGGACATACATTTGCCGTCTCTGCTGCCGTCAGGGGGCGTGGTGGTGGGACACTGAGGATTTGGGATCTGGCTTACATGAAGCCTAAGGTAAGCCTGCCTAAATGCAAAGACAATGTACGACAAGACGTGCCACTCAGCGCTTTCCCGTGAAATACAACAAACAAGGTAATTGGACATGTCCCCTATGCCAGCCTGACTGCTGTGTCATTGATACAAGGGAACAGGTTCCCTAGCCCACCCTGACTGCTGTACCATCAAAGACAATGTATGACAAATATGGTGTATTATCTCCTAATATTAATAATGAAAACAATATTATAGTATAGTGAAGTTCAAACATACTTTAAGCACTTTAATCTGTGCCATATATACATAAAATGTATGATTATGTCTGAGTATGAAAACTACTACCACACCTGATCAAAGACAATGCACCTTGTTTGCCATGGGATGGCGCCACTGAATCATTATTTCAGAAATTCCTATATGAAAGTTCTGAGTGGTGCGTTTTGTTATACATTGTCTTTGATTCTATGTACATATTTTTGTGTATTTCTTTTTGTAAATGGTCTGTTCATTGGAAACAGTATCTATTTACTCATCGCTGGGCTTCCATCTATGAGGTAAATATAGAACATCTGAACAAATATCTTAAAAGATGAACATGAGAACTAACCTGCCCTAGTGTCCCCCCCCCACCTCGCTCCACCAACTCCATCCTAATATGACCTTAGATGTTGCCAGGACTTAACACTCCAACAAGCAACCATCAGCATCGAAACCCCCGCTCTCCTTCTGCCTCCCTTGTGTGCCCATTGCCTACCTACTAATAATCAAACACGACTTATATATGCCTGCTTCTGTCTCTTTCCCCTCCTCCTCCCCCTCCTCCTCCTCTCCATCCACCTCTCCATCCTCCTCTTGAGTCTAACAATGCACCTTAAAACAGGGATCCCATTTTCTCAGCGAAAGCGCTGATTTAAGCGAAAAGTGAATTTCCAAATCAGCGAGGAAAAAGTCCTGTCTGCGAGAAAACGTTTACTTTGAATTATTTGTCAGTCTTGTAGTCTTAAAGTACTTCGGATTTCAAGGCGAAAATATGTCCAAGTTATGTGCCAGATTGCATAATTTTAATTGTAGGTTTAAAAACAATGCCGGGGGGGGGGGAGCATGCCCCAGGCCCCCCTAGTTTTTCCAGGGATATTTTATTTTTGTCACTGGGACCCCTGTTAAAATAAGCTAAATTCCCTTCATTTGACAGAACAACCTTATCTTGGCCCCAGTGTCAATCTTCTCCTCCGCCTCCCCCTCTTCCCCGCTCCTCTTTCTTGCTCTGAGCCTAACATTGCACTTTGACATACATTCTAAATGTCCTTCGTGTGACAGAAAACCCTTATCATGACCCCAGTGTCTCTCTTCTCGTACTCCTCCTCCCCTTCTCATGCTAAGCCTAACATTGCACCTTAAAATACGCTAAATGCCCTTTGTGGGACAGAACACCCTTGATGCGGATTCCGAGGGACACCAGTTTGACAGGGACACTTCCATTCAAATGCATTGTTAACTGCCGTGAGCAAATCTTCATACAGAAGAAGTCAAATATCTCCCAAATTACACCATCTAGAAACAAATCGTTTGGTACACATATAGAAAACATCTTTACCATAAAGACTATATTAAATTTATAAGGTTAGGGTTCTTGAATTCTATTATTTTTGAATAGAACTAACGTTTTGCACTGCGCGTAGCGTCAAACTCAAGGCATTGTCAATGGCCGTAAGCAATCTTCATACAGAAAATACACAAGAAGTCAAATATCTCTTAAATTACATCATCTAGAAACAAATCGTTTGGTACACATATAGAAAACATCTTTACCAAAAACATTATATTAAATTTATAAGGTTAGTGATGATGCTGTTCGATTTTGACGCATGTGCAGAAGCGATGTGTCCCTCGCAAACTGGTGTCCCTCGGAATCCGCAACACCCTCGTTCTGACCCCAGCTTCTATCTCCTCCTCCCCACCCTCTCCTTCTCGTGCTAAACCTAACATTGTACATTACCATATGCTAAATGTCCTTCATGTGACAGAACAACCTTGTCCTGACCCCTGCTCCGACAGCAGTGAATGACATAACCCACAGCCGGCAGGGCCAGCTTCTACTGACGGGTGCTGCGGATGGAACTATCAGACTCTTTGGTGAGTGCTTTCTTCTCACAAGGCGGTGCTGAAAGGCTCACGGGCTTCTTACCTGGTTGGGATAAAGTCTTTTTGAAGTTTCTAAAATGTATTTACATGTATGTATATTTATATATCTGTGTATGCAAACTGTTGAGTTTTCGGACGCTGTGGCCGAATCAGTTAGAGCACAATCTTCTCACGTGGAAGGTCGAGAGTTGGAATCCTGGCCGAGTCAAACTAATGACTTAGAAAATTGATACTTGTCACTACCAAGCCTGTCGCTCTAGTTTACTAGGACAGGGCAAGGACTGGTTAGCTCAGTATGAAGATAATGTAACTGAGTGGGAAGTTGAGTCATGATCCTGGTGGCCTGATCTCCCAGTGGGACAACAACCATGAAGTGATTACTGTTACAAGTCGGTACCCATCCTGATATGACCATAGATGATGAAATGAGTGAGTGATATAAATGTGCAGAACATATGGTATTTTGGGGTTGATGCTAATGGGAAATATTACACCTAGAGTAGGATTCAAACCAGCGCTTGTTCCCATTCAGAGGCTAGCATATTAACCATTAGATCATCTAGGCTCCCTAATGCAATCAACCTATCCATGGCTACCTGTGTATGTGACTCCTTGCCTCAGAGGTCAGCGCTGATTACTATCCTTGCCGCGCTAAATTGTGAGTCTACACTAGTACCTATCTTCAACAGACAACTCTGCATCCAGACCAATATTGTCCTGAGATAGCAAGTGTCTTATAATAGGAGTGATAATCAAATGAGGACAATTCAGTAGGCCTACATTGAAAAGTTAAATGGCAGAGGTTCGCTAATCACAGGGTTGCGCAAATCCCAGTCAACGCCAATCCAACATTTTAATTAAAATAAATCTTTTTTACCTGAAAGTAATTTTAATTCTCGTTAATTCTACTTTTCTTGTGATGAAATGATTATGGAGCAATGAACTAAGAAATGGGAATGTAAAATGTTGTTTTGTTTTTAAGCTTTCATTCCAAAGTTTATCTCAATTTTTGGATTGGCGTTTATGTGGTTTTGCGCCTAAACTCTTCACTTGTTTATTTTCACAGATGTGAGACTGGCTGAGTGTGTGGCCAGTTGGCCTGCCCACAATGGGGATGTGTACACTGTGATGTTCACACCTGATGAGGCAGCCTGTTACAGTATGGGTGCAGACGGAAAGGTAAGGCTCTAAGTGTGAAGTTTTGTCTTTCACACACATCTCTTTAAAAATCAAACAAACAATGGTTTAAAATCTGATCTCTTATACCCAATCCTTATATAGTGTGAATAAATACCAATGGTTTTGAATCTGATCTTTCACACTTATCCATTAATGCATAAATATTAATGGTTTTGAATCTGATCTTTCTCACCCATCCCTTATATAGAATGAATAAATACCAATGGTTTTCAATATTGATTTTTCACACTCATCCCTTATATAGAGTGAATATATACCACTGATTTTGAATCTGATCTTTCACACTCACCCATTAATGCATAATTATTAATGGCTTTGAATCTGATCTTTTTTTATCCATCCCTTGTGGCCAATGGTTTTGAATCTGATCTTTCACACCCATACCTTATATAGAGTGAATAAATGCCGATGATTTTGAATCTGATCTTTCACACTCACCACTTAATACGTCAATTCCAATTTTTAATTTTTTATTATTATTTTTTTCTAATTGAGGTTGTATTTATACTGTCCATAGCATATAAGCCTGGGTATTCAGGCTTGTTTTCAATGCTGGCCAGCTGTAGTGTTGGTGTTATCTTATCACACAGTAGCTGCATTCCAATGTTTTTTAATCTAATCTTTCACACCCATACCCTATATAGAGTGAATAAATGCCAATGATTTTGAATCTGAACTTTGACAGTCATCAATTAATGTAAATATTAATGGTTTTGAATCTGATTTTTCACACCCATAGCTTATATAGAGTGAATAAATAACAATGGTATTAAATGAATAACAGATTATGGTCTGTGTTTCTGAAGTATTCATGTATGGGTTTCTGACTGTTTCGGTAAAAGAGAAAAATAGAGAGAAAATAGAAACAGGGTGGAAAATAGAGAGAACATTAAAAAAAAATAGAATAATTGAGAAAAAAGATAGGAAAAAAAATAGAGAGAAAAGTAGAAAAAAAAGAGACAATGCAGAGAGAGAAAATAGAGAACAAAATCAGAGAGAAAAAAGAGATAATCATGTGATGTGGTTTACTTCAGATGAGCAGGTGGAGTCTGGTCCGACCGGGGTGCAAACTTGCTGACCTCAGCATACATCCGGGTGCTGCGGGCCCCTTTGTGCTCACTGGAGCTGCTGGTTACCGCCAGGTGCAAACTGCAAAGGGACAGCTGTTTGCACAGGAGCCCTCCGGGGAGTACATCCTCACATGCGCACAGAACACCGGACTTGTCTACAGGGTGGGTTCATCACTGCTGTTGCTGTTGTTGTTTGTGGTTGTGTTGTTGTTGGTGGTAGTGGTGTTGGTGGTGTTGGTGGTGTAGTTGTTATTTTTACAAGTGGGCCTATATAACATTTGACCTGGTCGAGTCAAACCAATGACTTAAAAATGTATACTTGTCCGCCACAGAGAACACCACAAAGTGAATGTGTGTGTGTGTGTGTTGGTTTGTATGTGTGTTTGCAAAATGACTCTGCTGCCTTAGAATAATCTCAAAATAGTTATATTTTATAGTTTTTATTGTTTACTTCAATGAATTGTTTTTAAACAAATTTCATCGGTGAATAGTACTATCATTCAGATTTTTTTTAGCTTGACAGGAAACTATATGATTGTGAGTTTACAAAATTCATGAGTGTTCATTGACACAAAATTGATATTATGCTTTTACATGTAAAAGCGATGGTTTGAACAAAAACAAACATTTCTCGCCATGAATATGGCCTATGCTGCCGATACGGCGTAAAGCAACAACCAATCAATCAATCAAGTTTACTTATTACATTTCGTTTTTTTATTATTCTAACCCCTTATTTATATGGGCCGAACACCCAAGTAGCCATTGCTAGGAGCAACCCTTAAAGTCTGCGTGGAGCGCAGCCTTTAGGCATGTATTATTATAATTGAAGTTTTTAATAGATTAAATTCCATTCTAGTATTAAAAACAAACCCCAAATAAAACTGCTTCGATGGTGGGATTCAGTAAGCAGCACTGGCTGCAGAGTACCTTGACCTTCTTGCAGATTAACTTACACATGCTCTTCTGGCTGATGATGTAAGCCCTATTGGGTCTCTGATGCCAGTTCGTTATGGTAAAAATGAACTATTTTTTGCACACATATGGAGGTTGATGGAGCCCTAAAGTCATATAATTGTGGGTGTCCTCTCCAATGTCTATATCGTATATGTCTTCATTGTAGTATATATCACTGGAATAGCATACTATATACTTACGCTTAGGCATTTTCTTGGCCGCAGGTGTCAAGTGACGTCACAATGTCAAGGCTGCTGACCTTGGGAGGTCACAGCACCCCGGTGGTCAGTGTGGACTGGTCGTCGGCTGAGGACTACCGGGCCTGTCTCACCGGTTCCATGGACGGGCGGGTCAGGGTGTCCACGCTCCTTTCACAGTGATCAACGAATAACAGAGCGGCATGTGGATGGCGAGCCAATCACAGAGTGGTGTGTGGATAGGGAGGCAATGACAGAGCGGCATGTTGATAGGGAGAAAATCCCACAGAGTGGCAGATGGATAGCTAGTCAATCACAGAGTGGCATGTGGAATGCGAGCCAATCACAGCATGGCACATGGATAGGGAGCCAATCACAGAGCGGCATGTGGAATGCAAGCTCATCACAGAATGGCACATGGATGGCGAGCCAATCACAGAGTGGCGTGTGGATAGGGAGCCAATTACAGAGTGGTGCATGGATAGGGAGCAAATGACAGTGGTGCATGGATTACGAGCCAATCACAGTGCGGCATGTGGATGGCGAGCCAATCACAGAGCAGCACATGGATGGTGAGCCAACCACCGAGTGGCGGCGTGGTTGGCGGACCAATCACAGGGCATATGAAAGGGGAGTGACCAGCCTTCAGTAAATGAACTTTCACAAAGGGGTAATTTATTTAACTGCTTCGCAGCTGCCAATATAAATATATATTATATAATATATTTAAATATTATATATATCTGGATAGTGATAAACCAGTTATCACATGTAATAAGATCTGGAGTGGGTTTCACTCCCCTTTCCCCCCCTCCTATCTGGGGTGGGGGTGGGTACCAGCTTGTACCTCTTTGCCTCCTGCGTGGGGCTTTGCTCTCCACTATCTTAGAGGAATATTATATACTATTATTTGGATTATATGTAGATATATGTATCTATATATAATGTAATATAATACTCAATTATATATATATATATATATATCTATTTAGAAAATAATATATATATTTTATAGATCTCAATATGGATCTCTCCTAGATGAGGCAAACAAACCATAGCATTTAAACTAGCCAATGAGAGAGCGTTTCACAGCAGAGAAGGTTCACAGTTGACCAAGCATATAACTAACAATCAACACATTTAGCAGTTTAGACTCTTCAATCAGTGAGTTTCTCTGAAAATATTAGGGCAGCTTTACCATTAACCCAGTATAGAACTAACAACTAACGCATTTAAATTATTCAATCAGAATCTATCCGAGAATATTAAGGCAGTGTTACCATTGACCCAGTATTGAACTAACAAACAACAACCAACACATTTAAATTATGCAATCAGAATTTATCCGAGAATATTAAGGCAGCATTACCATTGACGCAGTATTGAACTAACAAACAACACATTAAATTATCTAATCAGAATTTATCTAAGAATAATAAGGCATCATTACCATTGACCCAGTATTGAACTAACAAACAACACATTTAAATTATCCAATCAGAATTTATCCGAGAATATTAAGGCATCATTACCATTCACCCAGTATTGAACTAACAAACAACAACCAATGCATTTAAATTATCCAATCAGAATTTATCTGAGAATTTTAAGGCAGCATTACCATTGACCCAGTATTGAACTAACAAACAACACATTTAAATTATTCAATCAGAATTTATCCTAGAATATTATGGCATCATTACCATTGACCCAGTATTGAACTAACAAACAATACATTTAAATTATCCAATCAGAATTTATCCGAGAATATTAAGGCATCATTACCATTGACCCAGTATTGAACTAACAAACAACAACCAATGCATTTAAATTATCCAATCAGAATTTATCCGAGAAAATTAAGGCATCATTACCATTGACCCAGTATTGAACTAACAAACAGCACATTTAAATTATCCAATCAGAATTTATCCGAGAATATTAAGGCAGCGTTACCATTGACCCTGTATTGAACTAACACACAACAACCAAAGCTTTTAAATTATAGACAATATTACCGATTATTGCAGCTTTACCATTAACCCAGTATTGGTCTAACAACCAGCACATTTAAGCTTAGACTCCCAACGTTCACATTCATACAAAATCGTCAGTTAATTCATGAGAATGTCTTCAATCGTATGACTGACTTCAGACCACGTTGCTATGGCTTGCCTAGAGATAAGTGGAATTGCTTAGATGCTCATGCTCATTGTGAAAAATGTTCACAGAATTTGAATATATGTACTATATAATTTGTTATGTGGATATAAATAACGGCAGCCCCTTAATGCTTCTCTCTAACCACCTTAACTTCCATGTTATTTACTGGAGAACGGGCATTCTCTCCTCCCCTGCCTCCTATATGCCGTGAGCCAACTGTCACTCTGCTCACTTTTAAAACTACTTCTCATTTGCAAACAAACTATTTATATATGTATATATGGGTCACTCTCCTGAAAACTGGCTAGAAGTGTCACATGGATAGTTAAAATCTAATATTTGAATTTTAACATTTGTTGGTTGCAAATGAAAGCTGAAAATCTCCCCTTTACATCTATGTAAAATAGGAATTGATGAAATAAAAATAACGACGTAGTGCATGATCAAGCTATGTCTTATGGCAGTATAACATGTGTTGGTCATATGTAAAACATGTTTAGGAGACCACACAGTCTGCTTAATAACAAATCTAAGCAGAATTAAATAATTTCATACTTAGAAGCATAGTAATCATGGCATAATATACAGAAATATGTAGTGTTTATATTCATACACAAAAAGTAATTCCCAGCCATGCTTTATTCACTGAATAATTAGTGTACAATATTTGTGTGGAATCCAGACACCACTGGTTACATCTGTGACGGAAATTTGTAATGTTATTTCTGAAGACATCAAATCATTTTTAAAACAAATTTAAGCATGCATACATGTTAATACATATGTCCTTTCTGATTTGGGAACTGTTTTGTTTGATATGGCACTGCAATACAAGATGTTATTAAGGATTCAACCATGTCCCATATGTCATGGTACAAATGGCTAACTGTAAACTGTTTTTTTTGGGTACAAAACCACTTCATAACTAAAAGGACCAAAGTTGCACAGAGTTTATTTTATTTCCCTTATTTCTTACATCAAATCTGAACGTGAATATGAAAAGTATAAGGAAAAAATTAGTAGGAAGTCTTTTTATTGATGTTTTAAAACCCCATCCCATGCTGACCAGTTTTCAGGAGAGTGACCCATATGTGTATTTATATGTATATATATATATGTATTTATATGTATGTATATATATGTATATATATGTAAAAATATATGTATATATATGTATAAATATGTATGTATATATGTACATATATATACATATATATATAATATGTGCAGAATCTATCCAATTCTGTTGAAGCCGCCGCTGTATTCATTTAGTTATAGAAGACACAAGTTTAAGGAGTGTAGGGGTTGTCCTCATTTAGGCCGGTGTTGCAGTTTCCGTGGCACACCAGTTTGCGAGGGACACATCCATTCAAATGCATTGTCAATGGCTGTGAGTGATCTTCATACAGAAAAAGTCAAATATTTCTCAAATTACACGACCTAGAAACAAACCGCTTGGCCCACATACAGAAAACATATTCAACAAACAGATTATATCAAATTTATAATGTTAGGGTTCTTGATTTCTATTAATTTTGAATAAAACTAAAGTTTTGCACTGCGCATACCATCAAACTCAAGGCATTGTCAATGGTCGTGAGCAATCTCAATACAGAAAATACAGCAAAAGTGAAATATCTCTAAAACCACACCACCTAGAAACAAATCGCTTGGTACACATATAGAAAACATCTTTACCAAAAAGATTATATTAAATTTATAAGGTTAGTGATGATGCTGTTCGATTTTGACGTATGCGCAGAAGCGATGTGTCCCTCGCAAACTGGTGTGCCGTGGAAACTGCAACACCGGCACACACTGAATTCATTTTGTGAGGGACTAGCTGCAATATAATTATAGTAGTGCTATATCTAAGAAATGGTTACCTGGCTATTTCTTTTGGTTATGTAATTATATTTACCTATTTGTATTCAGACCTATTTGCATTTTGGGTTACGTATGTTATATATGCAATATCCTACATATTTATGTATATATATATATATATATATATATATATATATATATATATACATACATATATTTATGTATTTAGAAGATAATTTATTATATAGCATATTTAGAGATATATCTCTATAAAATGGTATATTGTGTCATATGTGGGCTTATAGGCATATTTATATATAGTATATGTGTTTTTTTGTGTTTTTTTTGGTACATTAGTTGTTTTAAGCAGGGGAAATTTCAGTCGCAGACGACTGGTCTTCCTCATTCCACTGCTCCTTGCCCTATCCTAGTAATGCCAAGCGTCTGGCTAGGAAGCGACAAGTATAAATTTTTAAGTCATTGGTTTGACTCGACCAGGATTCGAACTGACAACCCCACGATCTACCAGCACGGGAGACAGACACTCTAACTCATTCGGCCATCCCATCTGGTTGTTCTATGATATATTAATTATTATTGGAGTATAAACAAAAGTACTGTCACCTCAGTTCACTTTTGCTATATAACTTACTCGATGCTAGCTATGTATGTATATGCATATATATATATATATATATATATATATATATATATATATATGCATATATATATATATATATATATATATATATATATATATATAAATGTGCATATATATGCAGATATAACTATCTGGCTTACAGTTAGGAAGTAGAAATATCAATGTCAGTTAAATCATCTCTCCCCCCACCCCACACACACAAATAAATTATTTTAGTCTTTTTAGATGGTGTTCAGTTCTTCAAATTTCTTGTGTCGATAATTGTATGTGAGATATTGGATTTAATTCTTATTGAAACATGTATGTGTCATGCGGGTGATGAAAATGGGAAATATTGTGCCTAGAGCAGGGCTCGAACCCACACCTCTTTGCATTCCGGGCCAGTGTACTAACCATTACACCACCTAGGCTCCCTGAAAGGTCAGTGCAGACTACTACACTCGTCCCCCTGGAATTGTAAGTCTTTTAATGCTTACAATTACATACATACAGGCAATGCACTAACACATACATAGACAGGGTAGGTTCAACAACCATACAGCATGTAGCTTGTACAGGATCCTGGTCACAGCAACCAGTGTCATGGGGGTGATGAAAATGGGAAATATTGTGCTTAGAGCAGGCCTTGAACCCACATCTCTTTGCATTACGGGCCAGTGTGATAACCATTACACCCCCGAGGCTCCCTGATATCACCACACTACCCACGCCTACCTGTATATGTGGTTACTTGCCCAAAAGGTCAGTGCAGGCTACTACATATGTATATAGATATCGTTGTTAGGTGTAGTGTGTTACGTACTTGCTTCATTATCCTTACTTGCTACTGGTTATTGCTTACATGATTGTACTTAATGGGGCTTCGTGAAATCGGAAATGACAAATACAGTAAAGCCTCTCTATACCGACCCCTCCACAAATCGACAACTCCCCTATAGCGATCGCTTTATTTGGGTCCCAACAATATCATTGTAAGGATATTCTAACTCTAAACCGACCACCTCCCTAAATGGACCACTTAATGTCACTCCCATGGTCGGTCGATTTAGAGAGGTTTTACTGTACTCCTAAACCCATATTGGTACACCGTGCCTCTTTCTATAACCAGGTATATAAGGAGAGAGAGAGAGTGACTTGTGGTTTTGAAAGTATTTTTATTAGTAGCGATTAGCTCTCGCTCGCAATAGCATCGGCTCATATCATCGGGAGTAATAAATCGGTTATTGTATATGCCATATTTGTCTAAATAGGTGCTTTAGATTAGATTAGATTAGCAATTGTGCTATCCACCCTACTATACGGAGCCGAGGCCTGTACAGTGTACAGACGACAGGTGAAAAAGCTGCATGCCTTCATGATGTGACATCTGCGTTCAATCATGAGGCTAACCTGGAAGGACAAAGTCACAAATAAGGAAATACTCAAACGAATGGGGCTGCCCTCTATGGAAGATCTTCTGATCAAAAAGAATCTCCGGTGGACTGGACACCTCATGAGGATGTCATCAGACAGGCTACCAAAGCAGATCCTCTATTCTCATCTGTCTTCTGGCTACAGAAAGAGAGGGCACCCTCGTCTCCGGTTCAAGGATACCATCAAGAGAAACCTGAAGCTGAGAGACATTAAGACCGACTCATGGACACAACTCTCACAGCAGAGAGCTAAATGGAGAGCGGCAGTCAAGTAATGAAAGCAGGCTTTGTCGCATCACGACCGACAGCATGATGATGATGATGAGATTAGATTAGAGTGTTTGATCTGTATGCTCATGCCAAGTCGGAGACTCCACCATCAGGGCCCACTACATGTTGTGAGGATGCTTTGTTCGGTTTTGTCATGTGCAGCAATGAATTTGAATCTGCTGGCATTAGCTGAGTGTATCCTGGAATCTGTGGTTCATCTGGTATTGCTGTTAACACGTTGTCAAGCTGCCTTTTGAATGATCGTACACTGCAGTTTGATTGATTTCTCATGTAAGCTGGCATTGTTTTTCGAATAAACAGCTTTCCCCTTAAATCTTATTGCACCTACACTCCACGCCCCAAACAAATGTCAGGTGGTGTCAAATGGGTGCAATAAAGTAACCATTAATACATAGGCCGTCAGATAAATCCATGTGTGTGTGTTGCGGGGGGAGGGGGGGGGGGAGGGGTCGGGGGAGGGGTAGGGGGGCAGGGGGGCCTACATATCGAATCACCAGTAACTTGTATATCGTTGTGTTAAAAAAAAATCAACAACAACAAATCTTCACTCTAATCATTAGATATGTAAATACATGAATATCGATATTGATTCAATTAATTGAGATAAACAGCAATATATGTACCTCCAATAACCGCCTTATCTGAATAGTTAGTACTCCTGTCCCCGTTCCACATGAGTAACAACATCCGGTCAGTTACTAAGGGAAGCATGACATGATATATGTATAAAGTGGTACCTGTTTGCAATGACCCATTTGACCGGCGAATCCCTGTCATATGCGGTCAAGGTTGTCCAATGTACAAGCTGCCCTTGTTTTGATTTGAATAGACCCCGATGACAGCATCTTCTATGTCAGCACACTATTGTTCTTGATCCAGAATGCGTTGAAGACAGGTCATACTGTATATTGTATGTAGAACCTTCATAACCTCCAGAACAGGGTGATTCATGTAATTGCGGTCACAAAACTCTTATTTTCTTTTCTTTTGACATATCTGGTCGACGAAATGTTAGTGCAGTCGAAAGAGTATTTGAAAATTATGTATATTCCAGTATGAAGATGAGCTCAGCGTGAGCTGGCTATTATATTCATTGTGACAAAGCCTGGGACATTTCTTGAAATATATATATATATGAGACTGTCTCAAAAGGTGCTAAGCAATATGGGACAAAGCTTTGTCCATTGCCCCGATCAACATACTATCTGCTTATGCATTTGCTCAGGATAAACTGATTTGTTTTTTTACATGCTGTTTCATAATCCCAATAGAATACATATTGATTTGAAGCAAATGTCCTTGTGTTTTCAGTGTAACCGTTTCTATGCTGTTTTGTGTCCAATCGTTTACACATGGACAAAAAAAAAAGAAGAGTTATCACCTTTTGAGACAGGTCATATATATATATATCATATATATATATATATATATATATATACATATATATATGTAGTGGTCTGCACTGACTCTCAGCAAGTAACACATAGACAGGTAGGCGTGGGAGGTGTTGATATCAGGGAGCCGAGGTGGTGTAATGGTTGCACACTGGCCCGGAATGCAAGAGATGTGGGTTCGAGTCCCGTCTAGCACAATATTCCCATTTTCATCCCCCATGACACTGGTGCGTGACCAGGATCCTGTACAAGCTCAGCTGTAGGTTGTGAACTACCCTGTGTATGTATGTGTTAGCCTGTATGTATGTAATTGTTAGCATTATAAGACTTACAATTCCAGGGGGTCGAGTGTAGTGGTCTGCATTGACCTCTCAGGAAGAACCACATATACAGGTGGCGTGGGGAGATGTCTGATATGGGAGCCTAGGTGTTGTCATGGTTAGACATGGCCCGGAATGCAAAGCGATGTGGGTTCGGGTCCGCTCTGGCACAGTCATTTCGCCATCTCATCATCCCCATGACTCCTATACCTATATATATACATATAGATATATATAGTTCTCTTAGCTGATGGCATAGCCTTCGATTGAATGTTGAAATAGTCGGATTACTTACGGATGATTAATTAATGTCAATGGTTTTCATAATCCTAACATTGGTCAGATTAGCTTTGAATCACCGCCTCTCTCATCCCCAACTCCTAACTTTAAAACATTAGTACAATATGACAAATATTTTAACCTGAAAAACTCTCCCTCATCACCGCCTCTCTCATCCCCAACTCCTAACTTTAAAACATTCATAAAATATGACAAATATTTTAACCTGAAAAACTCTCCCTCATCCCCAAGTCCTAACATTAAAAACATTGATTAAATGTGACAAATATTACCGTAAAAATCCTCCCTCATCCACACATCCTAACATTAAAACTTTGATTTATATGTAAAAAAGTATAATAACCTGAAAAACACTGTAGATATAGCTTTTAATCCTAAGGTGCCAACCCTTCCAAATATTGTCCGGATAGTGAAAACCATCAATATCTTTTGGACTGTTCCTTATCAGGGAAATGGTTGTGATAGTAATATTGGTGTGGTTGTGAATATATTGCTTACCAAGGTGAATGGTTGTGATAGTAATACTATTGTAGTTGTGAACACAAAGCTGTGGGTGCTCTATTCTTGACGATGCTCATGTTATTGACCTTGTTGTAGACTTGGTGCCTGCAAACTGTGACATTTACACCACTTCAACTTCCATAGCACGCAATCTGAATGTGAATGCAAGCTGGGAAATGTATGATTTCAATATACCTAGCACTCAAAGTGAATGCTAAATGTGAAATGTACATTGCTTCAATATAGGCCTACTTAGCACTCAAAATGAATGTGAAATATACAGTATTTAATTATAGGCCTACTTAGCACTCAATAGCCGTGTTTACACGGGGAATTGTGAAACGATCTAGACAAAGCGATTCATATGAAGCGTTTTAGATGCGTGTTTACACGGCGGAGTTTGAAAGTGTGTCGGCGCCGGGAACAAGCAGGCGCCTGTACCTGGCATGCACTGCTATTTTGTTTAGTTTACACACGTCGATTCGACGCAGATGTAGCTGCTATGCTAATATCGCTTGGAATTTAAGGTTAATTTAATTAAATTTCATTATTTGAGTCTGTAATTCTGTTAAATATGATCGCATTCACTAGATTTCGGCGTAATCGGGCCCTAACACTGCCGGGAACCAGCGATTAGTTACTGCTCCCCCTGTTCCCGGCACGCACTACTATTTTATACTATCGCCGCCCGGGAACAAGCTGAATCGCTTCAAATAAACCACCTCCCGAGGTGGTATAGATGAGGCGTTTCATATGAAGCGATTCAGCCCTAAAACGCCACAGAACCGCGTCTACACGGCAAATTTGAGTCGATCTAGGCAAGGCGTTTTATATGTGGCGTTTTAAATCGCCCGTGTAAACAGGGCTAATGAGAATTCTAACTGAAATATACATCATTGCAATATACATAGCACTTACTGTGAATGCTAACTGTGAAATGTGCATTGCTTCAATATACTTAGAGCTCAAATTGAATGTGAAATGTACATCACTGCAATATATGTAAGAGTCAACACTGCCAAGGACTCGATCGATGATGAAATGTCTGGTTCAACAATGCACTGGCGTAACATATTTGGGATTATTTTTGCACCAGGTGATTGGTGATAATGAAAGTCAGCAAAATAATGTTGTTTGTTTGTTGTTGTGTTGTGTCCTAGCAACATATAATATCATATCAGGACGGGTACCAACTTGTGACAGTGTGCACTCATAATGACTTCATAGTGCTGTCCCACTGAGATACCAGGCCACCAGCACCATGACCTGATATCGCACTCAGTCACATTATCCTGACACTGAGCCAACCTGTCCTTGCCCTGTCCTAATAATACCAAGCGCCTGGCTAAGAAGCGACAAGTATCAATTTTTAAGTCATTGGTTTGACTCGACCAGGGTTCGAACCCACAGTCTACTAAGACGGGAAATAATTTAGTCACACACACTTAGCCGGAACTGCCGAGTCAGCTGAAAATCAGCCGATATTTTGTTCGGTTGTCACATAGGATGCCTCGAGTGGAGGCCAGATCTAGGACATTGGACATGGTTTTATGAATGTCGTAAAGGTCACTAGATGTGCAGGAAGTGAGATTCCAAAATAAGAAAAATAACTTCTAACTGCTGCGGGAGGTAGTGTGAAAGGTTTCTTTATAGCACTGACCACCTTGCGTTACGGGTTGAAGCTGCATAGTCTGATGGAAACGTCAATTTAAAATATTAAACAAAAATCCCACTTAGATAAATTTGATCGTGCTTAGCCAGTTAGCTACTGATTTACCTATTAAACATGATTTGCTGCATGGAAGCAATAGCGAATCAATTTACAGTTGCAAAGGCCGATGGTTGTGAGTTTGTATCATTTTCTGAGAAAACTATATAAGATTGATCGTCATAGTTTGAAGTACAGTACAACCTCTCTAAATCGACCGACCATGGGACCGACTTTATATGGTCCATTTAGGGCGGTGGTCGGTTTAGGAATTTTTTTGTTATCATTACAATGGTATTGCATGGACAATCATTTGGCACCCAAGTAAAGCGATTGATATAGGGGAGTGGTCGATCTGTGGAGCTGGTCGGTTAGAGAGGATTTACTGTACCTTTAATTTAAAATTACTAACTGTCTCACCCTTCCCTATTGCAGGTAGACTTTGGATGTCTTATTCCACCCTAGATAAAAGATTCACCCGGTACTTGTAGTACACGGGTGAAGGACAACGCAGTGTAAATACGGGCGAAAATAGGTTTAGTATGGAACATGAAGTAGAAACTGTGGCTCCAGTATCAAATGGCTACCCATATAGGCACAGAGTTGGTGAAATGGGAGAGAATGCAAAAAGACAAGATGGCGGCCGCAGAACGCCGTCGATTTCACTTTTAAATCTCATTAAACTAGATATTATATTATATTTTTCAACTCAAAGGTAGTGGGCTATCAATAAGACATATGTAAAGAATAATTGTTGCTTCTTAGATTGTGAAATTAGGCTCTCAATTCGTTAACCCGCTTTTTCGACCGTTTTTATATAGGATTGGTATTCACCCATGTACTGCGAGTGCGACTGAGAGTACCGGGTGAATCCTTTATCTAGTTCCACCCCAGCCTGTACAAGTTACTGGGTGTAACTAATTAATTAATTAATTAATTAATTGCTTCCGTGAGGAAACATAATTACACTGTTTTCTTCGGGTATCTGCTAAAAGATTCAATTTCGAAGGAGGCAGGCACATATAAGACTTCATTCTTGAATGATCACATGGACTGGTCACATACCAGTAACCAGCATCTTGGAGATGTAGGCAACCCAACTGGTAGATAAAAGATTCACCCCTACCCAGAGTAGGGGTGAATGATGTTTGTTTGCTTGTTGTTGTTTTACGTCATAGCAACATCTAAGGTCATATCAGGATGGGTACTGACTTGTGACAGTACGCACTCATGACAATTTTATAGTGCTGCCCCACTGGGAAATCAGGCCGCCGACACTATGACCCGATATCCCACTCAGTCACATTATCCTGACACTGAGCTAACCATGCAGTCCTTGCCCTATCCTAATAATGCCGAGTGCCAGGCTAGGAAGCGACAAGTATAAATTTTTAAGTCATTGGTTTGACTCGACCGGGAACCAAACTCGCAAACTCCTGATCTTCCGCATGCGAGGCCTGTGCTCTACCGATTCTTCCACCGCACCCGGTCAGGGGTGAATGGCAGCCATGTCTAAAACCGAGCAAAAACTACTTCACGACTAACAAGAATTAGAAGTTCTGGGCCCGTATGCATGGAGCACTGTTAGCGAGGCAAATCGCGGTTAGGGCAGGATTTCTGGTTTAGCGCCGAAAAGTTGCTATGCATGGATCAGTGTTAGGCCTAACACCACGAGTTTAAAGTCGGAGATTCTAACCCCAGCCCATAGCAGGTTTACAGTGGTGTTAGTGTTAGGTTAGTGTCAGGATGGAGCCCAAATCTGTTCAATGCTATCATATTTAACAGAATTAAATACGCAATAAGTGAAAAACAAAGCGATATTAACACAGCCGCCGCATTCGCGGCGATATTAATATTGTCGAATAGACGAATGTAAAGTAAACAAATCGCCGACGTCGATATCCATACTGTCGCACATCGACAAATCGCCGCCGCCGCTTCGACGTCGATATCCATACCCACATCGCTGCCGCCGCCGAATTGGCGGCTATATATTAGGCCCAAATCTATTCAATGCTATCATATTTAACAGAGTTACATAGTCAAATAGTGAAATTTTATTAAATTAACCCTAAAAGCGAACCGATATCAATGCCGCTGCTTCACTGGCGGCGTTATTCATATTGTTGAATCGCGCTGGTTACCGGTGGGTAGAGAAGGCAATATATTAGGCCTAACCCAGTGCTCGCCTGCAACAGGATCAGAGAAATTTCCATAATGAATAAATTAATTCACATATAGCTAACACCAACCGTTTAGGCCACCATGCATACGGCGTGAGATAGTTCTCGACGCCGCTGATAACCGGTGATAGCTACCCGGTGTTAGAGGGATAACACCACACACCGCTAACACTGCTCCATGCATACAGGCCCTGATTCCAGTATTCAGTGTCTATATCTATTGGTTTCAAGTTGGTGAAATGTCAGAGGATGCAAACAAACAAGATGGCGGTCCCAGAATGCTCTCAATTTGACTTTTGAAGTATATTAAACTACCTAATATAAATTAATTAAAAAAATAGCGGGTAAATATAAAGACGTATGTGAAGAATATATTTTGCTCCTTTAATTACAAATTTGGGTGCCCATTTCATTTACACTGCCTTTCATAACTTTTTCTTATTGGTTTCTTCATCACCCAAACTGTGCAGAGCAGTACGGAGTGACTTTTATTTAACCAGCTGGGTATCAGTGACCCATACTTAAGTGGCTAGATACGACATGCTCCCACATTTTATGGTCATTGTCGGTCTGGTTCATGTTTAACAAAGGCTACATATTAAGTATTCATAAGCTATCTTACCAATGTGATTTGTTTTGCGTTCAACTATAGATGCTTAATAAGTTGTGTAATTGACTATATGTTATATGATAACATTGCTTGGTGTTGGTGAAACAGTTTATTCATCAGAATAAAACAAAATTCAGCGTTGAGGCACTGGTCTTCCAGCCGTTTACATTACATTGTAAATAGGTAGATAAGCGGGAACTTAGATAGGGCATATTAGTAGATTGTGAAGGGTGTTAGTGTGTTTGTGGGTTAGCCATAATAAGTTCAGTGTTATGGACTAAGATGGTAGGTCGCTGCAAAAACTGTGCTGCTATTATGGTATAGTTGAGGTAAGTAATGGAGTGCCTTTATTGATTTGGTTTACAGAGTCATACCACTGAATGTGCACTAAAAATACTTTCGATCACAACTGAATTAAAGTGTTATATTCAGATATAAGGTAGTGTTTCTGTATATCTATTTCATTCTTGCATTCCACCTGGAGACCATATATAATATATATGTGCTCTATAATATATTATGGGAATATAAAGCAGGACACTGCCATCTTCAGTTATATCTGTACAGCTAGTGGATGACAGCGTTTAGTTCCAGGTTTGGCCACGCGGCGCCAGCTGTCAGGGGCTCTGACCTCATATAAGCCAGCTAGCTGTGTCTGGTCGTTATCTCCCGACCCACTCGGACGCTCAAATATATGAATGATATATGTATATTAAAATTGCATTGTCCAATGGTTTTGAGTTTCTGTCATCTTCTGTGATAAATATATTAGGTTGATTATTATAATCTATATTACTTTTTTTTTAGATGCCATTGATTTTATATGACTAACTTCAGAGATATTTGAAGTGTGAACATGCAAAGTTAATTTTGGCGTGCTTGTCAAAGTCTGACCCCATAGGTTTCAGCAGTAACAAGTTCTATTAAATTAATTTAGTGTGCCCTTCTAGTTTGATGCAGCAACAGATACTTAAAGCTGCATAGTCCGATGAAATCATAAACTTTGTAAAACCAAATCAATTATCTACATTTGATTCTACATATCTAGCTAAATGCTGGCGCATTTATTAAACATTTGTCATCACATATAAGGGGATACTGAGTCAATTAATAGAACCTGTTACTGCAGAAGCCTATGGTGACAGAGCTTTGGCAAGCTTGCCAAATTAATTTAACATGTTTCTATTTCAAATATATCAAAAGTTAGCGATTTTAAATAAAAGTTACTTCAAGCTAAAGTAAGGTATATTATAATGAAATATCTAATATGTTTATCTCAGAAAATGAGCGAAACTCAAAACCATCGGACTATGGAACTTTAATCAAAAGGAAAGTTTGTTTTATTTAACGACACATCTAGAGCATATTGATTTTTTTCATTGGCTATTGGACATCAAACATATGGTCATTTTGACATATTTCTTTGGAGGCAGCCCGCTGCTGCCAAATAGACTACTCTTTCTGATAAGCAGCAAGGGGTCTTTAATATGCACTTTCCCACAGACAGGACAGCACATACCACAGCCTTTGATGAACTAGTTGTGGACCACTGGTTGGAACGGAAAATAGCCCAAACTGCAAATGTGTCCACTGAGCAGGATCGATCAGATAACCCACATTTTTACAGGTGGGCACTCTAACCCCTGAGCTAAATCCCACTCCTGGATACTTAAAGTTGCATAGACCGATGAAAATATCAAATTTTCAAAACCAAAAGAATTATCTAGATTTGATTCTATATATTCAACTTAGATACTGGTGCACTTATTAAGCATTTGTTGCTGCATTGAAGGCCGTAATAAGTCAATTTAATAGAACCTATTAGTACTGAAGTCTATTGTGTGAGAGTTTTGGTGTGCTTGCCAAAATTAATTTTGCATGTTTTAATGTCAAATACCTCCAAAGTTAGCCATTTAAATTAAAAGATACTTCAAACTAACGTAACATAGATCATAGCGATCAGCATAATGTATTTATCTCAGAAAATGCAGAAACTCAAAAGCATCAGACGATGCAACTTTAATAAATGCACCAGTATCTAAGTTGGATACTTAGCTTCACATCTAGATAAGTGTTTTGCTTTGGAAAACTTGATTGCTTTTATTGAACTATGCAACTTTAAGATAAATTCCAAGGTAGGGGCTTCGAACCCTGGTCGAATCAAACCATTGACTTAACAATTGATACTTTTAACAATTGATACTTATTGCCTGCCTCCTAGCCAGGTGCTTAGCATTATTAGGATAGGGCAAGGACTGGTTGGCTCAGTGTCAGGATAATGTGACTGAGTGGGATATCAGGTCATGGTGCTGGTGGCCTGGTCTCCCAGTGCACCAGCACTGTTAAGTTGCCATGAGTGTGTCCTGTCACAAGTCAATACCCATCCTGATATTACCTTAGATGTGGCCAGGACGTAAACCTGCAACGAACAACATCTGCCATTGCCCCATGGTTGCCGGAGGTCGTGGAGAGGAGGGTCAAAACCTATTGACTTACACAATTGATACGTGTCGATACCAAGCCTGGACTATGGCATTAATAGGATAGGATCAGGACTGGTCTGCTTAGAATCAGGATAAAGGGGTTGTGTGGGATATCAGGTTATTGTGCTGGCGGTCTGGTCTTCTAATATGGCAGCACTATAAAATTGCTATAAACTCCAACAAACAACCAGCACTACATCCAATTGCACCGAATCATCAATCATATCTCTGCCACCCCTGCAACACCCACACTGCCCCTGCACTAGTAACCAGACCAATATACCTACCATAACCACATAATCACTGCAACACCCCCGTCCTCCAGTGGCGTGCAGACATTTTGTGCGGAGTGGGACATAGGTCAGGCGGTAGAGTGTCCATCTCTGAAGGTGTCGGTCATCTGATTGATCCTGCTCAGTTGACCCATTTGCAGTTTCAACCAGTAGTCCACATCATCATCATGCTGTCGGTCGCGATGCAACAAAGACTGCTTTCATTACTTGACTGCCGCTCTCATTTTGATGAAAGCTGCCTGCAAAAGTGTTGATGTGCTGCTGGCTTTTGCAAGTTTCCAGTGGCACTCTCTCGGGGGGGGGGGGGGGGGGGGGGGGAAATAGAGGTTTCACACCAGCAAGAACATGGCCAGACAGGCGGAAAACTATTTGTCCCTGCAGTGGCTGGTCGGGAGATGTTGGGAGTTCCATACATCAACCGCCCTTGATGCTGCCACAGTGACATGGTTTTCTGTTCAGGGTTTGCTCCCTTAGCCTTTGGTTCTGTCAAGAACCTGTACCACAAGGCAGTGGTTTACACCTCTGCAAGGAAGGGACGCCAAACTCCCTGAGGTATTGCAATACCTGGATACCACATCCTTTGATGAGCCAGGAGTCCACAACTGGCTCATCAAAGGATGTGGTATGTGTTGTCCTGTCTGTAGGAAAGTGCATATAAAAGACCTGTTGCTGCTTATCGGAAAGAGTAGCATATGTGGTGGCAGTGGGTTTCCACCAAAGAAATATGTTTGGCCATATATGTTTGACATCCAATAACCGATGATACAAAGATCAATGTGCTCTAGAGGCGTCATTAAATAAAACAAGCTTTACTTTACTTTTGAGATGTGTGTGATACCCGGGGCCAAGTCATAAAACTCAAGTCCTTGCTTAGTACTTAGAGAAATGTAAGCAAGGACGACATTTTAATATTGCCCCGATATGATCATTATCCCTATTATCAGTGAATGATGCTTCAGCCGTTAGAATTGGGTTCTGCCCATATTTTAGCAAATTATTTCATTAGTTTTACCAGCAGAACATAGTGCACTGTAGATAGGATTAATATTCAAAACAAATTGTCAATAACTAAATTAACATAGAACCTTGGTAATAATTTGTTCTCTCTTATCTCATTCTGTACCCATCATTTATATCAATGCTTTGCTTATGTTATTGTAATTGTCAATAAATCTATATTTCTATAACTTTGTTTGGGGTAGTTTTATTTGTCAATAGGGCTGGACGACTAATGGATCAGCACTGTCATATTATTCAGACGAAAACCAGATGGGATGGCCGAATGAGTTAGAGCGTCCATCTCCCGTGTGGTAGATCGTGGGGTCGTGAGGTCGAATCCTGGTCGAGTCAAACCAATGATTTAAAAATTGATACTTGTCGCTTCCTAGCCAGGCGCTCTGCATTATTAGGATAGGGCAAGGAGCAGTGGAATGAGGAAGACCAATCGCCTGCGACTGAAATTTCCCCTGCTTAAATAACTAATCTACTAACAAAAACGCACTAGAACCCTCCTTACCCTCCAAAAAGAAAATGGGTTGCTTGTGAATAATAACTAGATTCAAAGTGTGATATATGAAGTTTATTAATTAAAAAAAAATATATATATATGTGCATGCATACATAGGTATATCACTTGGATCAAAACAATGGCATTGAAAGACAACGGGGAAACTCTTTTTTCAACCTAAGCTGAGGCTTGAGTACCTCTCCACATAATACATATCAACCTAGGTTCTTAAAGTCTATATGGGAAAATAATTGGTGATTACTTTATATATATGTCTGCACATCTTTAAAATGCAACATGCACTTGTAGCATCCTCATGTTCATTTTACAGCTGTGTATTTGTCCCTTGGAAGCCAGGTTTATTTGTAAAATCCCATTAAACCTGACCTGATATCGCATAGTAAGAGTGCAGCCGATGAATATATATATATATATATATATATATGTATATATATCTATATGAAGAGTTCAGGCACAAAGCCTCATAAACACCAATCCAAAAGTGAAGATAAACATTGGAATCAAACCTTCAAAAAGTTTATTTATATACGTTCCTATTTTCATGTTCATTGCTCCATCGCTATTTTATCACGGGAAAAGTGGAATTGGTGAGAATTAAAATGACCTTCAGATACAAATCTATTATATTAATTAAACTTTTCGATTGGAATTTACAGGGTTTTGTGCCTGAACTCATTACATATATAGATATCAACTGATGAGTTCACTAGAACCTGAAAAATCACTTTCGATCACCAGGGGGTGGGGGGGGGGGGTCCATAAACAAACAAGCAAACAAATGCTGGTATAAGATTATCTTTTACAATTCATTGACCCCCAATACAATTGTAATTGATGAAAATCTGATATAATTTAACAGCAGCACCCATCGCTGATTACCACGATCTGTCTCATGTTCCAGGCTACCTTTTGCCAGGCATCTGAACTCTGATTAGATGTGACACTGTTGTTAACCCCATGCCCCCACCTCTGCCAATTTGGATTTCCACCGCTGTGTATAACTTACAGCGTCATCAAAGGCTAGTTGCTCTCATACCATGTCTATGTGGTGTGGGAGGTTAAAAATCCCCTGGGTCGGTAAAAGTGTAGGCTCAGGCTTTCTATCGACAAACTGTCTAATGGTGAAAACAAGTCTATTGAGACTTATCCACGAGAGGCAGTATAAATCTTCAAGAAAAAAAATGTAGCTAGCAAGGGGTAAGGGAAGAAGTCACCCCCTGCCCCACTGCAAAAAAAAAGAAAAAAAGTACTCCATTATGTAACTTTCCTGAGATGGATGGAAAAGCCATTTCAGAGCCTCTAAATAAACATTTCCAAGGGGGGAGCATATCCCCCAGACACTCCTAGTGCCTCACGCCTTTGGCACTATTGTTCCTTCCATGGATTTGTATTTCTCTCTAAGCAAATCTGCATCTCACTCCAAACCGATCCTGGTCAGTGGACACAATTGCAGTTTGGGATATCTTCCGTTCCAACCAGTGGTCCACAACTATTTCATCAAAGGCATGTGCTATCCTGCCTCTGGGAAAGTGCATATAAAAGGCCCCTTGCTGCTTATCGGAAATAGTAGCCTATCTGGCAGCAAAGGATTTCCTTGAAAGCAATATATCAGAATGACCATATGTTTGACGTCGAATAGCCGATGATAAAAATCAATGTGTTATAGAGGCGTTGTTAAATAAAACAAACTTTCCCCAACCCAAACAAAAAAATGGTAGCTACAGACCTGGGGCCGTATGCAGGAAACAGTGTTACGCGAATTTGAGTTTAGCCTTTAAACGCGTATAGCTAACACCGACCGGGCGAAATATGTCAAGTGGTATGCAGGAGCGCCTAAACGGCCAGTGTTAGCTAAACGTGAAATTATTTATAGATTTGGGAATTCCCTCTGGGTCTCTACCCATATATTAGGCTTAAATATATTAAATGCTATCATATTTAACAGAATTAGAGACGCAATAAGTGAAATTTGATGAAATTAACCGTAAATTCGAAGCAATATTAACGCTGCGGCCGTAACGGCGGCGATATTAACGGTTATATTTTCGAATCGACGAGCGTAAACTAAACAAATCGCTAATGCATTGCCGCCAATGCGTAGACGTCGGCCAGTATGGATGTCGAGGTCGATGCGGCGGTCGCGACGGCGGCGATTTGTTTACGTTACGTTCGTCGATTCGAAAATATAAGTATTAATATCTCCGCCGTTACGGCGGCAGCGTTAATATTGCTTCGAATTTAGGGTTAATTTAATCATATTTCACTTATTGCGTATGTAATTCTGTTAAATATGACAGCATTGAATAGATTTGGGTAGGACCGTACGCTAACACCGCCCGTAGACCTGCTATGAAACGGGTTTAGGGTAAACGCACGGTGTTAGCATAACACCGCTTCCTGCATACAGAATTTTGCTCGCTAAACTGGAAATCCCGCCACTAAACGGGAAATCCTGCGCTAAACGCGTTTTGGAGCCGTAACACCGACACCTGCATACGGCCCCAGGTGACACTGATGGCAGTGCAGTAAATCTCCATCGATATGTCATATTTGCTCAGTGTGAAAACCTGATGACTTCTCTCAGCAGGCTTAACATTTAAAGATACGGTTACGACAGTACTTGGGAATCAGCAGCTATAAAAAGACATGTTAGTCACTGCCTGACTTCCCCAGTTTGCTGTGCGTCTGACCACTGATTAGATGTGTTACTATTTATAATCCTCAATGCTGCTGCTGTCTTTGTGGTTGTGCATCCCAGCCTCCGCATCCAAAAGCAAAGCTTGTTTTGTTTAACGATGGTTCTAGAGCGCATTGATATTTTTATTGTATCATCAGCTATTGAAGTCAAACATATGGTCATTCTCACATATTTATTTAGAGGAAACCCACTGCCGCTACATAGGCTACTCTTTCTGATAAGCAGCAAAGGGTTTTTTACATGCACTCTCCCACAGACAGGACAGCACATAGTCCTACCATATCCTTTGATGAACCAGTTGTGAACCACTGGCCTTACTCTGAACACCATGGCTGAATCGGCAAATGTGCTGACTAGTTTCCCACACATTTGAATCCTGACCGACTGAGTCAAATCAATGACTTATAAAATTACATACTTGTCGCTACCTAGCTACTTGGCGTTAATAGGATAAGGCACAGACTGGTTTTCTCAGTATCAGGATAATACATAACTGAGTGGAATATTGCATCATGGTACCAGTGGCCTGGTCACCCAGTGAGGCAGCACTACAAAGTATCAGGATAATATATAACTGAGTGGAATATCACGTCATGTTAGGCTTGCAGTGGCCTGGTCACCCAGTGATGCAGCACTACAAAGTCACCATGAGTGCTCATTGTCACAAGTCCATACCTGTCCTGATATGGCCTTAGATGTTGCTAGGATGTAAATCCAAAACAAATAAACTCTCCGAACACAGAAGGTAGCACTATCAATCTCCACTGAATGGCATCATTTTGTCTCACCACAAATATATAAATATTTGTATAATATTAAAACATATTTATTTCACACTTTCCCTCCGCAAGCTGTTGTTTATATCCGGTAGGTCCTTATCATTTGGCATCAGCATTTAGCATCTATAAAAACACATGTTATTCATCGCTGCAATCTTTCTCATGTTCCTGGCTTCATTTTGCCATGCATCTGAACTCTGATTAGATGTGTCGCTGTTGTTAGTCCCCCGTGTTCCTGCCACTTGGTGGTTGTACTGCCGGGCGCTGTGCTCTGGCATTCCTGCTTGGCTCTCCGTGGTACTAAAGGTGGAATAGTCAATCTCCACAGACCGGTGAGATGTTTGCTCAGTGATCAGGTTCAGGAATCCTTGCCCCCATTCAATCTCACTCGGCAGGTAAGACGTGCGAATCTGTGTTGTCATACCTGAAATGTAATAAATTGATAGCGCTACAAACAAGGATCAACTGTACATGCAATTGAATTTGGAATGAGCTGTCTTCTTGTAAAATATTCCGATAATGACGCATTGGTGGGGGAATGAAATGCTCTATTTATGACAAAGGTATATAGGGCCAGGTGCATAGATGTGTTTATGTAGTTGGTGGTGGTATTTGACTCATTGTAAATAGACATTGTGGCGCTAGTAAGATAGTGTGTAAGGGGCACTTAGAGCTCTACCCACTACCCACTCCCCCCTCTGCTAGTCATGGATCACCACACACTCAGCTCACAAGTGTTTATTCGTCTGAACAACTATAGTATCAGCGCCGGAGCACTGGTCTTCCAGCCGTTTTACATGCACTCTGGAATTTTACACATGGTTTGGGAGAGTATCCTGTACTGTTTCTCTGCAGCACAGGACACTTTGTATTAGACTCATGCTGCATTATGTGCAGCATGAGAGACTATTCTTCTCAGTCTCAGGTGACTACTTGACTATGTACTTGATATTGTAATCATTTCTCATTGCTAATGTGCTGTTTTTGTTTATTATGTATGTGTGTTTTTTTTGGTTTTTAAAATATTTTTTGTTAATTTTTGTATTGAGGCTATATTTATAGTGTCCATAGCATGTTAGCCTGGGTACCCAGGCTTGTTTTCAATGATGGCCAGCTGTAGTGTTGGTGTTGTCTTACCAAGCAGTAGCTGCTGATAAGTTATTTGATGATCTGCATTTCAGTAGCAGATAGATAGTATGTTGGTACATTTAGTAGCCTACGTTAGTTTTTTTGGGCCCTCTTGGCATTGTATTTTTGTTCTATTCTTAATACTATGTTAGTTGTTTTCTTAAGGTTTTATGTTAGTGTTTTGGGGTTTTCTTGGGAAGAGTTTTCCGTTTTTTTTCTTACTTAATTCTATACTCGCCTATTTTATTTACATGTCCATAGGCCTGTACGTAATAGGTGGTTGAGTTATGTTTGTTTGAATTTGATTTGATTTATATTGTTGTTGGATATGTTAGCTGGCTTTTATATTTCCGGTTATCCCGCCCTGGGCTGTCCAGTTGGTGGGCCGTGACATATGACCTGCCCCGTTGGGTTTGTAGTTTGCAGTTGTTCGGTGTTCTTGTTTTGTTTTTGGTTAGATTTGTGTTGGTAGTGAGTGCGTTCTGTTTCTGTATATGTGGGTGGTTAACAAGGTTCTGTATTTGGTTTATATCTGAGTTGAACATGTATGATCAAATCTGGGTAAATGCTTTGGTTTGAAAAACTGCATGCTTCTATCTCATTATGCACCTTTAACGGTGGCATATCATTTGGTTGAATCTACTGTATATTGTTCTTATCGATGGGATTCCATTGCATTTAGTTTTCAAATTGGAGTGAGAGGGGTAATATTTGTATCAACTATTCTACTATACTATCTTGAGCTGTATTCACACGGGCAAAATCTAAAGCGATCTACAGAAGGCGAATCATATGAAGCGATTTAGATGCGCGTTCACACAGGCAGTACTTGGGCCGGAAATCGATATCTGCGCATGAGCAAGTCCAGACTAACCAGCGCCATTTTGGGTTCGACGATGCTGGCACCAGAGAGTGTGGGTTCGACCTAGATATGTAATGACTGAATCGTATTGGTTTGGAACGGTCAAAACTTCTGCTGGGCAGTGAAACCCTAAAAATAAATCATGAACAAAATATATGTGCACCTCTAACAGGTTCATAGACCAAATTATATAATATGCGCTTTTGATCGACCAGAAAGTCAACAAACCAAGGTCTTGACTGCACATGCGTGTGACGTCCTAAATCGCTTCATATGCGTTCACACGGGCAAGATAAAACGTTTCAACATAGATCGCTTCCTGTAGACCACCTAGCGAAGCGTTTTACATTAAACGATTTATATGAATCGATTCAGCCCTAAAACGCCTCACCGTCGCGTTCACACGGCAAATGTGAGTCGCAGTACGCAAGGCGTTTCGCGTGAGGCGTTTTAACTCGCCCGTGTGAATACAGCTTATGCATAGCAGAACCTTTGCTTGTATTCTGACAGGTATCGCAAAATATATATATACCTTACCTAGAACGGGCTTCGAACCAACATGTCTGCCATTCCGGATGGCGTCATGGACTACCTAGGCTTTCTAATGTAACCAATCTGATATATTTATCTAAAGTTAAAGTTACAAAGTCCGATGATTTTGACTTTCTGTAATTTTCCGAGATATATGTAATAGGTTTATCATTATAATCTGTCTTACGTTAGTTTGAAGTTACCTTCATTTTAAATGGCTAACTTTTGAGATATTTGAAGTGCAACTGCAAAATAATTTTGGCTTGCACACCAAAACTCTCACACCACTGCCTCAGTATTCCCATATATGTGGCGACAAATGCTTAATAAGTGCACTAGTATCTAAAGTTAGATATGTAGAATCAAATCTAAATAATTGTCTTAGTTTTGAAAATGTGATGCTTTCATCGGACTATGCAGCTTTAAATATGGCAGGTACTAAACAAACCCATCGGATTATATCACCTTTAAGTATAAACTGACCTGAGGACTCGATGGTCCCTTCGAGGACGACGATTATCTCAAACTGTTCTTCCAGAAGAGTCTCCTTGCAGACCTCCCACAGGGGGCTGTCCGAGGTGATCCTGTGAATGATCTTCGTCGGCCATGCCAGGAATAAATACTGATCGTAGTCCTCCGACTCGGACACAACCTGCAAGCAAGTGTATGTATGTATGTGTGGCAGCATTATCAAAATATAGCACAGTGGATGTAATTTCAAGTGTAAGTGTGACGATGACGGAGTTATAAAAATATATCGCAGTGGATGTAATTTCAAGTGTAAGTGTGACGGTGACGGAGTTATCAAAATATAGCGCAGTGGATGTAATTTCAAGTGTAAGTGTGATGGTGACAAAGTTATCAAAATATAGCGCAGTGGATGTAATTTCAAGTGTAAGTGTGATGGTGACGGAGTTATCAAAATATAGCGCAGTGAATGTAATTTCAAGTGTAAGTGTGACGGTGATGGAGTTATCAAAATATAGCGCAGTGGATGTAATTTCAAGTGTAAGTGTGATGGTGACAAAGTTATCAAAATATAGCGCAGTGGATGTAATTTCAAGTGTAAGTGTGATGGTGACAGAGTTATAAAAATATAGCGCAGTGGATATAATTTGTTGGTTGGTTGCTGGAGTTTTACCTCCTGGCAACATCTAAAGTAATATCAAAATGGGTAACGACTTGTGACGGTGTGCACTCATGGCAACTTTATAGTGCTGCCCCATTGGGAAATCAGGCCACTGGCATTATGACCCAATATCCCACTCAGTCACATTATCCTGACACTGAGCTAACCAGTCCTTGCCCTATCCTATTAATGCCGAGCGCCAGGCTAAGAAGTGACAGGTGTCAATGTTGTAAGTCATTTGTTTGACTTGGCTGGGATTCCAACTCCAGACCTTCCGCACGGGAAGCCTGCGCTCTACCGAATCGACCACTGCGTCCATGTGTTCTTTGTACTATTAATATATAACTACTGTTGACTCTTATTTGACCTTATAACGGAAGAGCACCGAAAACGCTCCTACTCGAAGGACATTGAGGACATAGAAAAGCATGCTCTTTGTTACATGCACCAATGGTGTTACCACTATGTATACGCTATATATATAGTCTATATATACTTATAATTATAGCACGTATTACCCACCCATCGCGGACCGTTTCAGCAAACTTCCATTAGGTGGTGGGGTGGTGTGTACCCTTTTAGAACTATTATGTTTGGTAGCACGGTATTGATTTATATGTATATACTAGAGACTAAAATGTTTATATATGCTGTATAAGAATTATACGAGTATAATAACCCAGAATTCTAACACCCACCCACGAATAATCGGGTGGTTGAGCCTCGGACTATTCATCTACTGCTCAGGCTTCAGCTCCGACGGTGGCGCCATCGCTTGCCTGCTCACTGTCCTACTCACTTACCGCCAGTATAATATATATATATACTTTAGTATGTGGATACAAATGAAACATCTACTCCGACTTAAATCCTACTTAAAACAAAACTATTTGTGGTGTTCTCTCTGGTGTAGTGGTTAGAGTGTCTGACTTATTTCTAGGTCAGACTCCTAATCTGAAGGTCGGTGGTTCGATTCCCCATTCCCCCACCTCTGCCAATTTGGATTTCCACCGCTGTGTATAACTGATAGCAGCATCAAAGGCCAGTTGCTCTCATACCATGTCAGTCCCTGGGTCGGTAAAAGTATAGGCTCAGGCTTTCTATCAACAAACTGTCTAATGGTGAAAACAAGTCTATTCAGACTTATCCATAATAGGCAGTATAAATCTTCAACAACAACAAATTGTAGTTCTCATTCAACTCCCTCAAGTCACCACATACGTACATACACATGGTGCCAGCTGTGTGTAATTTTGGAACTACATCATGCTCACCGGTAGTGTCTTCCGATATTCAAAACAGAATAATACACAGGCAAAACTCATTTTCAAGAAAAATTTCCTTTTGGCAAGGAAGAAGAAAAAACCCCACAAGATCCTAGCACCGCATCAAATTTACTTACTTCAAGGTGTCTCCGCTGAAACTCTGATTTCCTCCCGTCCTTGTTGATGGGGTTTCTGACGAGGAAGGCATGCAGTGTGCAACCAACCAATTGTGACCTGCGCATGTCGCCCACCCTGAAAACAAGGCAGTAGTGACCGTCCGCTAAGCAGATGGTTGCCCGCTTTGAGAACATGATGGTCTCGGCTCGATGTTTCGGCTTGGCGAGCTTGGCGAAAACCACACCAGCCATGACACACTGTATGACAACGCCAACGAGGGACTGAGCCATTATCACAACAAATGAGAGTGGGCAGACAGTCTGGATCGCTCTCGTCCCATAACCTATAGTGTGCTGAGTCTCTATGGAGAAGAGCAGTGCTGACCGGAAGTCTTCAATGCCAATCACACATTTTGCAGCTTGTTCACTGGCACCTTCAACTTGTTCCAGATCACCATGCGTAAAGGCCACTAGCCACCAGATGGTAGCGAAGCCAAACCATGACAAGCCAAACGTCATCATGAATACTGCCCACACCCACCACCATGAGAGGTCCAGCAGTGTAGTGAAAATGTCGCGGAGGAACTGGAAGTTGCGTTTGGAGATATTCGCCGGCCGGACATTAATGGTGCCATCCTTCTGGATAAGCCTGTTCTTCTTCCGCTTTGCATACATCTTTCCGTACTCCGCCATGGCTACGACCTCTGGGTTTCTTCGACACCGTGATCCATCAAAGGTCCTCTGCTCGAGTGAAATCGAGGCTCCGTTCGCGCTGTCCTTCAATGGCCAAATGTCTATTGCATCATCATCGACAACATCGCCAAGAAGGGTGCCACCCCTGTCACCATCCTCTTTATTGCAAGAGGAGCCAGTCGTATTGGGCGGATTGATGTGATGGATTGACAGTATCCTCTTCCGACGACATGAGACCGGTGATGTAAGATCAGTGGCACTTTGCCAGTCACTGCAATCTGTCACTGTCATTTCCTCACTCGACTGCCAACTCAACTGCCTCTGCGCATTTGTTGGTTCGCATACGCTTTCTCGGATGGGTTCTGCTTCCGTCGAGTCATCCACATCCAAGAGTTCCATGAGCGCTACGGGCTCTCGCCCCGTTGGCTTCATCGTTGATGCCTCCTTCCCAATATTGCCATAGTTGATGACGGTGAAGGTCTTTGAGGACCTCCTCCCTTGTGTGCCATGTTGTTGAAGAATTTGCTGCAGTTCCTGCTGCTGCTGCTGCTGAAGATGGTGCTGATGCGGATGATACTGATGCATGGACATCCTCGCCAAGTCCTCCTGTGCCAATCCGTGAAGCTCTTCTCGATTGGTCACATCCTTTGCGCTTGAAGTCGAAGTCGTACCGCTCCTCTCTCGGCCAAACTCCACCGGAGCATGTTCGAAGTGCACCCCGCCAATATCAAGCTTCCTCACTTCAGAATGCGGCCTGAGAATGGACTGCAAGGGCAGCAAACCCTCGCCTCCCACCCCCGCCCTGCACAATGGCGGCTGAGCAGGCAGAGGAGGAGGAGGATACCTGAACTCCATGCCAGACCAGAACACATCCACGTCCGCATCGACAGTCTCCTCGCCCACGTCGCCCATTTCGGGTTCCATGTTCACCACAACGGCCTCCTCAGGCCGGACATAGTAGCTGCAATCCCCGGGGAAGATGCACGGCACCCCGTCATTGTTGACGCCACCCTCCCCCAACTCCACATCCGGGCGCGGGGAGATACAGATAGACTCCACGGGTCTGTCGTCTTGGGCGTTCTCCGCGAGGAACACGTCGTTGGCGGCCGATCCTTCTTCGTGATTCTCCGGCAAGTAGCGGACGAGTGCAGTTGGTGGAGACCGCGCCATGCCGTTGCCATTGTACGCCGGGCTTGGCTGGTTACCGGAGACAACTCCACCTCCAACTCCAACTCCAGCTCCAGCTCCAACTCCAACTCCAACTCCAGCTTCAACTCCAACTCCGTCGCCAGTGGCTACTACTCCCAGGGCTCCCTGTCTGTGCGTCTTGCCGTGGGCGGCCAAGTGCCGCTCTCCCTGTGAGCCTTCTGGCCGGTCTGCTGCCGCTGCTGGTCCCGGCGGGACTCGGCCGCTGCTGCTACCCCGCCATTGAGCCTGGCATCGATGGGCCGCCGGTGTAATAAGGTACTGGGAACCTGGCTGCAAGAAGCGCTGTGATTGGTCAACAACCTGCTCCGGCGTTCCTGGCGGTAGTAGCCGCTGTTCCCCATCCCACTCGCACTCCTCCTCCTCCACCTCCTCCTCCACTTGCCAATCCTCCTCCTCCTCCTCTTCCTTCTCCTCCACAAAACCCAATCCCCACGTCTCCTCTCTGTCCCCCTCAATCGTCCAGTCGGACATCCTCCTTACAGGTCAGGGGGTCATCGACGACCCTCCCGTATGCCTCCCAGGCGTATCATCAACATTGCCACGAATTGGCTACACACTCTGTGTATGCACGGCCCCGTCCGGTCATGTGATCAGCTGTGGTTATGTAATCCTATTTATAACCATTATCATCGATGGCGTGTCCCGGGCAGACCTATGCGGTATGAATAAAACAATGGGACTCTTATTCACTTAAATTCTTTTAATATATATAGATATATATATATATATATATATTAAATGCAAATACTCTTCCTGTGAAAACAGTTCATAATTGGCAGTATCATTATATAAAATATTACTGCTAATCACAGTAGGTATCAATGACCTGATGACAACTACAGTAAAACCTCTCTAAATCGACCGACCATAGGACAGACTTTAAATGGTCCATTTAGGGAGGTGGTCGGTTTAGTGAGTTTTTTTTTATCGTTACAATGGTATTTTATGGGCGATCATTGGGACCCAAATAAAGCGATCAATATAGGGGAGTGGTCGATCTGTGGAGCTGGTCGGTTAGAGAGGCTTTACTGTATGTCTAAATCCGAGCAAAAAACTGCTTCGGTATGAATCCACTATGAATAAGAGGTGTAGATAAAGGATTCATTCGGTACTCGCAGTACACGGGTGAAGACCAGCCTTATATAAAAATGGTAGAAAAATCAGGCTAATGAAATGAGTCTTTATGAGAGCCTAATTTCACAGTCTAAGAAGCAACATTTATTCTTTGTATATATGTCTTCATATTTCCCCGCTACCTTTGAGTTGAAAAATATAATAAAACATCTGGTTTAATAAGATTTAAAAGTGAAATTGACGGCGTTCTATGGCCACCATCTTGTCTTTTTGCATTCTCTCCCATTTTACCAACTCTGTGCCTATATATGGAGCCATTTGATCCTGGAACCACAGTTTCTAGATCCTGTCCCATACTAAAGCTATGTTCGCCCGTATTTACACAACGTTGTCGTTCACCCATGTACTACAAGTACCGGGTGAATCTTTTATCTATAAGAGGAGAAGCTCCTGGTTTCAGCATCCAGTGTTTATATGTATTGAAGTAGAGTTGATTGAATTGGGAGAGAAGGCATCAACAAAAACTAACCAATTGGTGATCGCTGAAAGCTTGCGATTCGACTTTCAAAGTCTATGAATCTACATGATTTCATGAACTATTCACCCCAAAAGTACCATGCAATGTGATATATAAGTATTTGAACAATATAGTTAGCATATTATATTGCAAACCTAGCCTTTTGGCACTTTTTCTAATGGGTTCTTTATCCGCCACTGTCACTGAGACAGTGCTGCAGGAATAACGCACGGTATGCACATTTCCAGTGGGGCAGCACTATAAAGTTGCCATGAGTGTGCAATGTCACAAGTCGGTACCCATCCTGGTATGCCCATGCCTGAATTCCTAGTGGGGTAGGATGTGTGTCATCGAAGGACCACCGACAATACCAGTGGGATGTGTAATATTTTGTGGATTTGCACAGATATAATGGAACCATGTGACCTGTATTTATACCGCCATGTTTGTCGGTAAGCTGTAGGCAACATAATAATTATATGAGACTGTCTCAAAAGGTGCTAAGCAATATGGGACAAAACTTTGTCCATAGTGACGATCAACACACTATCTACTTATGCATTTGCTCAGGATAAACTGCTTTGATTTTTACATGGTGTTTCATAATTCCAATAGAATACATATCGATTTGAATCAAATGTCCTTGTGTTTTCAGTGTAACTGTTTCTGTGCTCTTTTGTGTCAATCGTTACTATGGACACAAAAACGAAGAGCTAGCACCTTTTGAGACAGGCTCATATACAAGATTCACCCCATACCTACTGTAGCGGTATAGAACAACACATTAGAAAAAATGGTGAAAGGTTGGGTAAATGAAATGAACCCATAAATTCCAAAGTTAAGAATAAAAAAATAATCTTCACATAGCTTCGGATATTTACCGACAAGTTTTGAATTGATTAGTAGATTAAATCCAGTGGATAGTGTTGAAGTTTGAATCGAGAGAGCTCACATATCCACATGACATCCATGGTGCTAGAGTGGCACAAAGTTGAGAGGTTCCTGGATGATAATGCAATCCAGGTCAGGAAGTAGTCATTGTCATTGGCTGACAGCCAAACAGGAAGTGAGGCGGTGAACCAGTAATGTTCTTTCAAACATATGACAGATTTATTTCATTGGGTATCCTGCTTCATAACTTGGAGAGTATCGTCCAGGAGCCATATGCACCAAGTTGTGCTAGGCTTAACCGGAGCTAGGTGCTAGCTCCGGTCAGCTGGGGTTCCGCGAAAAAGGTAAAGTGGTGTGCACCAATGTTTTAGCTGGGGCGGGAAGCTGACCGTGAGTTTATTTATAGATTTGGGAATTCCCTCCAGTCGACAATATGAATAATGGCGCCAATTCGGTGGGAGCGTTAATATCGGTTCGAATTTAGGGTTAATTTGATAAGATTTCACTTATTGCGTATGTAATTCTGTTAAATATGACAGCATTTAATAGATTTGGGCGTAATATATTCCCGCCAAGTCAGCGGCGATGGCGGCGGCCATGTTTGGTTGACGTTTGGACAGTTTGGATATCGACGTCGCTGTGGCGGCGGCGATTTGTTTACTTTACTTACATTCGTCGATTCGAAAATATTAATATCGCCGCTGCTACGGCAGCAGTGTTAATATCGCTTCGCATTTAGGGTTAAAGTGATAAGATTTCACTTATTGCATATGTAATTCTGTTAAATATGACAGCATTGAATAGATTGAGAGCCACACATGCACAGTAACCGCCCCGGCTGGCACTTAAACGTGATTTGAAACTGGGGTAGCTTAGCCTAGGCTACGGTCGGGGGTTAGCGCTGGCACCGATTGATGCATACAGATTTTCCACAGTTAGCCCTGTGGAGATAGTCAAACCGCGGTTAAGGCCCTAACTCCGATTGGTGCATAAGGCCCCTGGCTGGTTGGCTGGTTGTTGGAGTTTTACGTTCTGTTAACACCTAAGGCCATATCAGCACAGGTATCAACTTGTGACAGTGTGTACAATATTCCGATAAAACGCATTGGTGGGGGAATGCAAATGGTCTCTAATGGTAAATGGTATATAGTGCCAGGTGCATGAATGTGTTTATATAGTTGCTGGTGATACTTTACTCATGGTCAATAGTCATTGTGTATTAGTTAGACAGTGTGAAAGAGGCACTAGAGATAGTGTGTAAGGGGCATTTGGAGCTCTACCCACTACCCCCTCCCCCTCTGTTAGTCATCGACCACCACACACTCAGCTCAGGCAGGTGGTGGCCAAGGGGGCCACACAGCATGGTGGTGGTGGGCAGATCACTGTAGCCATGGTGACACAGGAATGCTTGATTCTCATTAGAGAACATGGTCAGGTGGTATGCCATACCAGCTCCATGTACCACTATAAATAATAAACTTGAGGGCATTGTCTCTCTCTACTTTCATTCTTTATACTCTTCCTTTCTCTTCTTGCCTGTATTTATTTCATTATAGCCTGCCTACACAAACACAGATTCCAGCCGTCGACTTTACAAGTGCACACTCATGGCAACTTGATAGTGCTGCCCAACTAGGAGATAAGGCCACTGACACCCTGACCCAATATCCTACACAGTCACATTATCATGATACTGAGCTGACCAGTCCTTGCCCTATCCTATTAATGCTGAGTGCCTGGCTAGGGAAAAAACAAGTATCAATTTTGTAAGTCATTGGGTTGATTCGACCGGGAATTAAACTCCCAATCTTCCACACGGGATGCCTGCACTTTACCGATTCGGCCACCGCCTCCAGTGTATTGTCCATCTTACCCAGTAGCATGGATAATTCTGACGCGGTAAGTCCTTTCTACCCCTGGGCCCGTATGCATGGGCTGGTGCTAGCGCCCTAACCGCGGCTATGGGGGCACCACACGGCTATCGGTGGAAAATCAGCATGCATGAGCCAGTGCCAGCGCTAGCCGACGACCGTAGCCTAGGCTAAGCTACCCTGCTTTCAAGTCAGGTTTAACTGCTATCCGCGCCAGTTAGTGTGCGTGTGTGAGTGTCAATCGATTCAATGCTATCATATTTGACAGAAGTACATACGAAATAAGTGAAATTTCATTAAATTAACCCTAAAAGCGAATCGATATTAACGCCGCAGCTAAATCGGCGGCGATATTAATATTGTCAAATGACAACAAATCGCCGCCGCCATGGCCCGCCGCCGCGGCCCGCCGCCGAATATAAACAAAACAAATCGCCGCCACCGCCGAATTGGTGGTGGTATTGGCAAATAGCAGTTCAGAAACAATTAAATTTGTTCAAATTAAACTAGTAATCGAACTGATATTAACGCCGCCGCCAATATTTGGTCAAATTAAATCAATAATCAAAGCCATATTAACACCGCCGCCACCGCAGAATCAGCGGCGATATTGGTAAATATCAGTGCTCGCCGGGAACGGGCCAGAGGGATTTTCCAAATCTATAAATAACTAAACTGTTTGCTATCCGGCCCGGTTTGGGCATTGGTGCATATGGCTTGACCTAATTCACCAAGGCCCTCCGAGCCGTGTATATCTACCCCAGAGCTTGTGCATAGCACCGGCTAGGCATAGCACCAGCCCATGCATACGGCCCCTGGTGCTCTCTATCCCCAGGTCGGCTAACCTCTCTGGCTCCACATGTGGTGCCCCCATTCTAACCTTCCGGTGGCAAATTTCGACAGCATTTCTGCTGTCACCATAGTAGCCCGCCACTCGCCATCTGACTCAATCCGATGTGGTCAGGCTGTCCTCCTTAATTTACCGCCCACCCAACCCTTCACTTGAACGGTTTCAGAAAAAGAGGGTTGAGCGCCAGTCTGGCCAGGCAGGAATCAAACCTTTATAACTGACTGATGCATCCTATAGATAATCTCGTACCTTCTTGAGACCAGACGAGATGGCCGAATGAGTTAGAGCGTCCGTCTCCCGTGTTGGTAGACCGTGGGGTTGTGGGTTCGAACCCTGGTCGAGTCAAACCAATGACTTAAAAATTGATACTTGTCGATTCCTCGCCCGGTGCTGGTGGCCTGGTCTTCCAGTGGGGTAGCACTATAAAGTCGCCATGAGTGCGCACTGTCACAAGTCGGTACCCGTCCTGATATGACCCTAGATGTTGCTAGGACATAAAACAAAAACAAACAAACTGTACCTTCTTGATGAATAAACACCGTACTACATTAACTCTTGACCTCATCGTGAATTGTATACACACACCTAGAAGAGCACTTGTTTGCCGTCCAACATGGTTATATAAACAAAACAGCTAATCACGTGTTCTGTGACGTCATATACTAATCCTCCCTAATGCTAGAGCTGGTACCTGCATTTGATCCGGTTCAGATTAATTAGTTCCCATTTACCCCGGCAGGCGGCCGTCGCTTTACGCTGGAATAAGCAAACAAATAAGCAAATAAACAAATAAATAATGAACACAGTCGACTAACAGTTAGCTAATATGTAATAATCTAATTCTGTGCTAAGGTCAAGCGTCGACTCAACTCCACGCTGCAATCAAACAGCTGGGTCGGCAGGGGCGCACCCAGGGGGGTTTCCTGGTTGCCCGGAAACCCCCACCCCCCAAAAATAAATTTGTTAAAAAAATGATATAAATGTACATCTCAGGGACACACATGAAGGGGGGTTTCCTGGTTGCCCAGTTATTCATAGAAATAATTTCATGAGTATTTTTAAACAAAATATAATTTCATGAATCATATAGACCTAAATTCTTGCATTAAATTGATTAAGGAACACTAGATTTTAAGATTATGTGAAAAATTGTACCAAAATGTGGGTTGTTGCACCAGAAAACCATGTAAAATATTGCCCTAAAATGGGTGTTGTTCCACCAACCCATGTGAAAAGAATTACCCAAAAATAGGGGTAGTTTCGATCCGTATTTGGCAAAACCCCCTAGTCAATTCCTGGGTTCTCCCCTGGTCGGTCAGTTAGTTACGGGCCATTCAAATATTACCAGCAACACACGCGGTGGCGAATCGTTAGAGCGCAGGTTTTCCGTATTGAAGGTCTGGAGTTCGAATCCCAGCCGAGTCAAACCAATGATTTATCAATTTAGTACTTGTCGGAACCTTGCCTGGCGCCCGGCGTTAATAGGATAGGACCTGGGTTGCACAATATCGGGTTAATGTGACTGTGTGGGCTACCGGGTCATGGTGCTGCCTGCCAACCTGTTCTCCCAGTGGGGAAGCACTGTAAAGTTGCCATAGTGCACACTTTCACAAGTCGGTACCTGTCCTGATTTGACCTTAGATGTGGCTAGAACCTAAAACAACAACAAACAAACAATATTACCAGAGGATCATGTCTCCTGATTTGGCGGGAGATCTCACTAAAATATAGGAAAATAACCGCAATCTTCCAATTTCCCACATTTAGCTCTTGATCTTTCTGCAAAAGAATCATTTTAGTTTGTTTAAAAATAAAACTGTACACATACTTTCCCATCAGAATGCACCAGTGGTAGTGAAGCTGAGACTACTACACTGCCCCCCCCCCCCCCCCCACCCCCCCCTAGAATCTCACTGGTCGCAGTAGGCAAACCGATGAGAATCGAAAATGATAGAAGGTAACATGAGATCCAAATCAAAAGGGAGAGAAGCCTTACACACATATTTGTATCCATATGCGCAATGCCTAGATCTGTCTGCAGTTATAGCAAAAGCTAGCTAACTAACTACAAATTGAAGAAGAAACAATTTGACAATATTTATATTTTTTTTATTGGCGAGGTATTTACTCTGCCCATAACATATAAGCTCCTGTCAGGGTGCTTGTTTTCAACGCTGGACAGCTGTGGCGCTGTCTTGATCTGTTCCTTTGCCCAGGAGTGTTTACCTGTGTCTGCTCGGGTCAGCCTTCTGCAATTTTGGTTGTTAGTAATAGCCTATGTTAGTTTTTTTGTATGTCTGAGTAATGATACCTTAGCCTACTATGTACATCTACTTGGGTGACATGCAGGCTTGCGGGAGAGGATCCCGTTCCATTCAGATTTTTTTGATTTTGTATTTGTTACTGCATCCTTTCACCTAAACCCTGTCCTTAGATAGTGCACTCGTGTGCTAGAACATACTCGGACCCTGTAGAACTGGGGCCAGGTGGGATGGCTGTGTTGTATGCCTAGCCATTTTATATTTCAGGGTGGATCAGTTGCATGACCGTGGCCTGTCCACTTCTGTGTTGGTTTGTGCCATTACACATACCCAGGTGGACTGTGCCATGTGGTGATAGCTTTCCTGATTTCCTTAATACTTAGGAGGGCTAATTTTCCTATTTTTTCTGTTTAGTGCCTACCACTTTTCCTGGCCTGTCTTCTGCTTTCTGTGCCAATACACAGCAAGCATTGACGGCGCTCAGGGGCAGGTGCAGTTTTGTTGTGTCAGTAAGTAATTGTTTTCTTTAAGAATTTTTTTGTAGTGGTCAGGGTTACGGATTGCCCGTAATTCTACATTTTGTTTATTCCATATGACATAGATCTAGGTGAAGAAAGGAGCTTCACATGTTTTGTAGTCCTAAGCGACCTCTCCCAGCTTCTATGTAATGTGTTTGATATGTTGTCTTTTGCTGGGAGAAAGGAGAATTGTTAATACCCCACAAGTGGAACTCCCTCAACAGGAGGAAGCAACAGCCAATCAGTAGTCTGCGCTGACCTCTCAGGCAAGAAGCCACATATGCAGGTAGGCGTGAGTAATATGGTGATATCCGGGAGCCTAGGTGGTGTAATGGTTAGCACTCTAGCCCAGAGTGCAAAGAGATGTGGGTTCGAGTCCCGCTCTAGGCGCATTATTTCCCATTTATATCACCCCCCATAACACTGGTTGCCGTGACCATGATCCTGTACAAGCTTTGCGCTGTATGGTTGTTGAACCTACCCAGTGTATGTGTTAGTGCCTTGCCTGTATGTATATAATTGTAAACAGTAAAAGACTTACAATTCCTGGGGGACGAGTGTAGTAGTCTGCACTGACCTCTCAAGCAAGTAACCACATAGACAGGTAGGCATGGGTAGTGTAGTTTGGTTATATCAGGGAGCCTAGGTGGTATAATGGTTAGCACACTGGTTCGGAATGCAAAGAGATGTGGGTTCGAGTCCCGCTCTAGGTGCAATATTTCCCATGACAGTACCATTTCCTATCACTTCCCCCCCGAAAAAAATACTTTGCGGGTAGGCTCGCCTCCCTTTGAGAGGGGGTGAACACCCCTCTTGCACCCTCCCCCATTCAGCTCCACTGTTTCTCCCTATTTACAACGTGTGTATTAGGGAGAACTCCCTAACTCACACTCTTATCTACTTGACACATCTGTATATTACGTCACACTATTTTTTGTCAAAATTAGACACCCATCCACCCACCTTTAACGGTCCGTAACGGTATACCATATCCTATGTAATAGCACTGGCACACTACGACATATCTCGCCGGCATGCCACCAACGCGCAAAATCACATTTAATCATCGAGACACGTCAAACTTTTCGGCGTCAGCGCAACGTATTGGTAGCGTGCAGCCGATGTTGTGAGAAAAAACCCAAAAAAGTTTGGTGCTCCGTCCTGATATTACCTTAGATGTTGCTAGGACATAAAACAACAACAAGCAAAACAGCAACAGTTTGGCGCAACGAGCCTAGCATTCACATAACGTTATTCCAGCAATCTCGACGTGCTCCTAACGTCGCCATAATAATGGGACCCGCGCGTTGTCGCGCGTTGTCAGTCATCAAAAGTTTTGCGCAAGCACAGAACTTCGCCGATCCCCTAACACGCGACGCCGACCCTCGTCGACTGTCGCCATCCATCAACAGCTACCAACGCGCGCCTAACACGCGCGTAACGCTTCCAGACGTCTCCCGATGTTTCGCCAAAAAATTACACACATCGCCACGCATTGGCAAGAAATGTTGTAATGTGACAGCACCATTATAACACTTGGCCCTACACCTCCCACAAAGCCTAAATGTTACGTAATATTTGAATGGACCCTTTGTTGTGACAAAAATGTGTGATCCTCTAATCAAAGGTTTATTTTCTAATGCGTCAAGTTCTGAGTCAGTCAGTCTGGTTCGGCAACTTGTGAGTTGATATTCCCGACTGACTCTTTTGTTGTTGTTGTTGTTTTATTTAACGACGCCTCAAGAGAGCATTGATTTTTATCATCGGCTATTGGACATCAAACATTTGGTCATTCTGACACATTTCTTTAGAGGAAACCTGCTGTCGCCAGATAGGTTACTCATTCCGATAAGCAGCAAGGGCTCTTTTATATGCACTTTCCAACAGACAGGTCAGCCCATACCACAGCCTTCGATGACCAGTTGTGGACCACTGGTTTGATCGGAAAATAGACCAAACTGCAAATGTGTCCACTGAACAGGATCAATCGGATGACCCACAACTACACAGCTGGAGACGCTACCGTCTGAGCTAGGTCCCGCTCCCATATTCCCGACTGACAGCCACAAGAAGGTGGGGTTAAACAGACAATAGGATAACGATGGCAGAATAGTGGCCAGACATCCTGCTTTAAGGAAGGACAGTTCTGCTTTTCTATGGATTTTTACATACTTCAACTCATCATAGAACATTTTTGATTTAGGTTTAATCTCCAGGCTTAAGACTATAGTGACTAATTTGTTAAGTACTGCAAATTGCATCTTTTTTTTATTTGTGTATTTGCTTAGTAAGTTTTTTATTGTTTATGTCCTAGCAACATTTAAAGTCATATCAAGACGGTTACCGACTTGTGACAGTGCACACTCATGGTGACTTTATAGTGCTGCTCCACTGGGAAATCAGGCCGCCAACACCATGACCCGATATACCACTCAGTCACATTATCCTGACACTGAGCTAATCATTCCTTGCCCTATCCGATTAATGCCGAGTGTCAGGCTAGGTAGCAACAAGTATAAATGTTCAAGTCATTGGTTTTACTCGACCAAGGTTCGAATCCCAGGATCTATCAATACGGGAGACACGCTCAACTCATTCGGCCATCCAGTTTGTTCAGGGTTGTTAGGAAGTAAACATGCATATTCATTACACATACAATATAATATTTGGCCCACCAGTACCAAGAATCGACGGTGGCGGCGCCACCGTAGCCCTAGAGTCCCACAGTTTAAAGCTGCATAGTCCGATGAAGCATCACATTTTCAAAACCAAAACAATTATCTGGAATTGATTCTACATATCTAACTTAGATACTGATGCATGTATTAAGCATTTGTTGCCACACAGACAGGGAATACTGAGGCAATTTAATAGAACCTGTTACTGCTAAAGCCTATGGGTGTCAGTGTTCTGGCAAGCTTGCCAAAACTAATTTGACATGTTTGCACTTCAAATATCTCAAAACATAACTGCTTAAAATAAACAGGAATTGAACCTAAAGTAAGGTCGATTATAACGGTCAGGTTAATCTATTTATCTCAGAAATATTACAGAAACTCAACACCATTGGACTATGCAACTTTAACATAGCCGATAGCAGATTGGTTAATAATTAATACAATAATTATCTAATATTAGGGCAAATAATAATACCTCCTCCCGAAGATTTATATCCGCTTAATATTATGCGTTAACTATATATATATAGGCCTACATACATAGCAGCTGTGTCCTTATTTTATGACATTTGGAAATGGTCTGCCTAGATTGCAGTGACCGCTCCCATCTTTGAAGTTGCATGAGCCGTCGCTTTAGATTTTTGTTTTTAAACTTTGTGAGTAGCGTGTTTGCGTTGTGGTGTAATTATAAACCGTGTGTGCTTCGCAGAAGACCAGTCAATGCAGTCAAAAACCCTATAATACTAAGACTGCTCACTCACCCTGTACTGTGTAATCAAATTGATCAAACCCACCACTTGGTGCACTGGCTGTTCTCTTGGTTAAACAGGTGCTATATTATATGTATAAATGTATATATGAATGTGAAAAATGTGTGATGATGGCAATGATGATGATGATGCTGATGATGATGTGTATTTGTTCATAACAATTTCATATTGATGTGTATTCATACTTACCTGTATCATGTATAATATAATTGTATGTGTTTACATGTGAAACACCAACCAGCAGTCGGGCTGATCAAACCCGCCACAAGGTGGCACTGCAAAATTTACATTACCATGGGAGAGATAGGGAGTGAGCCTTCTTAGTATTATAGGGTCTTTGATGCAGTCCACCTTTTACACTTGAATCACTGCTCCTTGTTCTATTTGGCTTTGGACAAAAGTATTAATTTAATGAGTCAGTAATGGTGAAAGGTGACACCCATATCCTTTAACTTGTTAGCGCTTTTATTATTATTTAAATATCACACATGGGGCTAAATAGCTATATTAAAAGTATGACAAATCATGTTAAATTGTTGCCAACCTTGCTAAAGACTTGCAATTTTAAATACTGTACCAGACCCTATAATACTAAGACGGCTCACTCCCTATCTCTCGATCCTGCTCAGTGGACCCTTTGCAGTTTGTGCTAGTTTCTGTTCCAACGAGTGGTCCACAACCGGTTGATCAAAGGCTGTGGTTTGTGCTGTCCTGTCTGTGGGAAAGTGCATATAAAAGACTCCTTGCTGCTTACTGCTTATCGGAAAGAGTAGTCTATGGGGCGGCAGCAGGTTTCCTCCAAAACAAATGTCAGGATGACCATATATATTCTTGATGTCCAATAGCCGATGATATGAAAATCAATATGCTCCAAAGGTGTTGTTGAATAAACAAACTCTTTTTATACCTCACTCAGTCACATTATGCTGACACTGAGCCAACCAGTCCTTTCCCTATACGAATAATGCCGTGCACCTGGCTAGGAAGTGAACAAAAACATTTTAAGTCAGTGGTTTGACTTGGCCAGGGTTCGAACCCATGGGTTCGCATCCCACGATCTATCAAGAAGGGAGACGGACGCTCATCTCATTCGGCCATTCCGTGTGGTCTTAAGTGTGATCAAAGACTGGGGAGTGGGTGGGAGAAGAGTGGGCCACCCTCTCCAGCCCCCCCCCCCGCCCCCCTCAACCCCCTCCCACCCCTTCGGGTCCCACTAGGAATACATTCCCCGGGACGGAGTGCCCACATCGGGGAGAGGAGCGCAGGCTTCCCATGTGGGAGGTCGTGGGTTCGAAACCCGACTGAGTCAAACTAATGATTTACAACATATATGCTCGTTGCTATTGCTTGACATTATTAGGATAGGGCAAGGACTGGCTTGGTCAGTGTCAGGATAATGTGATTGAGTGGGCTCTAGGGATTGTATGCAGGTATTGCAGGTATAGCAATACCTCAGGGAGTTTGCCGCCCCTGCCTTGCAGAGTTGTAAACCACTGTCTTGTGGTACAGGTCCTTGACAGAACCAAAGGCTAAGGGAGCAAACCCTAAACAGAAAACCATGTCACTGTGGCAGCATTAAGGGCGGTTGATGTATGGAACTCCCAACATCTTCCAACCAGCCACTGCAGGGACAAATAGTTTTGCGCCTGTCTTGACATGTTCTTGCCGGTGTGAAACCTCTATTTGCTCCCCGAGAGAGTGCCGCTGGTAACTTGCAAAAGCCAGCAGCACTTCAACACTTTTGCAGGCAGCTTTCATGATGATGATGATGATGGTGATGAGGGTAATTGTGCACTGGCGGTCCAGTAGCTCTGTGGAGCAGCACTATAAAGTTACAAAGAGTGTGCACTGTCACAACTCGGTGCCAATCTTGATATGATCTTTGATGTTGCTCGGGTGCAAAACCCCCAACAGACAGATAAACAAGCCAACAGAAAGACCAACATTCTTCCCCACAGGTCGGTCTACTTCGCGACATGAATGTGGAAATTGTTGTCGACATGGCGTAAAAGCACTGCACACACAACCACCCAAGAAGCACGCACACAAACACACACACACATAAACACACACTGTGTCACCTAGATAAAGGTTCCACCTGGTACTTGTAGTACACGGGTGAACAACAATGTAGTGTAAATACGGGCGAAAATAGTTTTAGTATAGAACAGGAAGTAGAATGCCTGCCTCCAATATCAAATGGATACTTATATAGGCACAGCATTGGTGAAATGGGAGAGAATGCAAAAAGACAAGATGGCAGCCATAGAACGCCTTCGATTTCACTTTTAAATCTCATTAAACTAGATATGTTATTATATTTCTCAACTCAAGGGTAGCGGGGAAATATGAAGACATATACAAAGAATAAATGTTGCTTCTTAGCTTGTGAATTAGGCTCTCAAATCCTTTCCGCGCTTTATCGACCATTTTTATATAGGGCTGGTATTCACCCGTGTACTGCGAGTACCAGGTGAAGCCGTGTTCACACCCACAACTTTAGGCCGAACTAGGTAAGGCGAATTAGATGAGGCGAACTAGGCGTGAAAGTGTGTTGTGTCCACACATGCAGTACTTGAGGCGGTTTAAGGCGGAAATCGATATCTGCGCATGAGCAAGTCCATACTAACCAGCGCCAGTTTCGGTTCGTCGACGTCGCCACGAGAGAGTGTGGGTTGGAACTAGATATGTATGGAGTAAATCGTATTGGTTTTGAATGGTCAAAACTACTGCTGAGCAGTGAAAACCTTAGAATAAATGATAAAAAGAATATCTGTGCACAGCTAGCAGTTTCCTAGACCAAATTATATAATATGCGCTTTTGATGGACCGGAAAATCAACAAACTCAGGTCTCAACTGCGCATGCGTGTGACGTGCTTAAGCCACTTCAACTAATCCACTATCGTCCACACAAGCAAGATGTGCCGACTTAAGCTAGTTCGCTTCATCAATACTACCTCGCGACGTGGTTTACTTGAAGCGAACTAGATGAGGTGACCTAGCCCTAATTCGCTTCAGCGTACCTTCCACATGGTGAATGTGAGGCGAACTAGACAAGGTGAACTAGTTGAGGTGACTTAACGCCCGTGTGTGAACATGGCTTATGTGTCACCTTGTTCCTTATATCCGGGTGATGAAATATCAACCCTCCACATTTAGCTAGCTCATCAGATGGTGAATGAAAGATGGCTGGGATTCGCCATTGCAATGTCACAATGTTTGTTTTGTGTTTGTTGGGGTTTTACCTCCTAGCAACTTGTAAGGTACTATCATGACATTACCCGACTTGTGACAGTACACACTCATGGCAACCGTCAGTGTTGAATCAGAGTTGGTCCAGAATTTTGAGGTGCCCACCAAAATTAATTTAGCATGTTTTCACTTTAAATATTTCAAAATGTTTACCTTCGAAATAAAACTGACTTAAAACTAAAGTAAAGTAAATTGTTAGGATCAACCTAATGTATACATAATAAAAAATATGGCAGAAACTTGAAACCATCGGAAAATGCATATTTAAGTCAGTGGGCCAAAAAGTCCACCTGTGACGGTGTGGGTCATCCGATCGATGCTGCTCGGTGGACCCATTTGTAGTTTGGGATATTTTCTGTTCCAACCAGTGGTCCACAACTGGTTCATCAAAGGGTGTGTTATGTGTTGTCCTGTCTGTGGGAAAGTGCATATAAAAGAGCCCTTGCTGCTTATCGGAAAGAGTAGCATATGTGGCTGCAGCGGGTTTCCTCCAAAGAAATATGTCAGAATGACCGTATGTTTGATGTCTAATAGCCAATGAGAAAAATCAATGTATTCTAGAGGCATCGTGAAATAAAACAAACTTGATTCTTTTGTGGGCCAAAAATAGCAGTCCCTTCACACAATACAACTCGAGTACTGGAAACCAAGGCACTGGCTAAGCTTGTTGTAAAGTATGATGCGTCAACCCAGGACTGGTACAAGAAGTGAAGTACTTAAACCACACAGGATGGCTGTATGAGTTAGAGCGTCCGTCTCCCGTGTTGGTAGATCGTGGGGTCATGGGTTTGAACCCTGGTTCAGTCAAACCAATGACTTAAAAATTGATGCTTGTCGCTTCCTAGCCAGGTGCTCGCCATTATTAGGATAGGGCAAGGAGCAGTGGAATGAGGAAGAGCAATCGTCCGCGATTGAAATTTCCCCAGCTTAAAGTTGCATAGTCCAATGGTTTTGAATTTCTGTATTTTTTCTGAGATGAATATATTAGATCGATCACTAGTATCTACTTTCCATTAGTTCAAATTACTTTTATTTTAAATGGTAAACTTTTGAGATATTTTGAGTGCAAACATGGAAAATTTTGACACCATAGACTTCTGCAATAACAGGTTCTGTTAAATTGACTCAGTATTGCCTTCTATGCAGAAACAAATGCTTAATAAGTGTATCAGTATCTAAGTTAGAGAAGTAGAATCAAATCTAGACAATTGGTTTAGTTTTGCAAATTTGATATTTCATAGGACTATGCAGCTATAAACAACTAATGTACCAACAAAAAAGAAGAAAGAAAGCGGCACACTGTGATAGAAGCATCACAATTTCAAAAACCAAATCACTTATCTAGATTTGATTCCACCAGATGCGATGGCTGAATCGGTAAGAGTGCTGGCTTCCCATATGGAGGTCAGGAGTTCGAAAAGCAATTGAGTCAAACCGATGACTTACACAATTTATACTTGTTGCTAATTGTATCCCGGCACTCAGCATTGCTAGGATAGGGCAAGTATTGGTTAGCTCCATATCAGGATAATGAGACTGAGTGGGGAATTTGGTCATGCTGCTGGTTGCCTGTTTGTAAATAATTATCCATATTTACACTTCGAATATCCAACAAAATATCCATTTGAAATTGAAACTACTTCCAATTAAAGTAAGGTAGATTGTAACCATCAACATATACAGTAAAACCTCTCGAACCGACCACCTCCACAGATCGACCACTCCCTTATATCTATCACTTTATTTGGGTCCCAAACAATCACCCATTGTAATGAAATAAAAAACTCCCTAAACCGACCACCTTCTAAATGGACCATTTAAAGTCGGTCCCATGATCGGTCGATTTAGAGAGGTTTTACTGTATTTATTTAAACAAATGGTAGAAACTAAACTTCATAATCTACATCTAATGTAACTTTAAGAATGTTCGTTGCATGCATTTATGCATTTCATCCACTGGTTGTCGATTGTGTGTTAAATAAGATATTAGAGAGGATCGAGGAGAGTGGGGGGGGGGGTGTAGGATAATACTAGCCAACCACAAATTCAAAATGCCCAACGGCAAACTAACTAACAAACATAATCGTATGAACGCATCTCATTTTCAAACTAAAACGCTGACCTAGATTTGATATCACATGTGTGGAACTTATATATTTGTGGACTCAATTATCATCTTTTTGCATTGACCCGACGCGGTGGACAAATCGGTAAGAGCGGAGGAATTCGAATCCCAATGACTTCCAAAATTGATAATTGTTCTGACCAAGCCTGACACTCTGCAGTATCAGGATAAAACAAGGACTGGTTAGGTCAGTATCAGGGTAATTAATGTGACTGAGTGGGATATCAGGTCATGGTGCCTGTGGCCTGGTCTCCCAGTCAGGCAGCAGTATAACATCGCCATAAGTGTGATTTGTCAATACTGGGTACACTATCCTGATATGACCTTAGATGTTGTTTGTTGTTGTTTTACATCCTATCAACATCTAAGGTCATATCAGGATGGGTACCGACTTGTGACAGAATGTACTCATGGCAATTTTATAGTGCTGCCCCTCTGGGAAATCAGGCCACCGATACCATGGCCAGATATCCCACTCAGTCACATTACTTTGACACTGAGCTAAACCAGTCCTTGCCCTATCCTATTAATGCCGAGTGCCAGGCTAGGGAGTGATCAGTATCAATTCTTAAGTCATTGGTTTGACTCAACCGGGAACCAAACTCCCGATCTCCCGCACGCGAGGCCCGCGTTCTACCGATTCGGCCACCGCCCCCCCCCTGTGATATGACCTTAGATGTTACCTGGACGTTCAACTCGGACAAACAAACAAGTCCAAGCCATACATCTGAATTGCCACAATTGTCGGCACATTGTTAGTGACACAGGGCCCGACTAAATACCTGCTGTGCTGGTTGCTGCGTCACCTTGAGAGCAAGTGGACAAAGGTTCACAGCGCCTAAAACAATGCCCAAGCAGAAGGAAGGTGGGGGGGGGGGGGGGGTGGTTGAGTGCTCTTTGCTGCATCATGTTTGGAGAGCTTAATTATGCTGTTGGCTAGGATGTGGATTGCAATAAACCGAATTAGTGCATCTAATTAAATATATGTGCATCTCAAGGATTGTATGCACACAATTATTTATATAGATATATGTGATGTATAACGTATTATGCGAGTATAAAGGCGAAGAAGGGAATTATTTTGTTATTATATATATATATATATTATACTACCGATTATTCCGTATTCTGCCTCCTCCGCACTATTTTGTGATGGCTGGCGCCACCGCCGGTTGCCACCGTCCCTAATGGGCATGAGAAACCTCACTCGCGCCTGAGTAATTTTTCTTTATATATATATATATATATATATATATATATAATATATATAAATAGTATAGTTATACAAATCTTACCTGGGTACAGATGATGGATAACTGGTGTTTTCCCGAGGTACTAGCCTCAGATAGTCGTGGGTCAGGGAGAAGGAAGCACATCCGGGTCCAGCAATCTTTTACATACTTTTTAGGATAACAAATTATTGAACTCTATATGGATACTTATTGAGTTTTTCGACTTGGATCTAGCAAAAATGATAGCCATGGTAGGGTAGGGTGGGTAGGGTGGGTGGGTAGGTGGGTGGGTAGGGTGGGTGGGTAGGGTGGGTGGGTAGGGTGGGTGGGCCCTGACCCACGACTATCTGAGGATAGTACCTCAGGAAAACACCAGTTATCCATTGTCTGTACCCAGGTAAGATTTGTATAACTATACTATTTTACCTCAGTACTACGCCTCTGGCTACTCGTAGCCCAGGGAGAATTTTACGTCATCTAATTTTTTATCCTTTTATCCTTTAAAGTTGGAGACCATTGCTCCACGCAATGAGTCAGACGCATAGCATCCAGTGTTGACTCCTGCTTGTTTAAGCACCTTGATAGTCCACCTTGCAAGAGTGTCTCTCAAGATAGCTTTATATGGCCGTATAAAGCTGATTAGTAATTGTCTGGAATTTCTAATTCCGCGTGACTTGGATATATAAGCCCTAATGGCTGAAACTACACATATCCGTTTATCCTCTGGAAAACTAGTAACACATACTGTAGACAGTGGGTCCCCTGTACGATTTGATTTAAGTAATGTCTGTAAATCAAATGTAGCTTCATCCTTATCTATTTCTAGTCCATCGAGTGAAAGTGCCACAATGGTTTGGGCTCTGTGTCCGGTAACCAGCAGTAATACAACTGCTAATTTAAATCCTAGGTCTTTCATTGACAAATGTCTGTTACTAGGCCATGACTTGAATAACTTGAAAACTGAGTGGGAAATCAGATCACAGTGCCGGTGGCCTGGTCTCTTAATGGGGGAAGCACTATAAAGTTGCCACTAGTGCGCACTGTCACAAGTAGGTGCCCATCCTGATGTGACCCTAGATGCTACCACTCAAACAGACAAACAAACATCATATAATGCCATATGGCTTTTTCATAGCAACCATTCAGTTACACAACTTGACCTTTGCACACTCGATAAGTTGATGTTGTGAACCATGCAGTCTATCTTGATCCATTTCGACCTCAGCGTATTTATATCAGATAAGATGATCTTGACAAACATTACACATCATTAACTCTGTTATTTAATACCAGTGCAAACTGAGCACATGCTGGTGATGCTCATTGACTTAACCAGACGGGATGGCCAAATGAGTTAGAGCATCCGTCTCCCAAGTGGTAGATCGTGGCGTCATGGGTTCGAATCCTGGTCGAGTCAAACCAATGACTTAAAAATTGATACTTGTCGCTTCCTAGCCAGGCGCTTGGCAGTATTAGGAGCAGTGGAATGGGCAAGGAGCAGTGGAATGAGGAAGACCAATCACCTGTGACTGAAATTTCCCCTGCTTAAACAACTAATGCACCAACAAAAAAAAAAGAAAAAAAAAAAAGAAGAGTATTTATTAACGTTAATGTTGATTATTTTGTTGAATTGTTTGGTGTCATATTGTGGGTGACTAGCTAGGTATCATATAACATGTGTTGCATTTATAGGGCTCAGGAAGCTGACTTTCCTTTAAAGGGGAAGTAACACGACCAGCACAATTTTACTTATTCACAATTGTTCATGGCGCATCGGTTACATGTGTAATTCATGTGTGGAAAGGGGCTAATGCTGCCACCCCCTAGGTTTGACTCCAACACATGGGTGGCGCCACCTATCCTATACACACTGAACCTTCTTCTCGCGGTGTGTGGAATGATGTCACTCGCAGTAGCCTCGTAGCTGCTACCCTCCATGCAAATGTTAATTTTCGAACCCACGACCTGCCACAATAAAAGTTGGAACTCAATTCGGTGATAGTACTGTAGTAGCCCGCAATGAGCCCCACTACCACATGGTAGTTGTGACGGACTATGCTACCACCTGTTTGCTAAGGCTTAGCAACAGGTGGCAGCACAATGGTAGGAACAGTCATCAGGGCCGAATTTGATTAACATGACCCAGGCGACTCGGGTTACCCGAGTCATCAGAATTTCAAATCCAACACCACAAGTAGAGTTGACAAAAACAAGTATCGTGTTCAAAAAGGCCCGATCCCAGTAACCAATGTCCTGGCTGGGGGTGCCTAGGAGCGATGACATCACATTTGTGCTGGTACCATCATACAGGATAACAGCTACCAGTCCCAGTCCTACATGTTTTTTTGTTGGTAATAACCCAGATTAATGAAATGGGAATATAACTAAACTATGCAATCATAATCATAACATACTTTGAATCCTATTTTTCTGCAGTTATATCTGTTATTAAAAAAAAAAGTTTTGGATTAAGCCACCATTCTTTCCACCCCGAGCATGGAGAAGTGTATTCAATTATTCAAGCCGAGTCTGTAGGATGTGCGCATGCACCTAAAAGTGACTCGGGTGACCCGAGTTGATTATTTGATTACACCCCAGGGTGGACTGTTCCACACCTTTCCAGTGGCTACCCCAAAGTGAGGATACATGCTACCCGAGTGAGCAATGACAGGTCATTCCTATTCTGACCTTGGCAGAATACACCAGGGATCTTCAGTGTTACTCCTTTATTCTTCAACTGGAGTAGGGCACAGTCCATCATAATACTACTATTATTAATAATGGGCAGATGCAGAGTGATGCCAGCAGCACCTGGAGGAAGAAGTGTGAAACAGAAAAGTGCCAGCCTAGTAGCAGACCAGTTCGCCCCTTAGGTCGCTCACTGCCTCCCTCCAGGAGCCCAAATAGCAGTTGGATGTAATAGTAGTTAGTTTTGACAGATATCAGCAGAAATACAAATAGAATAGATAACAATTACAAGACAATTACATAATTAATAATACATGTATGCACAATTTATGTGTTCCATTATCTGCCAGGATGTTTTGAGAATGTGGTTATCTCATGGTGACGAGACAACACTTTTATTGCAAATATGTTAAAGGAGCAGTCACATGTAGCAGTAGCCCCAATGTGTTGCTACCTTGTCATGGTGGGGAGGCTTGTGTGCCTCCGTGACCAGTGACTAGACCTGTGGCAAGTTTAACCAAGCCAGGCAGGACTCATGGTAGAGGACAGACTAAGAGCAGCAACTGGTCCTCCAGGTTGGGGGTTGTGCGTGGGGCCAACAACCCCACCCCGGAAAAAGAACAAGGTTACAGAATCATGAACAAGAAACTCAAGGCCCAGGACCGGGAAAACTGGAGAGCCCTTGTTCGTGGCCTATGCCCAAAGTTGGGCGGAAGGCGACACATTCATCTACGACATGGCTGAGGATGTCCTTGTGTGGATGGGCGCTGACACCTCAACGGGCGAAGAAGAGAAGAAGCATGAATTATATAATGTTACTTACTCACTATTACTATAATTGAATATGATTAGTTATAATTTGAATATCTTGGAAAGCCCCTTTCTCTGCATGTTATTGTTAATTAGGGCCCAATGAAGGCTATGTTCACACTAAACTGAAGCTCTTTAGGTCATAGGGTATGGATAGACCTTATAACCTATGCAATTCCACCTATCCCCTCCCTGCATGACGTCACAGACTGCCTGTCTGGACATGTTCTTGGAAGTGTGAAACCTCTATTTGCTCCCCAAGAGAGTGCCGCTGGTAACTTGCAAAAGCCAGCAGCACTTCAACACTTTTGCAGGCAGCTTTCATGAAATGGCTAAATGGAGAATGGGAGTCAAGTAATGAAAGCAGACTTTGTCGCATCGCGACCGACAGCATGATGAGCCTACACTGCTAGGTAGAAATTGGCTCATCCATGATAGGGAAACTGAGAATTACATTGGTCTTAGTAATTCTAACCAAAATACAGTTAATAATTCTAGAATTCAAATACTTTGTTAAAGCTGCATAGTCGATGAAGCATCAAATTTTCAAAACCAAAGCAATTATCTAGATTTGATTCTACACATCTAACTTACATATCAATGCACTTATTAAACATGTATTGCCACATAGAAGGGGATACTGAGACAATTTAATAGAACCTGTTTCAGCTGAAGCCTATGCTGCCGGAGTTTTGGCATGCTTGCCAAAACTAATTTGACATGTTTGCGCATCAAATATCTCAAAAGTTGGCCATTTAAAATCAAAGTTACTTCAAAGTAAAGTAAGGTAGATTATAACAATCAGTTCGATATATTTATCCACTCAGAAAATTGAGAGAAACTCAAAAACATCGGACTATGCAACTTTAAGATACATTGAATGTTCATGTAACTTGTAAGAATGGTTGGCCGAATGAGCAGAACTCCCGCCTCCCGTTTTGGGAGCTCATGGGATTCAAAACCCTGCTCGATTTAAAGCAACGACTTGAAAAGGGAAAATTGTCGGTATTCTGCATTACTAGGATAGGAATGTGAAGACAAATATTATTGTCCTCGATTGAAAATTCTGCTGGTTAATCAACTAATATATCAAAATAAACAATGATTATATGAGACTGTCTCACAAGGTGCTAAGGAATATGCGACAAAACTTTGTCCATAATAACAATCAACACACTATCTACTTATGCATTTGCTCATGATAAACTGATTTGTTTTTTACATGGTGTTTCATAATCCCAATAGAATACATATTGATTTGAAGCAAATGTCCTTGTGTTTTCAGTGTAACCGTTTCTGTGCTGTTTTGTGTCAATCATTACAATGGCCAAAAAAACCGAAGAGTTAGCACCTTTTGAGACAGGCTCATATGTTAAAATCGAGTGACCATATCTTTAAAGTAGGCCTTATGAGTAATGGATTCCTTACCTGTCATTAGTGTGTGCTCTTTATGTTGTTTACAATAGCACACATCAGTGCTAACAGCTGTGCAGAGAGAGAGAGCAACTACCCTATTGGCAATAGGACAGCTGAGGCAGAAGTTAGACCTACAACTTCCAGGGCTAAGACACACCTATACGTTTTCCTTTCCCACCAATACATTTAACCCACCACATATCCAATTGATTACCTGTGCATGAGTAAGAAGTGTACGTGTTGGTGTTATCAGATAAGGAAGACGGCCTGGCTGGAGTAGGGCACGTCTAGGAGCCTAGTGACACGGATATGACCCCCACCCCCCACCCCAGCCTCCCCCTTTCCTGTATTTCCACTCCCTCTCCCCCTGCCTCCACTTCCCCCTCACCCCTGTCTCCCCTGCACATACATCCTCTCCTCTCTCTCCCCTCTGCCTCCATTCCCCTTCCCCTCACTCTTGCCTCCCATCCTCCCCCTGCCTTCTCCCCCCTCTCCCTACCTCCATCCCCCCTCCCCACTCCCACTTTCTCTCCTCCCTCCACTCCCGCACTCCCCATATACCCCCCCCCCCCGCCCCCTTCACTCCCACTCCCTTGCCTTTCCGCTCCCCTCGCCCTCCCCCTGCCTCCTCTCCCACTGGGCGCGTGGCCGAATAGGTAGCACGCAGACTTCCCATGTGGACAGTGGGGAGTTCGAACCCGGGTGAAGTCAAACCAGTGAATTACAAAATTGAAACTTGTCACCACCTAGCCTGATGACACTCGGCATTACTAGAATAATGAAAGGACTGGTTAGCTCAGTATCAGAAAAATGTGACTGAGCGTGTGGTCGAGTCATGGTGCCAGTATCGCGGTCTCCAAGTGGGGAAACACTATAAGGTCATAATGAATGCGCACTATCACAAGTCCATGCCTATCCTTGGATGTTTTCAGGACGTAACATTCCAATAAATAACAAAACAGCAATAACAGCCCCCCACCCCCCTCTCCCTTCCCCTGCCCCGTCCCCCCTCCCCGCTGCCCCGCTGCCCCTCCCCGTTCCCCCCCCCCCCTTCCCCATCTGACCCCCTCTCCCCTCCACTCCTTACACACACCTGTGTGTCTGTGGGTGTTGGTGTATGCGTGACAGGAAGTGACATAGATAAAGGATTCACCCGGTACTTGCAGTACATGGGTGAATATCAACCTTATATAAAAACGGTCGAAAAAACGGGTTAATGAATTGAGAGCCTAATTTCACAATCTAAGAAGCAACAATTATTCTTTACATATGTCTTATTGATAGCCCACTACCTTTGAGTTGAAAAATATAATATAATATCTAGTTTAATAAGATTTAAACATGAAATCGATGGCGTTCTCCTGCCGCCATCTTGTCTTTTTGCATTCTCTCCCATTTCACCAACTCTGTGCCGATATAAGTAACCATTTGACACTGGAGGCAGGCATTCTACTTACTGTTCCATACTAAAGCTATTTTCACGCATCTTTACAGTACGTTGTCCTTCACCCGTGTACTACAAGTATTGGGTGAATCTTTTATCTAGAAGTGACAGTACATGACAGCGCTATGACACTGTTATCATATTATTAATATTATTATTGCTTCAGACCATAGATGCTGATTGAGTGGTTAACGCACCCACTTTTCGAGCTAAAGGTCATGAGGTCAATCCCTGGCTGAGTCAAACTAATGCATTACAAACAAAATAATCGTGTTGCTTAACCTTTCATGGACATTGTAGTTTTACATCCCAGCGACATATGAGGGCTGCATTCAGGGTCCGTCTCGGAGGCGCCTCGGAGATGGCACTGACGTCACGCTAGTCTGAACTGCACAAGCAGTTTGTCGTCTCGCAAATGGCCGCCCCCTTAGGCGGCGGCCATTTGCAATGGTAAAGCTGTGCTGTCAGTGGCTGAAAGCACTGAATGAGGCGGCCATTTTCAAGGCGCTTTTCATCTCCAGTCTGAAAAGAGAGGCGTCTCCGAGACGTCACCGAGACGCACTCTGAACAGTATTAGGCCAAAAAGCATCACCGAGACATCTCCGCGGCGCCTCCGAGACGGACCCTGAACGTGGCCGAGGTTATATGAAAACCGACTTGAGACAGTGTGCACTTACGAGCACTACCACACCCCTGGGTGTATCTTATACTGTCAATAGGGCCTATGACTTCACAGTGCTGTGTCACTGGGATACCATTCCACCGGGCACCATGGCCCACTATCACACTCAGTCACCTTATCCTGGGACTGAGCAAACCTATCCTTGTCCCATTATCCCTTAAGTAACGAGCAGGCGGTGCAAAAACTTTTGTAAGGCTTTGGTTTTACTCACCCGTGGATGGAACCCTCGATTTTAGGCATGTAAAGCGGGCACCCTACCATCAGGGCCATCCGGTCTGGTTTCATTCACTGTTTGTTTGGTAGGTACTACAGTTAACAACCGTGGCACTGATCCCCAGTGGGAGGATAGCAAGATATTTAAAGTGAAACCATTTCAAAGTAATGTTGGCAAGCCAGTCAAATCAAAAGGACACTGTAGTACAGTGTATTGATTAAGGCACAAAAATAGTAACCAAAGCATTCTCGATTTGTGACTCGTGAGGGGATTGGTCAGCACATTTCCTTTAGGGGCCTACCCAGACAGCACACAGTCGTCGGCCCGACGGCGGCCCAACGGCGGCCGCTCCGGCGGCCCGACGGTGGAAAACGCCGTCGGGCCGACGTTGTTTTGTCCAACCTCCCGCCGTCGGGGCGACGGCGGCTGCCGCCGTCGGGCCGACGGCAACAGCCGCCGTCGCCCCGACGGCGTCGGGGCGACGGCAGCTGCCGCGTTGGGCCGACGGCGACAAACGCCGTCGGGCCGACGTTGTTTTGTCCAACGTCCCACCGTCGACCCGACGGCGTTTGTCGCCGTCGGGTCGACGGCGACAAACGCCGTCGAGTCGACGGTGGGACGGTTAATACATCGTAATAAATTACAAGTTATTTGTTCAAATAGAACGCTGTCCAAGTCCAACGATCGCACGTGTTGTGCTGGCAACTCGAGCCGGCGACTCGAGTCAGGTGGCGATTCGAAGCAAAGAAACCTTATCGGATGATTCAAATCGTATTAACACGAATAATTCCACTAATACTTCGTAATAAATTACAAAACTTTTACAGAATAATCTAAACATATTAATAAACAAACGTCTTAAATAATTCCTTTAAATTCCTCCGATTTCTGGCGTTATTTGTTCAAATAGAACGCTGTCCAACGATCGCACGTGTTGTGCTGGCAAATCGAAGTAAACAAACCGTATCGGATGATTCAAATCGTATTAACACGAATAATTCCACTAATACTTCGTAATAAATTACAAAACTTTTACAAAATAATCTAAACATATTAATAAACATACCTGTTAAATGATTCCTTAAAATTCCGGGTATTTCTGGAGTTATTGGTAGAAAAAGAACACTGATCAACAATCGCACGTGGTCCGCGGGCGACTCGAGCCGGAATCCAAATTTAAAGAACTGCGCATGCGCGGCGCACTACCGTCGGCTCGACGGTGGCTCGACGGTGGACCAGACGTGGAAAATGAAGGCAAACCTGCGGCGGCCCACCACCGTCGAGCCGACGATGGCCCGACGGTGAATCAAAAGTGGAAAGGGATTGAACCCTAACGTCGGAACACCACCGGCGGCCCGACGGTGGCCCGATGGTGGCTCAAAAGTGGAAAAGGTTTAAAACCTAAGGTCGGGACACCACCGTCGGGGCGACGGTGGCCCGACGGTGTACCAGATGTGGAAAATGAAGGCAAACCTGCGGCGGCCCACCACCGTCGGGCCGACGATGGCCCGACGGTGACTCAAAAGTGGAAAGGGATTGAACCCTAACGTCGGAATACCACCGGCGGCCCGACGGTGGCCCGACGGCTCAAAAGTGGAAATTTGGATTGAACCCAAACGTCGGAAACCGCCGTCGGGCCGACGAAGGCCCGACGGTGAATCAAAAGTGGAAAGGGATTGAACCCTAACGTCGGAAATCAACCGGCGGCCCGACGGCGGCTCGACGGTGGCTCAAAAGTGGAAAGGGATTGATTCCCAACGTCGGAAATCCACCGGTGGCCCGACGGCGGCCCGACGGTGGAAAGTCGATCGCGACGGTGCGACCAACAGCCGACGTCGGCCCGACGGCTGTGTGCTATCTGGGTAATGTCACAGGAATTTAGTGAAATTCGTGGGATTTTGGAGTCGATTCATGACTCGTGAGGTGACTAATCAGAACCTTCAATTTCTCCGACTCTTACAGGAATTTCATGAGAGTTGGCAACACTGCATATTTGATATATGTCGGCCTACTACTAATTGAAATCCAACACTGTCTCTACCGCAATGAAGTGTTTCACCAATCAGTGGCACCCATAGCTATGTTGGCGTCACCTAGTGGATAACTGCGGAAGTTGTCTGAATGCCACCGCTGTCACCACGCGGATTTAAATGTATACTGTAGTAGTTTCCACTAGGTGGCGCCACCAAATCATCGCGGCTATTCACAATGCAGACTATTCGACACGTCCACACATGCACCTAGTTCTTATAGCGATATAGCGAATGGTAGACAGGAAGTGTGAACACTTATTTGTCTCTCATTTTTGCTTGAGTGCAAGTAAATAAGCAACACAAGGAGTAATTAGTAGCATTTGGTGAATAAGGGGTCAAATTTCCCTGGATCATCAGCCCATGCTTTTTCTAATCTATTCTTGAATGAATTAATTGACTCGGCATCAATAACATTTTGTGGGAGACTGTTCCATATATTTATGATCCTGTTTGAGAAACTATGTTGCCTTAACTTTGAAACGGCTCTGGGTTTTACTAGTTTGAGAGTATGGCCCCGACTGCCTTCTCTTTTATTCAAGGTGAACAATTTGTTCATATCTATTTTATTAAAACCTTCATAATCTTAAATACTTCAATTATGTCACTTCTTTTCCTTCTGTAGGAAAGGGTAGGAAGTTTCAATTCCCTAAGCCTTTGTTCTGACCGCAGTGTTGTCTCATGTTCTGAGTAAGGGTGACTATTTTATATACCAGCTTCATGTGGACGTCGCTTTGTAAGTTCTGAATATATCGACCCAGAGGTGATAAAACATAGTCCATCGTTGTCAGGCGGGCTGGCTGAATAGGTTATGCGCCCGCTTTCCAAGTGGCAAAGCTTTAGAGCCCTAGTCACACTACACCTTGCGACCACTTTGCGACCACCTTAGACCAATTAACCCACACTCACCATTGACGTCTTTGTGACCCAAAACAATGTATAGAAACACGGATGCTCTGCCACTGTGAGCACCCCATGAGACTACAAAACTCTCCCCTTCATATCACCTGTGATGCAATTAGCCTAATCAAACCAACTCATGAATCAGTACTGAAAAGAGGAAGGAAAACTAGTCACACAAATGAACAGTGAATAAGTTGTGCTTTATTTGGCAGCAACTTCTGTCCATTCCCCTACATGTGACCTAGCACCCTCACTCCTCACCTTCTGTCCACACTAGTTCTCATTACCACTTAGCCTGTATACTGAAAGCAGTGCCCACAGCCCATGGGACAAGAGTCCTATGGCTGTGGATACACTCAATTTGAATAGGTGAATTTAGGTAGCATCAGACAGAGTGTCTGGGGTTCCTGCTCAAAAGTATGTGTGCTTCACTCAAGAGGCAGGACTAGAGTGCCGGTGTCCAGTGTGACTGGAGCATCGATCCTTCATATTACATAATTCTCTGCATCTTGCGTATTTTTAGTGTGGTCAGATGGTCAAGGCAGTGCAGGCGACTGAGCAGTCCCGCAGTCAGCCAATCAGGTGACCCCACAGCTGGGGTGGGAGCCAACCCCCCAGTGGAGGTGGCTGCCACCCTACTCAGCTGCAGGTGCCACCCTGAGTGTATATGAGGCTGAAGTTGGGCCTCCCTTATGGTCACAGGGGTGAACCTGAAGTGGTATACAGTTACACACATATATATATATCCATATATATATACCAAGAACGTCCCTCCTTGGCACTGGTACATCTTAAAACTACACATAGGAAATTTCCACCCCTTGGGCAGTTTCCCCTAGAACACCTTGAACTGTTTCTTATATAACACAGCTCCTCCCTAATCCTAGGCAGCATGCAGGACATATATTTCCCTATTCTTTATCATGTCATATTGTGAGTATGGCATCCTTGCTTTTTAGTTTACATAACATTGTCCCCACTCTGTCATCCCACCATAATGATGCTCCCTGCCAATATATAATTCTAAACCGAAAATCCGTATATTTTTACAAATGGATGACGATGTCTGGGCGTTACTGGTGACTGTGGGCTATTTGGTCTAAAGTGGTCGCAAGCTGTAGTGTGACTGGGGTGTTAAAGCCCCATTCACACAGGGGCCGGGCCTTAAGTCGCCTCAACTAGTTCACCTCATCTAAGTCGAATCATATCGCACATGTGAACGTTCTGTTGGGGCGAATTAGGGCTGAGTCGATTCAACTAGTTTGCGTCATTATTTTCACCCCGTCCCCCCCCCCCCCCCCCCCCCCCCCCCCATCTGTGGGGCGGGGGTTCCTCGCATGAGTGTTGCGTGAGGCAGAGGTGACAGTGTCAGAGCACTCCTCCCCTCTAACTCCCCAAGGCAAATCAAATGCAATGCAAACCTTTACGACCACCCCCTGTGGGGGTAGCATAACTCCACTCACACAGAAGTTCATGTATATAATATTATTTGTGTGTGCATACATATATATGCATAATTATTTCGTATTTCATTATCATATTTCAAATTATTTGTATTATTTCGCACCGTCTGCATCGTTATTCTACTTTTTGTTTAATTGTTTTTGCTATAGGTTGGGAATAATTATAATGGTGAGTTTATGCCAATAATAATAATGACGAATATAATGACGATAATAATGATGATAATAATGACAATAATAATGACGAATATAATGACAAATATAATGACGAAGATAATGACGAATATAATGATGAATATAATTATGTATATAATTATGCATATATATGTATGCATACACACATCATATATATTTATATACATAAACTTCTGAGTGAGTGGAGTTATGCCCCCCCCCCCCCCGCGCCCACACACACACACACACACACAGTGGATGGGGAGGAGTGCAGTGGCGGCGGCGATGCATGGGGTAGGATCGGGCGCATTCCGGTGATGACAATAAACACCGATCTGAACTCCGGAGGGCCCGCTTTCCTGACACCGAACAACAGCCCATTGACCATATGCAGGATAACCGTAATGATGCGAGCCGCCCTGGGGACGTATGCACCAATCGGTGTTAGGGCCTTAATCGCGGCTTGGCTAGCTCCACATGGCTAAATGTGAGAAATTGGTATGCACCTATCGGTGCCAGCGCTAACAGCGGACTTTAGCCTAGGCTAAGCTAAACCACTTTCTGAGTTCGGGGTACGGGCTATCCGGTGCAGTTAGTGTGCGTGTATGGGTGTCAATCTATTCAATGCTATCATATTTAACAGAATTACATACTCAATAAGTGCAATTTTATCAATTTAACCCTAAATTCGAACCGATATTAATGCCGCCGCCGCATTGCCAGCGTTATGCACATTGTCAAGTCGACGAATGTAAAGTAAACAAATCGCCACCACAGCGACGTCGATATCCATACTGTCCAACGTCAACTAAACATGGCCGCCCCCACCGGCGCCGAATCAGCGGCGATAGAGTAGGCCCAAATCTATTCAATGCTGTCATATTTAACAGAATTACATATGCAATAAGTGAAATCTTATCAATTTAACCCTAAATTCGAACCGATATTAACGCCCCCACCGCATTGGCAGCGTTATTCATATTGTCAACTCGAGGGAGTTCCCAAATCTATAAATAACTTCACGGTTAGCTATCCGCCCCGGCTAAGACATTGGTGCATACCACTTTACACATTTCTCCAACCCACCACTACCCGGAGGTAGCTACTCCAGAGTTAGTGACTAGCACCAGCTAAGCCTATCACCGATTGGTGCATACGGCCCCCGGCGTCCCGAGGGCAACCAAGAGCCGACGACTACACCCTCCACAGTACAAGGAGTGGCGCGGCGCAGGCCTGCGCCCTCGCTGCCCCCACCCCCACCCCCACCCCCACCCCCACCCCTACCCCCCTTGCAGGACGTCAAGGACATCGGCAATTGGCGCTCTGCCACCATATACAAATATGTTCGCGCGGACGCCTTGACTGTCGCAACCCACGCACTCCCAACATTTTGGTTGAGTGCCGGGTCGTCCAGAAAAATCAAACTTTATACCTAAGACCTTACATGACATTTGAACTTGAATTGTTCTCCTTGAACTTACACTAATAAAATTACCCATACTATGTAGTTCCGTGTCATGTCCTGAATTGGTCATGTTGCTTTAGCAACATGGTTAATTCAGGACCGAGACGGGACAGATATGGCCCTCCCCATTTGAACCCACACCACTGCCTCCACACCTCCCTTCCCCCCCTTTTATTAATAGGCCAACCCAACTTCCTCCAGGTGGCAACATCGGGTCATGCGCTGCGGCCACCACCTGTACCCAGTGACTGACCTCTGATGTCACTTCCGCCCATCCCAACGCACAAACGGCACTCGCCACCCAGACACCGGACGGACCACACCACCCGCCTTTCCTCACTGCCCCACCCAGCCCTACTACTAACAGTTGACTCGCAAGGGTTGAGTGCCGGGTTGTCCAGAAAAAATAAACCTTATACCTGAAACCTTATATGACAATTGAACTTGAACTGTCCTCTTTGAACTTAAACTACTACAATTACCCATACTATGTAGTTCTGTCTCATGTCCTGAATTATAATAATTTATATTAATATTGACATTAATAAGGACAATATATAGTAATAATAATAATGATAATAATAATGCTAAAAATAATGACAATAATAATAATTGGTACTAATACAGCTAGTAAACCTAATCTGTCATTTTCACTGTTCTCCCTCTCTGAACTAATGGTGCAGTCACACTACGATGCTTCTCGCCAGCGCGCCGCCAACGCGCAAAATAAGTTGTACGCGTCGAGACACGTCCAACCTTTCGGTGGTGTTGGGGAAAAGTTCAGCATCTGCGCAGCGTGTTAGTAGCGCACGGCCAATGTGTGTCGACGCATGCGGAAAAAAAAAGGACAAAAAAAAGTCTGGTGCGACGGCATCATATGACCTTAGATGTAGCTAGGGTGTAAAAACAACAAAGCAACCGTTTGGCGCAACGTGTGGGAATGACCCTCACATGCGCATGGCGTCTGCCTAGCATTCGCATAACAATCTTCCAGCGCTGTCGACGTGCTTCTGACGTCGCCATATTATTGGCACCCGCGCATTGACGCTCGTTGTCGGTTGTCATGCTTTTTTGACATGCTTAGAACATTGAGCGACCAATTTCGGGTGCCGACATTGACCGCCGACCATCGACCTCCATGAAGGTTTTCCGACATGTACCGACGCGCGCATAACGCGCCCGTAATGCTTCCCGACGTCTCCCGACGTTTCGCCAAAATTGACACACGTCGACGCGCGTTGGAGAGAAACGTCGTAGTGTGACAGCCCCATAACCCCCAACTCCCAGTAAACTGGCCACTGAATATGAAGGGGTGAAAAGGGTGTGTGTGTTGGGGTGGAAGGCAGTCACACAGGGTTTGCCACTGACCTACATATACACCCATGGCTGATTGGTGGTACCCCTATTGTGATGTTGGTTGTTGGTTGTTAACTATCACAGGGAACCTGGTCCATACCCATAAAGCACTAATATTTTAATATTGTTTTACAAATTACTTCCCAAACTAAGTAACCTGAAACTAATCACGGATCTTAATATAACTTGTTCCTTACCTGTGATATGTTCCAATAGAGGGAGTGCACATGACGTCATCACTCAGTAGTCAGAGGTTAGCAATCAGCCATCTTGGATTACGAGCACCCTTGCCTAGCCCTGTTGTTAATGTATGCTGATGCAGTAACATCATTTTCCTTGTGTTCTGAGCTGTTCTGGGCAGTTTACATCCAATGTGTTTACTTTCAACACTTTAATAACAACTTCTGAGGCTGAACTGCTCAAAACAGTGACAAATAAACAAATAAATGGGTAAATAAGCACAATGTAGACAGGTACAAGCCTTCTGTATGTAATCCAATATGGCCACTGAAAGTTGCCTCCTGACGTCATTACACCCCCTCTATAGTAAAATTAGCCCAAACTCAGTGTTCCACAGTCATTTATGTCATTTCACTACATTATCGTATATCAAATTTGACCTTGGAAATTCAAACGGACCTAAAATGACCAGCGTCATCCGAACAAGGTGAGCTCTCCAACCTGCTCACACACTTCTTCACAGACTCACTCAGTCGTCACTCACTCACTCACTCATTCAATTGCTCTATCGTTCAATCACTCACTCATTTTCTCACTCCCTCAGTCGCTCACTCGCTCAAAAATAATACAATCAATCAATAATACAATCACACAATTAAGCAACCAAACAATCAACAATCAACAATCACACAATCAGTCCATACTCATGGATACAATTCATTAGGTACCCTCCTAAAGTTTTCAAAAGGGTTCAAACATGAACATCTTTTTTTTTTGGAAGCTTGAATGAACCAAAAGCAAAATACTTTTGGAATTTTCAAAATATTCCAAAATTTGACTGACATGCGTGCATTTGAAAGTTAGTAATTTCCATAGCTTTTGTATGCGCTGTGTCAACGGTCCCACAACCGTAGTGTTTCTCGTCGCCGTCAGAAGTCGCATGTGTTGTGAATATTGTCGATTGCTTTCGATTTGAAAATGTGATGAATTTATCGGATTCCATCTACTGGCACTGAGAGTCTTGATCACAGTGACAGTTGTGATGCCAGTACTGTTGGTAGGCCTTTGCAATGTTCTAGACTCGTCTAGAAATTCCTGAACTGATACAAAGCGCTGAATTCGATTCGCGGTCTCGGGTGCGTTATCGCGGTGAGGTGCTCTCATTTCTGAACCGTGATCCCCCCCCCCCCCCCCCCCCCCCCGCCGCCCCACCATCAACCACACACATTACTCTCCCAGCATATTCACACTGCAATAGGGCAGATCCACAATCGGTGCAACAAGTAGCTATTGTTAGCTAATTAATCCCTGGTGTGTCTAGGCGGTAAGGATAGTGATAATAACCCGTCGGGTACTGAACTGAACACATGACGCTGTGACAACACTTGAACTATAAATTTGTAAAACTAGAAGCAAAAAAGAAATATGGCAATATAATGTTGGATACACCGATTCTCATCTGATCACCGAAATTAAGCAACATTGAGCCTGGTTAGTACTTGGATGGGTGACCACCTTGGAATACAAGGCGCTTGCTATAGACATCCCTGATACAGGTGTATAGTCTCCTAACTCAGTAGTGGATAAGTAATAGTTGAGCATGTTCAGTACTTGGATGGATGGTAACCTGGGAATAGGAGGTGCTATAGACATCCCTGATACAGGCGTATAGTCTCCTAACTCAGTAGTGGATAAGTAATAGTTGAGCCTGTTCAGTACTCGGATGGATGGTAACCTGGGAATAGGAGGTGCTATTGACATCCCTGATACAGGCGTATAGTCTCCTAACTCAGTAGTGGATAAGTAATAGTTGAGCCTGTTCAGTACTCGGATGGATGGTAACCTGGGAATAGGAGGTGCTATTGACATCCCTGATACAGGCGTATAGTCTCCTAATTCAGTAGTGGATAAGTAATAGTTGAGCCTGTTCAGTACTTGGATGAATGTCCACCTGGGAATATGAGGTGCTATAGACATCCCTGATACAGGTGTATAGTCTCCTAACTCAGTAGTGGATAAGTAATAGTTGAGCATGTTCAGTACTTGGATGGATGGTAACCTGGGAATAGGAGGTGCTATAGACATCCCTGATAAAGGTGTATAGTCTCCTAACTCAGTAGTGGATAAGTAATAGTTGAGCATGTTCAGTACTTGGATGGATGGTAACCTGGGAATAGGAGGTGCTATAGACATCCCTGATACACGTGTGTAGTCTCCTAACTCAGTAGTGGATAAGTAATAGTTGAGCATGTTCAGTACTTGGATGGATGATAACCTGGGAATAGGAGGTGCTATAGACATCCCTGATAAAGGTGTATATTCTCCTAACTCAGTAGTGGATAAGTAATAGTTGAGCATGTTCAGTACTTGGATGGATGGTAACCTGGGAATAGGAGGTGCTATTGACATCCCTGATACAGGTGTATAGTCTCCTAACTCAGTAGTGGATAAGTAATAGTTGAGCCTGTTCAGTACTCGGATGGATGGTAACCTGGGAATAGGAGGTGCTATAGACATCCCTGATACAGGTGTATAGTCTCCTAACTCAGTAGTGGATAAGTAATAGTTGAGCCTGTTCAGTACTTGGATGGATGGTAACCTGGGAATAGGAGGCACTATAGTCATCCCTGATACAGGTGTATAGTCTCCTAACTAAGTAGTGGATAAGTAATAGTTGAGCCTGTTCAGTACTTGGATGGATGGTAACCTGGGAATAGGAGGTGCTATTGACATCCCTGATACAGGTGTATAGTCTCCTAACTCAGTAGTGGATAAGTAATAGTTGAGCATGTTCAGTACTTGGATGGATGGTAACCTGGGAATAGGAGGTGCTATAGACATCCCTGATACAGGTGTATAGTCTCCTAACTCAGTAGTGGATAAGTAATAGTTGAGCCTGTTCAGTACTTGGATGGATGGTAACCTGGGAATAGGAGGTGCTATAGACATCCCTGATACAGGTGTATAGTCTCCTAACTCAGTAGTGGATAAGTAATAGTTGAGCATGTTCAGTACTTGGATGAATGGTCAGCTGGGAATATGAGGTGCTATTGACATCCCTGATAAAGGTGTATAGTCTCCTAACTCAGTAGTGGATAAGTAATAGTTGAGCATGTTCAGTACTTGGATGGATGATAACCTGGGAATAGGAGGTGCTATAGACATCCCTGATACAGGTGTATAGTCTCCTAACTCAGTAGTGGATAAGTAATAGTTGAGCCTGTTCAGTACTTGGATGAATGTCCACCTGGGAATATGAGGTGCTATAGACATCCCTGATACAGGCGTATAGTCTCATAACTCAGTAGTGGATAAGTAATAGTTGAGCCTGTTCAGTACTTGGATGAATGTCCACCTGGGAATATGAGGTGCTATTTATATCCCTGATACAGGTGTATAGTCTCCTAACTCAGTAGTGGATAAGTAATAGTTGAGCATGTTCAGTACTTGGATGGATGGTAACCTGGGAATATGAGGTGCTATAGACATCCCTGATACACGTGTGTAGTCTCCTAACTCAGTAGTGGATAAGTAATAGTTGAGCCTGTTCAGTACTTGGATGAATGGTAACCTGGGAATAGGAGGTGCTATAGACATCCCTGATAAAGGTGTATAGTCTCCTAACTCAGTAGTGGATAAGTAATAGTTGAGCATGTTCAGTACTTGGATGAATGGTAACCTGGGAATAGGAGGTGCTATAGACATCCCTGATACAGGTGTATAGTCTCCTAACTCAGTAGTGGATAAGTAATAGTTGAGCCTGTTCAGTACTTGGATGGATGGTAACCTGGGAAAGGAGGCACTATAGACATCCCTGATACACGTGTGTAGTCTCCTAACTCAGTAGTGGATAAGTAATAGTTGAGCCTGTTCAGTACTTGGATGAATGTCCACCTGGGAATATGAGGTGCTATAGACATCCCTGATACAGGTGTATAGTCTCCTAACTCAGTAGTGGATAAGTAATAGTTGAGCATGTTCAGTACTTGGATGAATGGCCACCTGGGAATATGAGGTGCTATAGACATCCCTGATACAGGCGTATAGTCTCCTAATTCAGTAGTGGATAAGTAATAGTTGAGCATGTTCAGTACTTGGATGAATGGCCACCTGGGAATATGAGGTGCTATAGACATCCCTGATACAGGTGTATAGTCTCCTAACTCAGTAGTGGATAAGTAATAGTTGAGCATGTTCAGTACTTGGATGGATGGTAACCTGGGAATAGGAGGTGCTATTGACATCCCTGATACAGGCGTATAGTCTCCTAACTCAGTAGTGGATAAGTAATAGTTGAGCATGTTCAGTACTTGGATGGATGGTCAGCTGGGAATAGGAGGCACTATAGACATCCCTGATACAGGTGTATAGTCTCCTAACTCAGTAGTGGATAAGTAATAGTTGAGCATCTTCAGTACTTGGATGGATGATAACCTGGGAATAGGAGGTGCTATAGACATCCCTGATGAAGGTGTATAGTCTCATAACTCAGTAGTGGATAAGTAATAGTTGAGCCTGTTCAGTACTTGGATGGATGGTAACCTGGGAATAGGAGGTGCTATTGACATCCCTGATACAGGCGTATAGTCTCCTAACTCAGTAGTGGATAAGTAATAGTTGAGCATGTTCAGTACTTGGATGGATGGTCAGCTGGGAATAGGAGGCACCATAGACATCCCTGATACAGGTGTATAGTCTCCTAACTCAGTAGTGGATAAGTAATAGTTGAGCCTGTTCAGTACTTGGATGGATGGTAACCTGGGAATAGGAGGCACTATAGACATCCCTGATACAGGTGTATAGTCTCCTAACTCAGTAGTGGATAAGTAATAGTTGAGCATGTTCAGTACTTGGATGAATGATAACCTGGGAATAGGAGGTGCTATAGACATCCCTGATAAAGGTGTATAGTCTCATAACTCAGTAGTGGATAAGTAATAGCTGAGCCTGTTCAGTACTTGGATGAATGGCCACCTGGGAATAGGAGGTGCTATTGACATCCCGGATACAGGCGTATAGTCTCCTAACTCAGTAGTGGATAAGTAATAGTTGAGCCTGTTCAGTACTTGGATGGATGGTCAGCTGGGAATAGGAGGCACTATAGTCATCCCTGATACAGGTGTATAGTCTCCTAACTCAGTAGTGGATAAGTAATAGTTGAGCCTGTTCAGTACTTGGATGAATGTCCACCTGGGAATATGAGGTGCTATAGACATCCCTGATACAGGTGTATAGTCTCCTAACTCAGTAGTGGATAAGTAATAGTTGAGCATGTTCAGTACTTGGATGAATGGTAACCTGGGAATAGGAGGTGCTATAGACATCCCTGATACAGGTGTATAGTCTCCTAACTCAGTAGTGGATAAGTAATGGTTGAGCATGTTCAGTACTTGGATGGATGGTAACCTGGGAATAGGAGGCACTATAGACATCCCTGATACACGTGTGTAGTCTCCTAACTCAGTAGTGGATAAGTAATAGTTGAGCATGTTCAGTACTTGGATGGATGGTAACCTGGGAATAGGAGGCACTATAGACATCCCTGATACACGTGTGTAGTCTCCTAACTCAGTAGTGGATAAGTAATAGTTGAGCATGTTCAGTACTTGGATGGATGGTAACCTGGGAATAGGAGGCACTATAGACATCCCTGATACACGTGTGTAGTCTCCTAACTCAGTAGTGGATAAGTAATAGTTGAGCATGTTCAGTACTTGGATGAATGGTAACCTGGGAATAGGAGGTGCTATAGACATCCCTGATACAGGTGTATAGTCTCCTAACTCAGTAGTGGATAAGTAATAGTTGAGCATGTTCAGTACTTGGATGGATGGTAACCTGGGAATAGGAGGCACTATAGACATCCCTGATGCAGGTGTATAGTCTCATAACTCAGTAGTGGATAAGTAATAGTTGAGCCTGTTCAGTACTTGGATGGATGGTAACCTGGGAATATGAGGTGCTATAGACATCCGTGATACAGGCGTATAGTCTCCTAACTCAGTAGTGGATAAGTAATAGTTGAGCATGTTCAGTACTTGGATGAATAGCCACCTGGGAATATGAGGTGCTATAGACATCCCTGATACAGGTGTATAGTCTCCTAATTCAGTAGTGGATAACTAATAGTTGAGCCTGTTCAGTACTTGGATGGATGGTAACCTGGGAATATGAGGTGCTATAGACATCCCTGATACAGGCGTATAGTCTCCTAACTCAGTAGTGGATAAGTAATAGTTGAGCATGTTCAGTACTTGGATGAATGGTAACCTGGGAATATGAGGTGCTATTGACATCCCTGATACAGGCGTATAGTCTCCTAATTCAGTAGTGGATAAGTAATAGTTGAGCCTGTTCAGTACTTGGATGGATGGTAACCTGGGAATAGGAGGCACTATAGACATCCCTGATACAGGCGTATAGTCTCCTAACTCAGTAGTGGATAAGTAATAGTTGAGCATGTTCAGTACTTGGATGGATGGTAACCTGGGAATAGGAGGTGCTATTGACATCCCTGATACAGGCGTATAGTCTCCTAACTCAGTAGTGGATAAGTAATAGTTGAGCATGTTCAGTACTTGGATGGATGGTCAGCTGGGAATAGGAGGCACTATAGTCATCCCTGATACAGGTGTATAGTCTCCTAACTCAGTAGTGGATAAGTAATAGTTGAGCCTGTTCAGTACTTGGATGGATGATAACCTGGGAATAGGAGGTGCTATTGACATCCCTGATACAGGTGTATAGTCTCCTAACTCAGTAGTGGATAAGTAATAGTTGAGCCTGTTCAGTACTTGGATGGATGATAACCTGGGAATAGGAGGTGCTATAGACATCCCTGATAAAGGTGTATAGTCTCATAACTCAGTAGTGGATAAGTAATAGTTCAGCATGTTCAGTACTTGGATGGATGATAACCTGGGAATAGGAGGTGCTATAGACATCCCTGATGAAGGTGTATAGTCTCATAACTCAGTAGTGGATAAGTAATAGTTGAGCATGTTCAGTACTTGGATGGATGATAACCTGGGAATAGGAGGTGCTATAGACATCCCTGATAAAGGTGTATAGTCTCATAACTCAGTAGTGGATAAGTAATAGTTGAACCTGTTCAGTACTTGGATGGATGGTAACCTGGGAATAGGAGGTGCTATAGACATCCCTGATACAGGTGTATAGTCTCCTAACTCAGTAGTGGATAAGTAATAGTTTAGCCTGTTCAGTACTTGGATGGATGATAACCTGGGAATAGGAGGTGCTATTGACATCCCTGATACAGGTGTATAGTCTCCTAACTCAGTAGTGGATAAGTAATAGTTGAGCCTGTTCAGTACTTGGATGGATGATAACCTGGGAATAGGAGGTGCTATAGACATCCCTGATAAAGGTGTATAGTCTCATAACTCAGTAGTGGATAAGTAATAGTTGAGCATGTTCAGTACTTGGATGGATGATAACCTGGGAATAGGAGGTGCTATAGACATCCCTGATAAAGGTGTATAGTCTCATAACTCAGTAGTGGATAAGTAATAGTTGAGCCTGTTCAGTACTTGGATGGATGGTAACCTGGGAATAGGAGGTGCTATAGACATCCCTGATACAGGCGTATAGTCTCCTAACTCAGTAGTGGGTAAGTAATAGTTGAGCCTGCCCAGCACTTGGATGGGTGACCACCTGGGAATAGTCCGATGATTCGAGTTTCTCTATTTCATAGTGTTCGTCGTCGCCATCAGATGTCGCGTGCATTGTGAATATTGTCTATTAATAGTGACTGACTAGTTTGGTACCCTCCTAAAATTTTCAAACTGGTCCAAACATGAACAACTTCTTGGAAGCTCCAATGACCAAAAAGCAATATACTTTTGGAATTTTCCAAATATCCCACAATTTGACTGACATACGTGCATTTGAAAGTTAGTATTTGATTATCAAAATAACGCTGCTTCAGCTCAAAGACGCTAGGCATTGTTTTATTTCAGTCCAGATGGCGCATCCACATCGCAGCCCTGGGAATCAGCTATCGGATTGCAAATCCTGTTACCACCATCCACCACCGAGAGCACGTCCCACGAATAAAGATCATACCTCTGCTCGAAAATCCCTTGAGATAACTGGTGGAAGGACACGATGAAGAAGAAGTCCAGCTGGCGATTGTTGCTTTTTGCGCATGAGCCTTTCATTGGGAGTTCATGTGGAAAACCCCATAAACAACAATCCAAAAAATTAGGTAAACATTGGAGTTAAACCTTCTAAAGGTTCATTTTTACATTTATGTTTTTTTTGTACCATTGCTCCATAGCCATTTGATAACAAGAAAAGTGGAATAATTGAGAATTCAAACTACAATGAGGTAAAAATTGTTTATATTTTAATTAAATTTTTGGATTGGATTGACATTTGTGGGGTTTTGCGTTTGAACTTTCCACCAGTGAATTTTGTATTTCAACTATTCCTTTATTTATCTTCCTTTTTGCTTTACACAACTTTCAATTTACTTTTAATTGACTTTTTTCTTTTTAAGCTTGGATGATTTATCTCAGCCTGCCCGCTTCCCTGCACAGTGACCTTTCCCCTGGCGGCAATCACTTGGACTAACTATCTCAGCTCCTCCAGGTGCCCGAACCGGTCATTCATCTTGGTCAGCCCCTGCAGTTTACACTTTAGACCCAACACTGTCGGGGACATTGCCCATTGGACACGACTTGACACTCTGCCAAACACATCGTCAGGGTGTAAAAATATACGGATTTTCGGTTAAGAATTATATATTGGCAGAGAGCATTATTATTCTTGGATGTCGGAGTGGGAATCAGGTTGCGTAAACTAAAAGTAATAAAATCCCACTCCCATGGTACATGATACTGAGTGAGGTAAACTATATGTTGTGTATTATGAGTGGAGTTGATGGAAATGTACATGATGCTGGGTGGTGTAAACTATCTGTTATATATGATGTTTGAAGTTAATGAAAAGCGTTCCTTTGCAAGAAACAGTACATGATTATTGAAATGTTCTCTATGTGTTCATAAAGAATACAATTGGAGGGAAAGAAGAATGGTACTATATATATCTATATACATATTTGTAACTGTATGCAACATCCTGTCCACCCAGGACCACCGACTGACCCACCTGCCTAATTTGCATATGTATAGAGTGCACCACCTGCAGCTGGTTTGAGTGACAGCCCCCACTGGGGGTGGTCACCCACCCAGTCTGTGGGGAGTGTCTGATTGGCTGGCTGGGAATGTCCAGTCACCTGACTCCCTTGGCCTATCCTGACCACACACCAGTCTCAATTAAGTAATTATTCAAAATTCTGCTTCTGAGACACTGAAGAGAATCACTCTCATCCTGGCTCTTGAGTAAGACAGACCGACTTTTGAGCAGGACCCCAGACACTCTGTCTGATGCTATCCAAATTCATCTATTCAAATTGAGTGTATCCACAGCCATAGGACTCCTGTCCCATGGGTTGTGGGCACTGTTTCAGTATACACAATCAGGTTGTGGGCACTGTTTCAGTGTGGGCAGTATATGAGGAGTGCAGGTGCTAGGTCACATGTAAGGGGGATGACAGGAGTTGCTGCCAATAAAGCACAACTTATTCACTGTTCATCTTTGTGACTAGTTTTCCTTCCTCATTCCAGACATGGTTAAATTGATTAGGCTGATTGCATCACAGGTGAAATGAAGTGGGAGAGTTTTGTAATTACATAAGGTGCTCACAGCGGCAGAGCACTCGTGTTTTTATAAGGGTATCTAATAACCAAACCGGGCGCGTTCGCCGAATCGGTAGAGCACAGGCCTCGAATGCGGAAGGTCCGAAGTTTGGTTCTCGGACGAGTCAAACCAATGACTTTAATATTGATACTTATTGCTTCCTTGCGTGGTGCTCGACATTAATAGAATAGGGCATGGACTTGTTAGCTCAGTGTCTGGATATTGTGACTGAGTAGGATATCAGGTCATGGTCTCCTAGTGGGGAAGCACTATAAAAGTCACAATGAGTGTGCACTGTCACAAGTCGGTACCCGTCCTTATGTGACCTTAGATGTTGCCAGTACATTCAACTCCAACAACTAACCAACCCAGTGGAGCAGCGCTATAAAAGTCGCCATGAGTTGGCACTGGCACAAATCGGTACCCGTCCTGATATGACCTTAGATGTTGCCAGGACGTCAAGCTCCAACAAGCAACCATCCACCCGATAATGAACCCACCGTGGTGACATGTTGTCCCGCAGCCTCCAGCGGCTCAATATATCCCACGCCTGCTTCAAAGTGAGCCCCTCTCACATGATGCCCGCCAGGGTTGGCGCCAGAACCGGAAGTCAGTCTCGGATCATGCGTAGAGCGATCCGTTGATCGATATCGAATGCGCCGCGCGTGTCAAATCACTTCCTCCATAAGTCCTTTACGCTCAGTCCAGAGTATGGGTGACCGCCGCCCTCCAACCCCCCATCGGAGGTGCCCCCCCCCCCCTCCGCCCCATCCGGCCCCGCCTCTGGGGAGGTGCTTGGGCATCAGTTCACAGAATATATATATATATATATATATATTTATATATATATATATATATATTCTGTGAACTGATTATATATAGGATATATATATATATATATAATATTTATGTATATATATATTTTGTGAACTGATGCCTATATATATATGTAATCTTGCGCATACACAAACAAGGAAGCTTGGTTGGCCAGATATATTTATTTATATCTTGGGTGGGAAAACGCCTTTCCCACATACATAACATCTTTTTTGCAAACCCGATGCCATCACCTCTGCCAATTTGGATTTCCATTCCTGTGTATAACTTACAGCGTCATCAAAGGCCACTTGCTTTCATACCATGTCTATGTGGTGTGGGAGGTTAAAAATCCCTTTGGTCGGTGAAAGTGTAGGCTCAGGCTTTCTATTGACCGACTGTGTAATGCGTAAAACAAGTCTATTTAGAGTCTCTCAAAATGAATGGCTTCTCTAAAAGTTCCCATAAAAGCACCATCAAAAGGGGGAAAAAAACACCATAAAACCCCCAAAACACACACATAAACCCCTCCACAACAACACCGCACAAAGACCCAATAAGCCTAAAAACCAAAGACAACCCAACAACAAAACACAAACAACGCATAACAACACATAGATTTTAACTTACAGATCCTCTTCTGGCTGATCTATACCTTATTGGACCTCTAATGCCAGCTCATCATGGCAAAAAAAAACAATTTTTTTTGCACACATATGGAGGTCGATGGTGCCCTGAAGTCATATAATTGTGGGTGTCCTCTCCAATGTCTATCCAGCTTTCTCTCGAAAGCTTCAATGATTCAGTGCGAAACCCAGCATTGTCGATGTTGATTGCAACATGGGTAATTGAACAAGGCGAAGTTGGATACTTATTCAAATGGCCGCTGGCGCCACCTATACTCAAACTTTAATGTTAAATATGTACATCGATGTCTACCACGACTAGTGGGTCTTTTGGAACTATGCCGAGTAACCACGCAGGGCTGGCGGACGTGCATATTTAAATTAGATACAACGTCGGCAGCCAAAATCTGTTACAAAGTTATGAAACTCAATGTAATAGTGACGTTCCGGCCCAGCTAGCTGCTATATAAAGCGAGCAAAACCCAAACTCTGCCACTATAACTTGGCGGCAGACGGCGACAGACATTCTACTCTGCCATCCCACCCACCCCACAATAAAAGACTAGAACTATAGGGCTAAAGCATCTCAGGGCCTTCTCTCATTATACTCAAGCATGTACGATTGCCATTCTAGTTCATTAAAAAGTCCAAAATATAGACCATTCGTCCGTGTTCGCGTTGTTCAATTAATATTGCACTAATTAAGAATAAGAAAAGGACACCACCCCATGAACAACAACAGTCCTTCCGCCTACTGCCCTCCTATTGGCTACCGCTGCTATCGTAAACAGGAAGATGCGATGACGTCATCGGAAACGGACAGCCACCATTCCTCTGATAATATCACGAGTCTATTAATGCACTTCCCCGGATCTTCTAATGGGAGCCCAGATAAAAACCACAAACATAATGACCAACAGAGACTATGTGGATTGAGGGGAAGGTGGCCCGAGTTTAATTTAGATGGCATTTCCTCTCCACCAGCCAGCCTCCTGCTACTAGTACTAGCAACCTAATCAATCTACCAAGCCTGGGCACGGTGGCCGAATCGGTAGAACGCGGGCCTCGCGTGTGGGAGATCGGGAGTTTGGTTGCCGGTCGAGTCAAACCACTGACTTATAAAATTGATACTTGTCGCTTCCTAGCCTGGCACTCGGGATTAATAGGATAGGGCAAGGACTGGTTAGCTAAGTGTCAGGATAATGTGACAGAGTGGGATATCAGGTCATAGTGCCAGCAGCCTGATTTCCCAGTGGGGCAGCACTATGAAGTCGCCATGAATGAACAGTCAAAAGTCGGTACCCATCCTGATATGACCTTAAATGTTGCCAGGACGTAACACTCCAACAACCAATCTACCAAGCTGCTCACAGTGTTCAGCGTTTTGATGGAGCGGATGGGATGGCTGACTGGGTAAAGCACCCGCTTCCTGCACGCCAGGTCGTGGGATCAATCCCACACCGAGTCAAACCGAAAGCTTAGTAAATTAATGCTTTTCACTAACAACCTGGTGTTGGGTATTATGAGTGTAAAGCTAAGATTCCATATAAGCGGAAGCAGTATGCAGTATGCGAATTGGTGTTCTGATGTCAGACCAATCGCTACATGGGTGGATTCAATTGACTTGGTCCTAATCTATGAGGCACAATTTCACTGCTCTCTTACACCAACACTTGTTCCTGATCTATAATGCATTACTTCACCGCTCTCTTACACCAACATTTGTTCCTGATCTATAATGCATCATCTCACTGCTCTCTTACACCAACACTTGTTCCTGATCTATAATGCATCATCTCACCGCTCTCTTCCATCAACACTTGTTCCTGATCTATAATGCATCATTCCACTGCTCTCATAGTAAACAGGAATGATCATTTAAATGACATAGAACATGGATACTTGTTGCTTCCTAGCCTGGTGCTCGGCATTATAGAGATAGGGCAAGGACTGCTTGTCTCAGTGTTGGGATAATGTTCAAGTGGGATATCAGGTCATGGTTCTGGCGCCCGGGTCTCCCAGTGGGGTACCCCTATAAAGTCATCATGAGTAGACTGTGCGCACTGTCACAAGTCGGAGCCCATCATGATGAATTAATTTCTCTTATTCGAAAGCTTTAATGATTAAGTGCGAAATACAGCATTGATATTGCACTAATTAAGAATAATAAAAGAATTTCTCTCCCCACCTTGACAACCACCTTAGAAGTTACCCTTACGTAAAACTCCAACAACCAACCAACCAATCAATCTGCACTCGTGATCCTCTAACTGTTAGTGAACAGTCACTGTGTGATCAGTAGTCAGTGCATTTACTCATCCGGTGAGCTCTCTGAGCTACATAGTAACAAAGGATCTGCATGCCCAATCAAGGGACATTTGTTTAGCAGTTCTGGGATGTGTATAGATCGGAACCTGAGCCTCGTTACCAGACTGTGTTTCCATAGAGATATGTCGCTTATGTAATACGAGTGTCTGGGGACAATACCGGACAAGATGGCCGCCTTTTTATTGTGCACACTCTTATGGTTACTGTAGTGAGATGCATTCACAACCATTGATTGATTGATTGCTGATGGTTTAATGTCATGTCAGCAATAAGGGCCATATTCACGGCGAAAAGCTAGTGGGATTTATTCTGTCAGTCTTGTCAATCACATACATTGAAACCTACGCCAAATTCCGAAATGGTTAGATCCATGTTAAATGATACTGAAAACCATCTCTGATTTTTCTTGGAGGTTTATTCTGCCTATCATGGATAAGTATTAATAGTCTTGTTTTCACCATTAGACAATAAGTCGAAAGAAAGCCTGAGCCTTCACGTTTACTGACCCAATGGATTTTTAACCTCCCACACCACATAGCCATGGTATAAGAGCAACTGGACTTTGATGACACTGTAAGTTATATACATCGGTGGACATCTAAATTGGCAGAAGTGATAGCATGGGGAATTGAACTACCAACTTTCAGATTAGGAGTCTGACCTCGAAAAAATGTTTGGCATTCTAACCACTCCACCACAGAGAACACCACTTGATGAAATTTGAGAGTGGTTAGACTTTGGGAAATTCCCCATGCACCGGCTAGGTGATTGAACCATGGAGCCTAGACATACTATTCTCGGACATTTGTATTTACTTTTGCTCAAGTCCCTTTCTAGGCAGATTGTTCCATTTGGTGTAACTAACACCTCCACAACAGTAGTGTCGTGGCCATTACTTGCATGGGCGCAGATGACAAGAAAGCAGTGGTTAGGAATAACAGAGCGTGATTCCCATCACAGATAGTCACAAGTCAGATTTGAACCTGGAGGTGGCCTGTGATGTCAGAGGCTGGATGAGTAAATTAACACTAGGTGGCAGCAGTAGTATAGGTGTGGGTTCGAACCGACTGGCAGCCATTTTTTAATTTTTTAATTTTTGTTGGTCCATTAGTTGTTTAAGCAGGGGAAATTTCAGTCATAGATGACTGGTCTTCCTCATTCCACTGCTGGTCGATAGAAAGCCCGAGCCTACACTTTTACCGACCTAAGGGATTTTTAACCTCCCACACCATATAGATATGGTATGAGAGCAACCGGCCTTTGATGACACTGTAAGTTATACACAGCGGTGGAATTCCAAATTGGCAGAGCTGGGGACACGGGGAATTGAACCGCCGACCCTCAGATTAGGAGTCTGACCTAGAAAAAAGTCAGACACTCTAAACACTCCGCCACAGAGAACGCCACGACAGTGATGACACTGTAAGTTATAGACATCGGTGGACATCTAAGCCATAACATAAGCCATTGACGTATATAAACACTAGGTGGTCCCAATATTGTCAGTGTGGTGATCATATTGTAAACCGACTGACTCTTTGCCGAGCCGAGCATTACCCATGTTAAAGTTGCATGGTCCAATGAAGGATTAGTAGGTCATCTCACATCACGTGGTCATCGTGAGATGACCATCTGGCTCATAGACACAGAATTTTTGGCAAGCTTGTCAAAAGTATTTTGGGTTCTTTCAGCTCAAATTGCTCCAAAACTAGCCATTTTTCATCAAATTTACTCGGGACTAATGCATATTAGGATATAATGGTCAACCTGAGCTATTTATCTCAAATATAACTAACAAATTCAAATGCCATCGGACCATGCAACTTTGGTCGTAATGCGAAGCATTTCGTTTGATGCGAGGGAAGGGAGAGCGACTCACCCCCCCCCCCCCTCTCTACCCGGGCTTTCACCCAGCATTCGCGCCTCGCGCGACGCCCGCTGCTCACCCTCGCCCTCCCCCGGCCCTGAGCGACTCACCCCCCCTCCTGCCACTGCTCACTTCCCCCCGGCCCTGAGCGACTCACCCCCCTCCTGCCTCTGCTCCCTTCCCCCCTTATAAGGCCGCCCGCCGGCCTCCCTCAGGCACTCAGCCTCCAGCCGCCTTCCACCTCTCTGCCCTTTCTTCTACTTTGGCTCTACTCCACCTCGGACCGCTGCTCCTCTGCCGACCCTGCACCATGCCCGGCCGCGGCAAAGGGAAGAGTCGGAGAAGCTCCAAGACGTCCGGGATGGCCACGCCAGGACCCTCCTCGGGCTCCCCGGGGAGCCCCGTCCCCCCTACGGCGCCGACCTCCCCCGCAGCGCCCTCGGGCCAGCCCAGCAGCGAGACGGCCCTCCTCATCGAGGCCATCACCCGCCTCACCAGACGCATGGACAGAGACCTGGACGAGAGGGGGGAAGCCCGAGGGGCCCCGCGGAGCCCCCCGCCCACGCCGAGGCGGGAGCCCGCCTGCAGCCTGCACCACGTCCCGGCACCTCGGGCGTACGCCGCCGCCGGGAGCCGGCCGCCGCCTCCACCTCAAGCGACTCAGCCCGAAGGCCCGCACCTGCAGTACCAGGGCTACACCCGCGCCCACGCCAGCTCAGCTCCACCGCCCACCTACCGCCAGGATCCCGAGGACTACAGCCCGGCATCCGCGGCCGACGCGGTCCGCGAGATCCTCGCATCCGCCGAGGCGCGGCACACCGTGCGCCGCCGAGGGATCCCAGCCGATTACCTCTTCCCTTGCGACCTCGTGGAGAGGGCCGGGGCGCAAGGCGGTGAAGCTCGGAGAAGCAACCAAGGACGAGTACAGCCTCGCCCTCCTCTCCATGGTCAACCACCCATCCTTCCCGGATCACTCCCTCCAGGGCCTACACCAACACCACCTCACCCTCCTGAGAGACGTCCTCATCCACCCCTGGCCGACCGTCCGCCGGTACTCAGAGACCATATTTTCCTGGATCGCGGACGGAAGGCTCCCCCAGGGGTGGCATGACCCTGTGGCCCTCAACGCGGTCAGGCTCGACTCCCTCACCACGCCCCACCACCCCGGCAACACCAGCTCCCCGAGGCGACGAGGGGGCCCGAGGCGCACACCTGCCCCGGCAGCAAGTCGACACCCGCACCGCCTACGATAGGCACGCTCACGGGGCCCCCTGCTCCGCTTGGAACCGCGATCCCACCTCGTGCGATCGGGCACCCCTCGGAGAGGCTCACGGCGAGGTGGGAGACAGGCGCCGGCACGTCTGTGCGTATTGCGCCAACGTCCGGCGCATATTAACAATGCACAGCGAGGCCGCATGCCGCACCAAGCAAGCCCGTGAGCGCCAGACCCCCGCCGCCTCGGCGGATTTTTGATCCGCCGGCCTCCCCCGGCTGGCCCGGGGGCATAGCCCGGCGCCTCACCCCAACCATTCCCGACAGCCCCGCAACGCCCACCGACGGTCTCCCAGCGAACACCGATCGAAACGCCGCCCAGACGAAGCCGAGGACCATCACCTCGCACCTCACACCTCAGGCGACCCAGCCCAGCCTCACGAGAGACCCCCCCCAGACAGCCCAGCCACCGACCTTCACGCCACCGACCTCCACGGCACCGCCTTCTTGATGCCGCCCGACCCGACCCCGACTTCCACCCAGCCCAGCCCTGAGGAGTTCGCTGCCCCCCTGCTCGACCCTCGCCGGACCTCCTCCCCCCAGGCCTCAGGAGCGGGCCTCCCTTTTTTGGCCGCCCGCTCCCCCTCCACGTAGGCCCCCGGACCCTCCTCCCACCCAGGCCTGCCTCTCCGGGCCCCCGCCTCGGGCGCCCCGCGCCCCCGCCTCGGGCGCGCCTCGAGCCCTCTCCTTACTCTTTGGCGGAGGGCTCCTCGGCCCCCCCTCTACCAGAACTCTGACATTGCTCCCTATGAGCCCCTCCTGTATTTTATCTTCTGCTCCTCATGAGCCCCTCACTTATTGCTCCTCACGAGCCTGTTGCTCCTCATGAGCCCCTCTTATTGCTGTCTGCCTCCTCAGCCTGTGTTACCTCCTCTGTTGCCCTGCTTGTACCGTTACCCTACTTGTCTCATTGTTTTTGTTCTTCTCACTGTTCTCTGTATATTGCCCGAGGCGTCACAATAAACGCCTCAGTTTTCCCACATCCGCCTCTGTTCTTCCTTCTCGCGCATCGGTCGTAATGCGAAGCATTTCGTTTGATGCGAGGGAAGGGAGAGCGACTCACCCCCCCCCCCCCTCTCTACCCGGGCTTTCACCCAGCATTCGCGCCTCGCGCGACGCCCGCTGCTCACCCTCGCCCTCCCCCGGCCCTGAGCGACTCACCCCCCCTCCTGCCACTGCTCACTTCCCCCCGGCCCTGAGCGACTCACCCCCCTCCTGCCTCTGCTCCCTTCCCCCCTTATAAGGCCGCCCGCCGGCCTCCCTCAGGCACTCAGCCTCCAGCCGCCTTCCACCTCTCTGCCCTTTCTTCTCCACCCACCCACCCAACTCTCCCTCCTCTACCCTCCCCCCCCTCTGCGGCGGAGGGCTCCTCGGCCCCCCCTCTACCAGAACTCTGACATTGCTCCCTATGAGCCCCTCCTGTATTTTATCTTCTGCTCCTCATGAGCCCCTCACTTATTGCTCCTCACGAGCCTGTTGCTCCTCATGAGCCCCTCTTATTGCTCTCTGCCTCCTCAGCCTGTGTTACCTCCTCTGTTGCCCTGCTTGTACCGTTACCCTACTTGTCTCATTGTTTTTGTTCTTCTCACTGTTCTCTGTATATTGCCCGAGGCGTCACAATAAACGCCTCAGTTTTCCCACATCCGCCTCTGTTCTTCCTTCTCGCGCATCAAGAATAACATGTACAATGCAATACACAGCTTGTCCATAGAGATAAGGCATATACGTGAACAACAATCAATCAGTCCTTGTTGTAGTTATTGGACAGAGAACCACCAGGGCTAAGAGTAAGACTGTCTTGTTCAAATACTTCATTGGATGGGATGACTGGCTGGGTCGAGTGTTCGCTTCTCGCGAGGGAGGTTTTGGGATCAAATTAGGATCAAATTGGGATCAAATTAGGCCACTGGCACCATGACCCGATATCCCACTCAGTCACATTATCTGAGCTAATCAGTCCTTGCCCTATCCTAGTAATGCCGAGCGCCAGGCTAGGAAGTGAGAAGTATCAATTTTTATGTCATTGGTTTGACTTGACCAGGGTCCGAACCCAAGATCCCACGGTCTACCAACACGGGAAACGGTCATTGGTTTGACTCGACCGGGAACTGAAGACCGATCTCTCGATCTCTCGATCTCCCGCCCGCGAGGCCCGCGAGGCCCGCGCTCTACCAATTCGGCCACCGCACCTGGACCTTGACTGAAAGCCTTTACCCACATTAAGCAGGCTCCTTTCTTCCCTTTAGCATCATTCTCTACTGCCTAAGATGACTCCTGCGCCTAAGTCTTAATAATACTGTCCACCTCAAGTCTAATCTCCATTGATTAAATGGAGGTTTTGGGATCAATTCCCAGTTGAGTCAAACCAAATGTTAGTTAGTCAGTGCTGACCATATGTAAATTATTCCGCTATTGGGATATTAACGGTTATTAGTGAATAATATTAATATTAGTGAAAATAATCAACTGGGTCCCGAATCAAAGCCTTTACCCACATTCAGCAAACTCCCTTCTTCCTATTCTTCTTCATCGTGTCCTTCCACCAGTTATCTCAAGGGATTTTCGAGCAGAGGTGTGATCTTTATTCGTGGGACGTGCTCTCGGCAGTGGATGGTGGTAGCAGGATTTGCAATCAGATAGCTGATTCTCAGGGCCGCGATGTGGACACTCCTGCTGTGGCCAGTTTGTTGATTGAAAGCCCGGGCCTACACTTTTACCGACCCAAGGGATTTTTCACCTCCCACACCACATAGACATGGTATGAGAGCAACCGGCCTTTGACGACACTGTAAGTTATACACAGCGGTGGAAATCCAAATTGGCAGAGGTGGGGGGGGGGGCATGGGGGCTCAAACCACCGACCCTCAGATCAGGCATCCGACCTAGAAAAAAGTCAGACACTCTAACCACTCCGCCACAGAGAACACTCAATCTTCCTATTAATATAATATCACCCTATCCTGCCTGTCTTGTTTTGTTGTTGTTTGTTGTTGTTGTTGTTTTGTTTCTTCATTATATGACTTTTTTTGTTGTTGTCGTTGTTAGTCTGTGCCATCAGTATGCAGGTATTGCAATACCTCAGGGAGTTTGACGCTTCTGCCATGAAGAGTTGTATACCACTGCCTTGTGGTACAGGTTCTTGACAGAACCAAAGGCTAAGGGAGCAAACCCTAAACAGAAAACCATGTCACTGTGGCAGCATTAAGGGCGGTTGATGTATGGAACTCCCAACATCTCCCGACCAGCCACTGCAGGGACAAATAGTTTTGCGCCTGTCTGGACATGTTCTTACCGGTGTGAAACCTCTATTTTCTCCCAGACAGAGTGCCGCTCATAACTTGCAAAAGCCAGCAGCACTTCAACACTTTTGCAGGCAGCTTTCATGAAATGTACATTAAGGCCGACTCATGGACATCACTCTCACATCAGAGAGCTAAATGGAGAGTGGCAGTCAAGTAATGAAAGCAGTCTTTGTCACATTGCGACCGACAGCATGATGATGATGATGATAGTCTGTGCCATTTTAAATATTTCCGGGAATTGTGCAATCTTGTGGATGTACTATTATCAACTAGTGTGATGTTTCTATTGAGTGAAACTACATGCCACTTTAAACTACATCAGTTCAAAGTAAGTTTTATTTTAAATGGTAAACTTTTGAAATATTTGGAGTGCAAACATGGAAAATTAGTTTGGGCAAGCTTGCCAAAACTCTGATACCATAGACTTTGGCAGTAACAGGTTCTGTTAAATTGACTCAGTATTGCCTTCTAGGCAGAAACAAATGCTAAATAAGTGCATCAGTATCTAAGTGAGATATGTAAGATAAAATCTAGATAATTGGTTTGGTTTTGAAAATTTGATATTTTATTGGACTATGCAACTTTAATGTAACATGTTTTCTATTCAAATATCTCCAAAGTTAACCATTTAAAAATAAAAACAACATCAAACTGAAGAAAAGTAAATTATAATGATCAAAACAATGTATTTACTTTGTTAAATTATGACAGAAACTAAAAACAATCAGATGATGCAACTCTAATTTACAGCAGAACACTTGGATAACAAACCACAAGACAACAAATAACCTTAGTTGAAAACAAATGTCTTCTTAATCACCCATGAGTCTGATTTCGGGCCTTTTCCAGAATGTATCGATAAAAAGACTTCATAGGTGGCCAAGCCTCTTTCTCAAGATCAAGCCTCCTTCTGAGGTTCAGAGCTATAAATAGACTGACAGGGGAAAGGTGCCAAGCGTGATGTGATCAATTGATCCTTTTTCTGAGAGGAGGATTAATTAGCAGGTGACTTTCCCACTGACATTCCAGACCTGTATTGAAATTAATCGGTAATTATTTACACTGGTCACTGTCCTCAGGGACACAGTAAGTTTATCTCCATGCTGAGATTGTGCAGCCTAACGGTTGTATCTCACAGGCCTTTATCTCATCAGCCCCAGGTCTCCCTAGTCAGAGTTATGTGGATTAGATTCAATTAAACTATTTTCATAACGTACATATTATATATATATATATATATATATTTGTGTGTGCTCCATAATGACACTATGGGAATATAAACAGAGCCACTCTTCCTACACAGTTCCATCGATAGCTGGTGTGAAACGAGGGATATCCACATTAGTTCCTCCCCTAGCCGCTGGGGAGCCACCGGTTGGTAGTTGTGTCCGCATTTTCCCTCACTTTCGGCCGGTTCTCCACAACGACTAGCCGAGGCGAGCTATGGGTGTGTTAATTTTTCAGGTGTGACAGTTGTCGTTTTTGTAATGCCCTCATTTGTTTTTGCTACTTATAGTTGAGGGGAAAACAAGGAGAGAAGAAAGAAGATAGAAGAAGGGAGAGGAAAGAAAAGGGAAGTGAGAGAAAAGAAAAGAAAAGGTGGTACATATCCATTTGTGCATTTGTCTGCCTCACGTACGGTTCGTGATGATGCAGTCAGATATTTTGGCTGCCACTTTGTGGGTGAATGTTTGTATGTAATGGACACCATCATATAGGCCATACGCATAGTGAGTCATCCATTTCCCTTTTCGCAGCTTGTGGGCGTACGTCACATATCTGGGAGTTCTTAGGCTGGCATTTGGCAACCCCTCATTTAGTCTGTGAATGAAACCATTTATTTCTGGTATGCAGCTATCTATTAATGCTTGGTAGGCAGGATAGTCTTTACTTCCTGTATACATTTCTATGTCCATTCCCACCAGTTCACAGATTACTGGTGCTTCCGTTGTTTGCAGCATGGGTGTTTGTGCATGTCAAATTCTTCCATCATATATAGGAGTAGGGAATCCTTGTCTTGGAATTGTGGGGTTAGTTCCCTCCTGCCTGTTATGATAGTCAGGTCACAGACTCCTGTCATTACGTAGATTTGGTCTAGCTTCTCCGCATTGTATTTCTGGAGAATTTGGTCTAATATCCTTTTGGTCCCAGCGCCAGGATAGGTCTCTGTGTGCACTGTCAAGTTTTGGTATGTTTTCCACCTCAGTTCCTCCACTATTTTGGGTGTGATGGTTCTCATTCTGGAATCCCCACATAGTAGTATCTTTGTTTCCATGTTTTTCGGTTGGGATGCTGTGCGTTGTTTACTTGGTTGCTTGGGCGGAAGTATGTTTTAAAATGTGATGCACATGCGCCACAATACATGGGTGTGTCATAAAACAGATTTCCCTGCTTATGATTATGTCTGCCACATAGGCTTAATGTATTCTGCTTTTATGCATTATATATATTAAAAAAAATATTTATTTATTTATTTGCTATTCATTATTTTTACCTCTATTCACTTTGGCACTTACCTTGATTCCTGACAGTTTGCCCGGATGATGTCCCTTGTCTATTGGAGGATTTCACTCATCTTGGTTTGCTATCCTGGATTGACCATTTCTCCTGCATCTGCATTTTGGAGGAATAGTCCTGTCGCCCCCCGTAGGAGCTCGGGTGCATCTCATGCCATCTCTTTCTGAAGGCTTCGTCTAGGCGTCGCGCGCTTCTCGTGAATTTTTCTTTTAAGCTCATCATTTGTGTGTGCAATTTCGGCCTGTATACTAAATAAACAGTGTTTTTTGCAATTTTCGGCATGACCCTTCGCTTCGTTTGTTTCATTACTCCCCAATCTGCCGTGAGCTCGGTCATACTTTCTTGTCTAGACCCTTTATGGCAGTATGGGTTTTGCTCTGTTGGCTACTCAATAAGTTGCATGAAATCAAATTTAGTGCTGCGTATTTTGCCCATATACACTGAGGCAGTTTCAACTGCTGCACTGCCGAGTTGCTAGCATTTTGCCTCTCTTTTCCCTGTATTTTGAACATCTTCGTGCCTAGATTGCTGTACATGGTAGCATGTTGTGTCCACTGGGACTCGCGACACTTCCCCAGCTGTCCTCTCTGTCGCACGTTAGCCCTCTGCGGTCTTATGCTCCTTTGAAAGTTCTCTGTTCCCAAATCCTCGGTCTTGTATACCTTGCGCCTTTCTAATTTCACAAAATTGTCTCCTCTCAATCCTTGGCTCTCGGGAGTTTTCATCTAAATTTTTCCCCCCTACCAGTAGTGAACTATTGCATAGGTACGTGCGCTCTCTTTTCGTTGCTAGCGTCCTCTGCTCCCCTGACTGGCCCGGTCCGACTGTCGACATTTAAAAAATTTTATCTGTTTGTGTGCAAGCTCGTTTAGGTTAATTGCTGGAACAGTTCCCTTTTTGGTTTTCCTTTTCGCCAGGTGGATCTGTTTATCCCAACTCACTCTGGGCCTCCTTTGGGCGCTTTTATCGTTGGTCAATGGGATTTTCCTCATGATCGCTCACTGGGTGTCTCGTCGGCGGCCCGCAGTCTTCGGTCGCTGTCGTGTCCCTCATTAGCTGTTCTCTTCCTGTTTTTTTTACCAGCCAGCACTGTAGGCTTTTTTTCACTACTGTCCAACCGAAGAGACCGTCACGACATCCCGCTTTGTTAGTAAGGTTTTGGAACCTGTGTTTTCCATGGACCTCACCTTCTTGTTTCTGTGATGCCCTGTACTGATTATGTTCAAATTTTGTGTTGTTCCCTCCTGCCGGGCTGTAGGCAAGCCGTATTGCTCTTCATTGTGTGTGTTTTGTTTGCCATCTCTGTTGGTGTCTCCAGTGTGTTCTGTATTGCGTTCCGTCATTGCATCGTTTTTGTAGTTTGCCTTCATCTGTTCCCAAGCAATCATTCCAGCCATTAGACTAGCACGTTATTGTGTGTCAGCCTGACTTCGCTGGTTCGTAGATTCGTTGTTGGGCTGTTCGATGCGCTGTTGCCTGGCACTTTTGTGGCGGTTTTATCATTCAGCATTGTCCGTAGTCCGCATTTCTCCCATCTGTCACGGAGTCTTCTTCCTCGCGCGAGCTGCGTCTCCCGCGTTGACGCTTGTGTCATAGATGGTTTATGTCTTTGATTGAACCAGTCCTTGATTCTTGTTCTGTGCGATCCATTTTTCTTCCGGTAATAGTACGGCTAGGAACGCTTCCTTCGAAAGACAGTTTTCCATCCGTTTGGAAAGTTGTTGTTCAAGTTGTTGTCAGTTTGGTAATCATCTGGCGAGGACGTCTCCAATCAGCGCCGTCACGGCTCCACCAGTCCTTTAGCGGTCCATGCCAACCCTGATTCGAGTCGTAGATATTGTTGGTTGTTTGGATTGTCTTCGTAGTATCTATCCTAACAATGCATAATATGACGCAGTTTAAGTCCTGGCATGTTTCCAAGAGCTTAGGCGCCAATGCCAGTGCGCGACTCTCTCCTTGTAGTCTAGCACTGTGATGCTCTCTATTAGTAATCCACCTCTATTTTTACCCGCGCCCTCCTTACCCGGGCATGTGTGGTCCGGCAGCACTATCTTGAGGTGCTCTTGACGGCCTCATATATAAATCGTCATGGCAGGGACTGTAAATTAGACCCCACCTAATTAAAAGCCGAATGTGCTAACTCGGTAATAGACACGAGGTTAGGCGCGACGACGCAGTGGCACAAGGAAGCGATCACCTAACGTGTAATAACTAATGACACACTCGCGGCTCTGGATCATATATAGGACATGCGAGATCCTATCGAAGAAACCGCGTTTTTTTTTCTCACTGAAGGACGGCAGGCAGGTTATTAGTGCTAGCGTACTAGGTGGCGCAGCTGTGGGGAGAGGAACGCGCTCCAATCTAAAACGAAAACCGTGAACACTTACCGCCTAGTGTACTTTTACCCTCACTACTAAACCACGGGCCAGTTCCACATCACGCTAGGCCCGTGGTCACATAGCCCTGCGCGCGTCGGGCCTGGAGTTGAACGATGTAGTTGGAACAGTAGTGTGTAGTGGAGGCTAACGTAAGTTGAAGTAGTTGAATTAGCTTAGCTAGATTAGCGTTGCGCGTACCGCACATCCATACCGTCACGTATTTAGCCACCACGTTTGACCCATCAGATTAGCCTCCATTTATCATTTACCTAACCTCCAACTACATGCTATGAGACCAGGGACACTTTGATCATAGACTCTAGACTTAGATGGTACGGATTGTAGGCCTAGCAGGGTTCCCGGGGGACAACAAAAGAAATAGAATGTTTCTGAGAGCAGGACATCCCGCTCTCCACACGCATTTACCCCAGCCTCCACGAAAGGAAGGTTTGTTTTTATTTTAACAACGCTCCGAACACATTTATTTTCCATCAAGCAGCTATTGGACGTCAAACATATGGTCATTCTGACATATGTGGTTGGGGGCTCAACCCACAGCGCGCTCGCCCCGCCACATAGGACTACTCACGCTCCGCTTAAGCCGCAAGGGGTCTTTTATATGCTCCTTTCCCGCAGACAGGACATACACAAACCCACATCCTTTGAGGAACCTCAGTTGGGGACCACACGGGTGGGAATTGCTACAAAATAGCCCAAACCTGCACTACCGCGGATACACCGAAGCAGCGAATCGCATTCAGTACTGAACCCACACCTTCACAGCGTGGACAAAACCTACCGCCACGCCCTTGAGCCAGCAGTCCGTCCCGATCCTACCCCAGCCGCCAGTAGACCCAAACAACAAACGAGCACATTCCTAGAAGGAGCTTAACAATGCGGTCGTTTTAGAGTCTAGTGCCCCAAATGAGAGACTGTCTATGCGGTATATACCAAAAGCCTGGAGTAATAGTATCCATCTACCATAAACTGATATTTGCATACGTGCAATTTTGACGCTTCCCATACGGTAAGTTCAGATCAAGGCAAACCCGCGTGGTTAGTTCTAGACGCGAACATTCTGATGCTTGTAGGGAACTACTTCTTGACTGCGCAGATGACCATCAGAGACGTGGTTCGCTTCGCTGTGGCAGACGTGCGTTTGCACCCGTGCTCTGCACCTTTTTACTGAGGTCGGAGGCCTACTAATCTGAAAGTCGCCAACAGGTCGCGAGTTCCCACGCCTCCCCATGCTCCCCACCTACCTGCGACACAATTTGAGATTTCCACTAGACCTCCTGAATAACTACGCCACAGCGTTCATCAATGCACCGGTTGCTCTGCAAACCATCTCTACTGCTGGCTGTTGGGACGGTTAAATAATCCCCTTGGGTCTCGGTAATCTACAGTGATCTGGCTCACGCTAGCCTATCGACAAAGAGCTGCTACTAGAATGACGCATGAAAACAAGTCACTATGCAGACTTATCCGTAATAGACATAGAAAATGCTTTCAAAGCAAAGAGATCCCCTGTTCTGCCCAAACGCTAGACTATGCTTCAATATATGGCGAGTCCTCCTGTACACATCACAGGTTTAAGTAAAATTAATTATATTGCTCAATCACTACTCGCGACTTAGGTGCAGTGAGTCACAATATTGTTCACTTTTACCTCTGTGTTCCCTTGTTTTGTTAGTTGCTTAGTTTCAATGGGTTTCATTGATCAACCGGAGTTCCAAGCACTGACCTATTAGTGATCGCTCAAATTTTAAAAAATATAGGTCAAGGATCCTTCAATAATTATCAACATTTTCACACCACCCATCCTCCCCCACTCAACCCCAACCCACGTATATTTAAAAATGTGATGTAGTAGTCTGAATCCATTGCAATATATCTGGGTTCGAATCCTCTAATTTGACCAAAATTTGTTGGGGATGTTTTGGAAAGCGAATGTGTTTCTTAAATCCGTATTCTTAAGGAGACTATTCGAAGATCTGTGTTGAACCCTTGAATTGGTATAACCATATAGGAACAATTCATCTAGTAGTCTACCCTACTCTCTGACTGCAAGGAACCACATATACAAGAGGCCTGGATTGGGATGATATCAGGGACCTGGTGGTTAATGTTTGGCACACTGGCCTGAATTGCAAGAATGTGTTCAAATCTTCTTCTCGGCACAATATTCAATTTTCATCGCACCTCACACACTGTGTCGTGACCAAGGAGCCTTAAATACTACAGACTGTATTTTGCGTGACCCTAACCTGTGTATCGACAGCTAAGCGCATTGCCTGTTTTATCAAATGTAAGCTTTAAAATGACTTTGGTCTATACTATTCAACATACTAAACTCCTCACAATGTATATCCTGCAACTGATCTCACAAGCCAGGAGCCACATAACATACACAAGGATAGCATGATGATACCACGACCCTAGGGCCATCAACATACAAAGAAGGTTGATGGTAAAATCATTCATTAATCCCATTTTCAACTATTTCTGCATACTGCATTTCTTTTTTTCCAATATTGTAAAATAAAATCGTGCTTTTTATTAATTTTGATCTGTGTTCAAATGTAAGGCGAAAAGGGTAAAATGGCATACTCAGTCCTATATACCGCAATATAAAAGGTTCAGATATTGTACTGAAGCTTCCTCAGTTTTAAGCCTTACATGTATGAGTCACACAGGAAAATAAAATTCAATTGATAAAAAAACTAAATTCCCAATATGGATCATACAATAAGCATAAAATTAAATGCCCACTCTATCTATTTTGATCCTTGGTCCTTTGACAAAAATACACACCCATAGTAATAAAAAACCAAAAACCATAGCATATTTTACCAACCCAAATGATTATCTTTCTTTTTTTGTCAACTGCCATTTTGATCCAATTAAATCTAAACATCAGAACCATTTGCAATAGGGTCAGGACTTGCTATGAACACCAACACTGACGCCATCACGGACCCCACAAATAGGTCACCTCTCCCAGGTAAGTAATTGGAATATTTCCTATTTGGCAGTCGCCCTTAATGGTTGTTGTTGATTTTAATGTCCTGCAACATACGTCTGACAACATCTAAGTCATATCAGGACGTACCATTTCTGACAGTGCGCACTCATGGCTTTATATGCCTGCCCCACTGGATACTGGCCATCAACACACAACATGAATATCCCACTCAGAAATTTTCATGAACTGAGCCCAAAAAATTTTCCCCCCACCAATAAGCCGACACCGGGTAGGAAAATACAATTTTTTAATTTTTAAAAATGTTGGTTTGACTTACGCGATTACCAAAACAAAAGACAGGCTCAACTCATTTGGCCCTCAAAGGTACTTGGGAAGGGCGTTAGATAATACTTACACCCCGAAAAAATTTTATATAAACTAACAATTTTAATTAAACGGTTTAAACAAAATTGCGATAAAATTTAGATTATCATATACCGGGTCGCAGGGGGGCCGAATCGGAAACAAAAAATGTTTACTAAGTTTCCCCATTCCCAAACAACACCCCATTCCTTAATTTTTTTCAAAGTCCAAAAAAACACAAAAAATATGGCGGGCTAATTCACATTCTTTAAACCAAAATCCTATTCTGTAAATTTTTTTCATAAAGTACGGAAAAAAACTTTAATATTTGACTAAAATTCAAAATTCTTAAAAAAACATCCCCTTCCCCCCAAATTTTTTTTACTAAGTTCACCCTTTTCAAACAAAAATTTTCCCTTCCTAAATTTTTTTTCATATGTACAGGAAAAAACATCACTTTTTTTCGAATTTTAAAATCTTTAAAAAACACCCCTTTTTTAAATTTTTTTTTATATGTAAAGGAAAGCCATCAATATTTCCCACTAAATTTTACAAATTTTTAAACAAATCCCCAAACCCGTAATTTTTTTTCCTTTTGGGACGGAAAACACATCAGATAACTTCCACTAAGTTAATTTCAACAAATCCCCCTTTCTGTAATTTTTTTTTTATGTTTCCCGGAAAAAACCCTCAATTTTGTTCATCAGATAGTTCGACTAAGTTCACATTCTTAAACAACACCCCATTCCTGTAATTTATTTCATATGTACAGGGAAAAAACCCTCACATAAGTTTCGACCCAAGTTCTCATTCTTTAAAAAAAACCCCATTCCCCGTAATTTATTTCATATGTTTCAGGGAAAAAACATCAGATATGTTCACTGATTCACATTTTCAAAAAACATCCCTTTCGTTAATTTTTTTCATATTTTTAAAAATAAACGGAAATTTTGGTTTAAAAATTAATATTGGCGGGGAGCCCATTATTAGTTTTTGGGCGACGGAGTGGGGCGTGTTAATAAACTAAAAGTAATAATACCCACTCCCCCTTATGACAGATATAAGCTGTTTGAAAAATATTTCATATATTATGCCTGGATTAATGAAAAAGATGTTCCTATATAAGAGGGAGTTCATGATTGGTTTAAATATTCTCATGCTCCAAAAAGGGGCAATTTGGAGGGAAAAAACCATTTTTAACAAAAGAATATTGTTAAATGTATTTAATACCTGGCCCCCCCCCGCCTTGACCCCTGGGCCCGGTCCCCACCTAATTTGCATTTTTCACACAGGGGGCCACCGCAGCTGGGGTTTATGACAGCTACCCCTACGGGGGGGGGTCCCCCAAAAACCCAAAACCCCACCCGTGGGGGTGCCTGATTGGGGGGGCTGGGGACGCCCCGTCACCTGCTCCCATTGGGGCCCCTACCACCGCCTAAAACCAAAAAATTTAATTTCTAGACTTGCTTTAGACCCCCTGGAGGGTTCCCCTCTACTTCCCGACTCTGGAGTAGGGACACCCTACTCTTGAACAGGGAACCCCGACACTCTGTCTGATGCTAATTTAAAATTCATCTATTCAAAAAAGAGTGTGAACACACCCATAGGACTCCGTCCCCTTAAACTCCCAAACACTTTCTTTTTAATTTTTTCAGGGGAAAAGTATTTAAAAAGATTTGTGTGGTTTGAAGGGAAGGGGGGTGGATAAGGTCATGGTAGGGGGACAGGGGTTTTGTTTGTAAAAGCACAAATTTTCCATGTTTACTTTGTCTTGACTTTAAATTTTTCCTTAGCATTGGGTTTAAAGATTTATAGACAAGTGTTTGAAGGGGAGATTTTTTGTAGTATTCTCTGGGGTCCCCAAAAGGGGCCGGGGATCCAGAAATATTTTTGGGGACTGCGACTGAAACGACGAAAAAAACCCCTGAGGGTCAGGTTTAAGGGCCCCTTTCCCAATTCTTGGTCTGTGTGCGATTTGAAGGGGGTATTTCCCCTGTGTTTCCGCCATTTTGTTTATAAAATTTTTTGAATAAATTTTTGTAAATTTTAAAAAAGGCCCCAAAAAACCCAAGGGGAAAACCATTTACAAAACCCCCTGGGATGCACACGCCAGCACACACACACAGAACAACCAAACCCAAAAATAGGTATGAGTAATGTTGATCTGACTGTTTTGTACGGTTTTTGAGTAAAATGAGCAAGAAAAATGGGAAGGTTCAGAATGAAGGGTTTTTTATTGGGGGGAAAAAGTACCGGTGCCAAAAGGAGATAAGGGGATAAAGGGGGCCCTTGGATTGGAAATTGGGGGTTCTCTGAGGGGAAAGGAATTTGGGGGGAGGAATATCAGCTGGGCCCACCAGTTAGAGGGGAAAGGTTAAAACGGAAAGAAAAAAAGTGTTAGGAAAATTGTGGGAGCAGGGGCATTTGAAAAAGCACAATTTTTGGGGGGAAGTGGGGAAAAAATGGATCAAAATAAGTTGGTTAAAAGGAAATTTTTAGGGGAAAAGTAAACAAATTAAAAAAAACAGAAAGAAGGAAAATATTTTAAGGGGGGAAAGATATAAGAAATAAAGGGGAAAATTTGATAGATAAAAAGGTGAATGGGTGAGGGGGTTCATGTGGGGGTGAAAAGAAGGAGTTTTAAAGTGGTAAGCATGTGGGATTAAAGGGGGGTGCTAATGCGGGGTGGCACAGTTCATGACGGGAAACAACACCCAAAAGGGTTCT